>CM035119.1:48695326-49216754 GCA_020205555.1 Panax stipuleanatus
GAAATTAAGAAATAAGGTTATACATTCTGTTAAAGTTCTATGGAGAAATCAAAATGTTGAGGAAGCTATGTGGGAACTTGAGGAAAAGATGAGGAAGAATTATCCGAATCTTTTTGAGTAACCTTAAGGAAATTCCGGGGACGGAATTCTTATAAGGAGGGGAGAATGTAATAACCAAGAATTTTTGTGTTGCATTGTAAATAAATATATTAATTAATCTGTAATATATTATGGATGACTAAGTGATTATGTGAATAATATGATATATGTATTTAAAGGAAGTCCCACTAATAAGGTAAATAAGTTAGTGGACTAACCTAAGTCTTTTAAGAATCTAGAAAATTGATTCAAGGTGTTAAACCATAATTACATACTCAATAAACTTGAATATGACAAGTCTAATTGTGTTATGTAAGTGAATTAATATTATTGATGGATAAGAATATATAAATATCAATAATAATGAGTATTAGTTCAAGAGATCATAAATTAAGAAAAGTAAGTAATTTAAACAAGCCCAATTATTTATTTAAGCATTGGACTTGTAGATAAATTGATTTAAGGGCAATTAAATTATTAAATTAGCTCAATATATCATGTATATGGCAAGTATAATAATGGCCCAATTTAATTAATGGGAGAAGCCCAAGTTCATTTTAGTTAATAAGCAAAATAATAAAAATGCAAGCCCAAAAAGAAATTAACAAGAAGCCCAAGTTAGCCCACTTAAGGAGAGGTATAATAGTCATTAAATGAAGTATAATATAAGACAAATATGGAAGGAAAAGAAGGCCAAAGTGGCCGAATTTTGTGAGAGTTAAGTGGAGGAGAATGTGATGATGATATTCACTTTATTAGGTAATTCACTTTATTAGGTGTTAGCTTTTTCTTTGGACACCACTTTTATCCTTGCTTGGAAGCAACCATTTGAATAATGAGAGAGAGAGAGAGAGGGAAAGCAAGATGGTGATAATGTATAGATATAACTTATATCTATACTTTTCATTTTAAGTAAATTAGATATAGCTTTTCATTTTGTTTTATTTTCATTTCCTAAGTTAAAGAAAGGAAGAACAAAGAAAAGAGAGAAAAGAGAGAGAATTCGGTGGGAGCAAGGAGAGAAGAAGGAGAGATCTTGATCCTAGATGCACCCAAGACTTATAACCTATTACGGTTGGAGAAGAAGAGAAGCCAAGAAAACAAGGTATAAAACTATTTTTCTAAGCTTTACTCTCATTTCTTTTAGTGATTTGATGAAAAGGAGTTTATGATATGGAAGTATAAAACTCTTTAATCTATGTGTTTTATAGGGATTCATGTATGGATCTAACTAATTTAAGTGTTAGAAAGTGGAACAAAAGGAGAGAAATGAAACTAGATTTTTAGACAGCTATAAAACCCTAGCTTTCTCTCCTTTTGATCAAATAGTATGTTAGATCTACACCTTCTTTTCACGATCCGTCAAAGAGGGGTGCTAGATATATGTGATGACTAATAAACTCAAGTGGTAGAACTCAAAAATCAAGTGTTGAAAAGTCGTGGTATGGGTTTTAGTCAAAATAGTCCATGAAGTGGACAAAAAAGTTTAAAAGCTCTTTGATCAATCTGCCACGAGGGTAGTTTCGTTAACTTTATTTACTTTAAAAATTTAAAGAAAATTTGGCAGGTTAATATCATAGGTTATGTAGGTCCTATGAAAATTTGAGAAGTTTTGGCCATACGGATTGAGAGTTATATATTTTACGGCCAAGGACTACTTTTAAAAATCTACCCAAATAACTCTTTATGTGTCTGTCCAAAAATTATGAAATTTTGACTAGAAGTACATGTATATAACAAGAGCATATCCTGAAAAGTTTAGAATTTTTAGAGATAATCGCGATTTATAAAAAATCTGGCAATATTTGGCTATTATGGACTATTTAAATATAGTAAATGAATTTTAAAAATTTTCAGAAAAATATATTTACATGAGCGGATTATATATAGATGCTTTCCAAAAAAGAAATGTTTTCAGAGATGTTTTACTATTTTTCTTGTAAATGTTGGTATATGGATAAGTAGAATAAATTAAATATATGATGTGGAAATTATGGAAAATACGATTTTACGACTTGAGACCCTTAAGCATGGTTTATGAAGATTTTTGAGGAAGGTGTTCGGTCAGTTATGAAGAGTTGTTATGTTTATGGTGTTTTAAAATGCATAAAAGGGATTAATTAATAAAAGAAAAATAATTAAAATAAATTATTTATTAATTGATTAAATAATTTAAAATATTTTTACATAACTAATGATATTGGATTGAAATATTATTAGTAATATTAGACTTAAATGTTATTAAAAGTTAATAACATTAGCTTGAAATATTATTACTTAATTAATAATATTAAACAGGGAATTAAGTTATTTTTAAATATAGTTGCTGAATTTGGTATTCAAAGAACTATATTATACATGTAGTAGACTGAAATGAGAATTCAGAGTGCTGAATTGGATTTTGGGTTACTGAAATGATTTCGGTTTACTGAAATTGATTTCGGTCTGCTGAAATAATGATTTCAGGATACTGAAATGTAATCTGGTTTACTGAAATAGTATTTTTAGTTTATTGAAATGCTATCTAGTTTACTAAGATGACATATAAAGGGAAAACTTATAAGTATAATTTATGACATGATTAAATGATTATCAAAGTATAACAGTAACACTAAGACTTTAATGTAATGTCTATTACTTAACTATATGATTGAATGTTAGACAATTTAATATAAGATGCTGAGATTATAAGTGAGTTATGTTATGACTAATCGAAAGGTCAATTATAGGTCTTTTCTCTAAGAAGTTAAAGTAAATTGCATAGCAGTAGACAACGATTGAGGCAAGTTCTTTAACTCAAACCTGAGTTATATTTTTAAAGCATGCTAGTGAATAATTATTGATGATTATTCACATCAATATTAATTGTTGATATTCGCACTTTGTGCATATTGAATTCCTGTTCTATTATTATTGAACTGTGAATTAGTTAAAGTTCTTTCATTCATGAACTATTTATGATATAGATCTATGCTAATTGTATCAGCTAGATCAAGCATGTTTAAATTTGTTAAATCAAATATGTTTTGAAAATGCTGCCTAACTAATTGAAATGGTAAGGACTCGTGACTGAGAAAAAGAACAAGTTTACTAAAGAATTATTGAAAAACAATTGTTGCTTGTATATTGAGTGATTATGCATATTTCACCGGGTATGAAAAGCTGATCCCCTTGATTACCAAACTTTATTAAAATGACCAATTTAAATACTGACAACTTTAGTATATGCTCATGGTTATTCCAAACCACTCAGAATTTGTTATTCAATTATTCGAATATTCAGTTATAGAGATGTAATTCATGTTCTTTCACAATCAATTTATCTCGTTGAACATTGAAAACTAAATTCATTTTTAATCATAATATATCTCCTTCGAATTTAAACTTGCTAAGCAAATTAGTTGCTTACCCTTGTTATATCATGACATTTGTTTCAGCTAAGCCAGAGTCGTCCAAGAAGGACAAGGGCAGGGTAAAGGTCCAAGAATAGTTAATACGAGTGTTTATGTATTATAGTATACTATGTTTAATGATTATATAAACCTTTTGTGTTACTATATGTAACTTAATTAAGGTATGTTTAAGTAAAGGTAATAGACCTTGGGATATTGTTATAAGACTTTATTATAATGAACAATGTATGTTTATTATTCCGCAATAGTATATAGAATACTTATGATGATGATGTATCGTGAGCACTGAATCCGAGGTTAAAGAACCCGAATTTGGGGGCGCCACATGATGCCTAGGTATGAGGAGCCCCGTGACATTCATACTGTCTGGGAGCAGTTAGTTAAAAGAGAGTCATCTCCATTGATCATTGTAGTGGGTCAGGGGAATGAGTCAATCTTGGACCGAGATGACGAGTATGAGTCAAAGGAGGAGAAGGATCCTGAAGAGGAGATTCCGCCTAACTCTATTAGCGTTGTGATGTACGAAGAAGTCTACGACCGTAACATTGAGGTGCAGGGTAGAGTTGGAGAGTTAGAGGAGTTGGTGGATGTGAGCTAGACTACTATACAGTATAAGGAGGAAACGATTCAAGAATTGGACGATCAGCTTGGAAACTCGAAGTGGGATGTAGTCCACGTGGAGAGTGAAAGGGATGATGCACTGGCTGAGCTATTAAAATTGAATAACGACATTAAAGAGGAGTCAGCGAAGCGTGCCAGAGCAGAGGATGTGTGCCTGAAGGCTACTCTACGTACAGATCGAGCTGAAGAAGAGGTTCAAGCGAAGAAGGCTAAGCTGAAGGAGACGGAATACGCTTTTCATTCGGCTATAGATAGGGCCCAGGATGGTGTCTTTTATTACCCAGCCCGGTTCAAGGATTTTTCGTGGTATATGGTGGATCGCAGAACAGTGTTTCGGGTGATGGAAGAAGAACGTGGAGAGGCTGTGCGACTTCTTAACATGCCTCGATAGTAGAGTAATATGCTATGTGTTTCCTTATGTAATAAATAAATATAAATCCCAGAATTTGAGATAATGATGGGATAAGATGATGAGGTTATCCTGTAACTTGTTCAGTTCAGGAAAGATGATGTAAATAGCAGAGATGCTATCTATTCTATGTTTTAAAAAATATGAATGAATAAATAATGAAGTTTATTGAAGTGCTATGTGTTCAAGTGTGAATTGATTTATTTTAAATGTTTAAGTTTGAACTTGAATATTTAAGAGATGGGTAAGGGATCTAATAAGAGTATGTCGTAACGGAAAGATGCCTCCTAGAAGAAGACCTACACGTCAACCACAAGAGGGTTCTACAAACAACAACAACAACGATGGGACGAATGCCAATCCAGTTCAGCAACTGGTGAACCTACTGACAGGGGCGCTTGCGAATCAGCCGCAAGTTCAAGCCGCGACGTTCAAAGAATTCAAAGAGGTAGGACCACCAGAATTACACGATCTTTAAACCCGATAGAGGACCAAACATGGGTGATGGATAAGGTCTTCGATGTGGCAAGGATTAACGATGACCAGAAGACGGCTTTCGCGACATTCATGCTGAAATCGGAAGCTAGCTACTGGTGGCAGGCTAACAAGACTCGGGGAGGAGAAGGTGTGATAGCGTGGGACAGATTCAAAGAGATGTTCTTTGAAATGTATTTTCCAATAAGCTCGCAGAACTAGATGGAGGATCATTTTCTAGAGCTGAAACAGGGAACAAGGACAGTGCCAGAGTATGCCGCAAAGTTCAACGAGCTGGAAAGGTTTGTAACATACCAGGTCAGTACTGATGATAGGAAGGCGAGAAAATTTGAGCAGGGATTGAAGCCATGGCTGTACAGTAAAGTCTCAATGTTCCAGTTGAACACGTTTGCTGCAGTGTTTGGAAAAGGAGATCATCGTGGAAGGTGGAAGCGATGCCTTGACCAGGTATAACAAAGACCTGAAGAAGAAGAAGAAGAGTGAGACAGAGACTAAGGCTAGTGGTAGTGGTACCAACCAGAAAAGAAAATGGAACGTCAATTCATCTACTGGGAGTCAACATAGAAGTCAGCAGAATAGAAGAATTGAAGCATGTGCTATATGCGGGAAGAATCACTCTAGTGTGTGTTTGAGGGGAAGGTGAGTATGCTTCAACTGTGGTCAAGAAGGCCACATTGCTCCAAATTGTCCTAACCCGAAGAAGGGAGCGTGCTTTATATATGGGTTCAAGGATCATATGGCCCGGGATTGCCTAAAGAAGATAGCTGGATGGTCAGTAGGGAGAGGAAATGGCAGCGACAGCACTTTGGCTATCGCTGGACCACCGCAGACGAGCCGACCCACTACTAGAACATTTAACATAACCGTGCAGGATTCTGTGCAGTCAAAAGATATGGTGTTAGGTATTATTCCAGTCAATAGTATTAATGCTTACGTATTATTTGATTCTGGTGCTACTTGTTCATTTATATCTGATGACTTTGCTAAGACGTTAGACTTACCTAAGGAGGAATTTGTTTACCTCTAAGATGTGGTGTCATGACCTTGTGTTTGAAGAATTGCTAAACGACTAGACTTACCCTAAGAACGATTAAGAAATCCTTTGAACATAGAGGTTGCGAATATAGAAGTAATCCCCATAGAGTCCATATACCGTAATTGTTGTGCATAACTTTTGGGACATAAGCTAAGCATAGATTTGATCCAGATAAGATTGGGAGAGTTTGATGTGATCTTTGGAATGGACTGGTTATATAAGCACGTTGCGATAATTTATTGTCAAAAGACTAGTGTGAATCTTCAGACTCCAAACTGGTCTAAGGTAGTGTTTTATGGTACCTCATCGCTTAGGCAATCGTGTTGTCTTACGATGATGCATGCCAAAAAGTTATAGAGAAAAAAGTGTTAATTATTTAGTCTATATTGTAGATACTTAAAAAAAGGGAGTAGAAATGAAAATTATACCGGTGTTGAGAGAATTTCAAAATGTATTCCCAGACGATCTGCCCGGCCTTCTGCCAGACAGAGAAATTTAATTCGTGATAGACTCAGTACCGGGAACTGCACCAATTTTGAAAGCCCTATACCTTATGGCGCCGGTAGAAATGAAAGAATTGTTGATACAACTATAAGAATTTCTAGTTAAGCGATATATTCAGCCGAGTGTGTCCCTTGGGGAGCACTAGTGTTGTTTAGCAACAAGAAGGATGGATCGATGAGACTCTGTATTGCCTATGTAGAATTGAATAGAGTGACGATTAAGAAAAGGTATCTGTTACTGAGAATAAACGACCTTTCGATCAACCGAAAGGAGCAAAGTGTTTTCAAAGATAGATCTACAAACGAGTTATCATCAGTTGAAGGTACGAAAAGAAGAAATACCTAAGACGGAGTTCTGAACCAGATTTAAGGAAAAGCACACTGAACATTTGAAGATGGTATTAGAAGCGCTAAGAAGGGAGAATATGTACGCAAAAAAATTTGAAGTGCAAATTTTGAATGGAGAAGGTTTAGTTTTAGGACACGTAATAGACAAAGATAAAAAATTTAGTAGATCCTGCAAAGGTGGAGGCGGTAAGTAATTGGCAACAACTGAAGGAGCCAATGGAGGTGAGGGGTTTCTTAGGGTTAGTCGGGTACTATCAAAGACTTATCCAAGATTTTTCTAAGATAGTGATCCCGTTGACCAATCTAATAAGGAAGACGGTGAAGTTGTTTGGGCTGAGAATTGCAAAGAGAGTTTCAAGGAGTTAAACACGCGATAAAGGAGGTGATTGGAATTAATTAAATATTATAATTATGAAATTGTTTATCACCTAGGGAAGGCGAACGTAGTAACTGACGCATAAAGTAGAAAAGGGAAGTGGAAGTTGCTTGCAGTGCGGCCCTCGGACCTGGTACATTACGATACATCATTTCTATAACTACTGCGGAAGATATAAACATAAATTGTTTATACAATAACTTTTACAACATAATTCCCAAGGTCTATAACCTTAACTTAATACATGCATTCAATATCCTACACGACATACAATGTCATTTGTATCCTATACTATTACCATTTTAACCGTATAATAATTCCATCCTGGAACTTGTCTTTGCCTTTGACTATGTCCAAAGCTTCTTCTTTAATCTGAAATATTTATTATGATATAGCAAGGGTGAGCAACAAGTTTGCCCAGCAAGTTTAAATACAACAAGGATATATCATGTTTGAAAGAAAGAATAATAAGTTGACAAACTTTCAACAATATAAGAATTGTGAAAGAACATGAATCAATAATGCTGAATAGTCAACAATGAACATGAATAAATTCAACTGAACAATATGATAATGAAGGTGATCAGCCTTTCATACCTGATGAACATATACAATATGCACAACGTGCGAATCAATAAATCATATATGTGATATAATCAACAATGATTAATTTCGAACATGCTTTACAATAACAACTCGAGTTCGAGTTAGGAAACTTGCTCAATAAAAGAGTTATAGGAACTTGCTTAATTAAAAGTATAGTTCGAGAACTTGCCTGTACCGTCGATTACTGCTACGAAATTTAAGTTAATCGCTTTATTGAAAAGACCTATCAGTTATAAGATTGATATTTCAATTAGCATAACATACTTTATAAGTAAACTATCTAACATTTAAACACATAGTCAAATATTAGATAACTTTAACACTATACATATACACAAGTCTAAATCTAGCACACATCGAGTCTTTAATAATATTCAATATAGTATACTGAGTGGTTTCTCACAAACAACTAACAAATTAGTTTCTGTCTCGTTTACACTATTTTCACAGTGAGTTAGATCGGTTACTAATTTGTAGATACCTTCCTCATATGAAGGAGTCGTTTAGCCCAGCTACTATACATCAACCCTTAAAGAGTACGACTGTACTACCTTAGACTTAACACTACTGTATCATATAACTTGTGAATTAATACTCAATCTTTCATTTTATAAGTCCTTTATAATTTAGTAAGTCAAATACCTAATCCAGTAACCTGGATTCAGACTCAATTTCAATTTAAGAAACTATTTTCCAATCCAGCAGACTGGATTCAACTGACCTCCAATCCAGCAAGCCTGGATTCAAACTGACATCCAATCCAGCAAGCCTGGATTCAAATGACCATCAATCCAGCAACCTGGATTATCCAAATAGATCAATCCAGCATCCTAGATTATCCAAACATACCAATCTAGCATCCTGGTGGCCAATCTAGCAAATCAAATTGCAATCCAGCAAACTGGATTCCAATCCAGCAACCTGGATTCCCCTTTTTTAACCTAATCATCTTATTATTTTTTTTATCTTTTGTACACACATAAATACATGTATTCCATACACAAAAATAATTTTTCAAGATTTTTTCAATTTCCTAAGTATTTTTTAAAAATCCATTTCTAGTTAATTCCTTAAAAAATAACTACCTCACGCTTAACTCTAAAAAATCGCAACTCTTGGCGGGATCTTACACATGTTATCATGAGCCTCCAGTTTAAATTTTGTGGCAATCGGAGTTATACAACTCCGGTTATAGCAATTTTCGTCAGAAAAATGCAAATATTGAAATAGTAATAACTTGCTCACTTTAAGTCGGAATAAGCTCATTTTTGGACACAGGCTACTTTATCTCATATATTTTCATATCCCTAAAGAATAGAATTTTTTTCAAAAATTAAATGCTCGAAACGGCCCTTATAATTTTCGGACAGCCTACTTTTCTTTAATTTTTAGATTTTTCTTCCTTTCCTAAAAATAGTCCACACAGAAATCTACAAGGAATTTTTTAGTGATTCCACTTGAAAAAGTTAGAAGACTTATATATCTAACTCCAGAAATTGACCACACTCAAAAATTCAAAATAGAATGAGAGATATGGTCGTTTCCGTTTGATACTTCATTTTCCAAAAATCTAATTTTTCCATACTTAGTGATTTTTAGGAAATCTTCCATATTCTCACCCATTCACTAACATAACCCATCATCAATCATCATAACATAAAATAATACCAAATATATTCATGGATCTATCATAATCCATGATCTATTTCAAGAAAAATCACCAAACACAAGATTAATCACAACCAAAGCTAAGAAAAATTAAGTTTTCTTACGTTTGAAAAACTTATTTCTATTTCATACTTTAGATCTAACTTTTGATTATCAAAAAGTATAGATCTAAACATGAAACATATTTAAACATATATATATCTAAGGTTTTAAACTTCCAAATCACAAAAACCCTTTTCCCATTAGATCATTGAAAGAAAAGGGAATAAGCTTAGAGAATATCTTTATACCTTAACTTTTCTTCCTTGTTCTTCTTCATAAGCTTGATAAGGAACTTATGAAATCACAAAATTCTCCCTCTCTCCTCTCCTAATCCCCACCAAATTCTCTCTTCTCTCTCTTATTTCTCTTTTGTTTTCTCTCTCTTTTACTTAGTAAATGAAAGAAAGAAAGAAAAAAATGAAAAGTTATAGCTATTTTAATTAAAGTCAAAAGATATACTTACATAATGTATATCTATATCTTATCACCAACTCATGCCTTCCCTCTCTCTCTCTCTCTTATTAAGTAAATGGTTGCTTGCAAGTAAGGATAATTGTGTTAGCCCATTAAGTGGATGACACATAAGTGGGAGTGGTTGAACCACTATAGTGAACAATCATTAGATTCCTCCCCCTTTCTCCACCTTCTATCATCCAGCCATGTTACCCTCTTTTGCCCAATCTTTTTATTTTATTTATACAATATCCAATGACTAAACTAACCTTCCTCAAGTGGGCTTAGGTCTTGGGCTTTTTGTTTTAATTTGTTTGGGCTTGGATATTGCTTAGTATGCTTACTAATTAAAATTAACTTGGGCTCCAAATTAATTCTGTGGGCTTGTTAATAAAATAATTGGCCATGAACATAGATTAGATTCAATACTTTCTCTCTCCCATTGGGCTAAGCTTGGGCTTGCACCTTTTTCTTGTTTGCTTACTAACAAAATTAAACTTGGGCTTACACCCATAAATAAATTGGGCTATCATAATATTTGTCCCATACTTGATATATTGGGCTAACTTAATAATTTCATTGCCCATAATTAATTTATCTAGAAGTCCAATGCTTAATAAATAATTGGGCTTATTATCTAATTCTTTGGGCCGTAAAATCAACTTAGTTACATCCTCTCTAATTTTTATCTTACGCTAATCATTTAGTTAGTGTTTCATTACACACCATTATAAATAAATTCTTTACTTATATATCTTTAATTTCATAACCCAATTAGACTTGCTTTACTTAGGTTATAAAATTAATTATTTAAAATATACAAAATAAATCTCTTAGAGTATTTAATTACCCTACCTAATATATATATTAGGTTATATTTCTTTATTCTTATTCAAATAGTAAACCTTATAGGTTCTTCTTAAAAATTTTAAATTATTCCTCTATTTTCCATCTAGGTTTTATCCTTTAACCTTTATTTTAATCATTTAAGATCTTGTAAATTTTTAGGTTACCACACTAGAAATAGAAGTGAAGGGACCTAGAGAGTCCGAAGGGAAGTTAATTGTAATTGGAGATCGTCCGATGTTATTGAATGGAGTAAATGAATCACAAGAGAATGATGAAGACTGCGAGAAAATAAAGGAAATGATAGCAGAAAATGAAGAAGAAGGGCTCAAGATGAATAAGGATGGTATATTAATATTTAAAGATCGAGTGTGGGTGCCAGCCGCAACTAAATTGAGAAAGGAGGTTTTGCACGAGGCACACAATTCGACATATTCCATTCATCAGGAAGCACGAAAATGTATCGAGATCTTCGACAACACTTTCGGTGGCCAAATGTGGAACAAGAAGTTTTAAAGTACGTCGACCGATTGACAAAGACGACACACCTTCTACCAATAAAGATTTGATTCGATTTTAAATTAATTAGTGAAGTTGTATGTAAAGGAAATCGTTTTACGACACGGAATATCGGTGTCAACTGTTTCTAATCGAGATCCGCATTTCACGTCAAAAATTTTGAAAGAGCTTGCAAAAAAGAATGGAAACACAATTAAGGCGGGGTACTACTTATCATCCTCAAATTGACGGACAAAGCGAGAAAATAATAAAAACGCTGGAAGACATGTCTAGAGCTTGCGTGATGGAATTCAAAGAGAATTGGGATGATCACTTACCTTAGTATAATTCGCTTATAAACATAGTTATCATACGAGTAATGATATACCACCGTACGAAGCTCTCTATGGAAGAAAGTGTAGAACACTGTTATGATTTGGACGAGGTCGGAGAATGACGACTTTTAGGGCCGAAATTAGTTCAACAAACGGCAGATGCGATGAAGACGATAAGAGCCAGATTAGTAGCAACTCAAGATCGGCAGAAGAAATACGCAGATTTGCACCATCAAAGATAAAATTTTGAAGTTAGTAGTTTTGTGTTTTTAAAGGTTTGTCTCCCTGGAAGGGGAAGATAAGATTTAGTAAGAAAGGAAAATTTAGTCCGAGGTTTATAAGACCGTTCGCTGTATTGAAGAGAGTAGTCGAAGTAACGTACAAGATAGTTTGGCAAGACCACAACGCCAAGGAGGATACGTGAAAATTAGAAGATAAGATTAGAGGGACTATTTCCATCTATTTGTGTAACCTTGAATCAATTCCGAGGACGGAATTTTTATAAGGGGGGAAGGATGTAATACCCGTGATTTTTTTTTTATTATATTAATAATGAAAATAAAAATATTAGAATATTTATGTTGAATACATATATATATATATTTATGTGTGACTTGAAATGTGGAAATTCAATTAAATTGAATTAAGTATATGATGATTGAGAATTATGGTGAAAATAATAATGTAGCTTATTTAAGCTTATGAAATATGCCTAGTATGGCAAAGTGATGAAATAAGTAGTTTATTAATTAAATTAATGAAGGGAATAATTAAATAATGTGATGGATTAATTAGTATTATTTAATTAATTATTTTTATGTGAAATTACATGTGTTGTGTGGTTATATAAATATTGAATTCAATAAAGTTATCTCATGCATAAAATATAAGATGTAATATTATAATGTGAATAATTATTATAAGACTATATGTTAAGATAATAAGCTTAAGATATGTAAGCTTGCATAAATGAAACTTGTGTGACATAATGATTCATAGTGAAGCAATTAAATGTGCATTTTATAAGTATTGAAGAAAGTTAATTTTTAAAAAAATAAATATTGATATTAATTATCATTATGTTATTTGGGTGTAATTAGAATAATAAGTTTTATGAAAAATAATTGGGTTCTTAGTACCCAACTAATTTATATTCCAACCTAATTCAAATCTTATTTGGACTAACCCAATATACATGGATTATATGATTATGTATATATGTACTTCTAACTTAGCACAAGGTAATAGCATTAAATCATTTAAATTGCACTTTGTAAGCCTAAAAGGGACTTGACCTTAGTATTTTGATAGCCACTTTACTAATACTGAGAGTAGAAGAGAGTTATCCCATTTTGTGTGTCTCATTTCTCTCATTCACGTGTTTTGCAAAAAGCCTATGCTCCTACCTTGCCCAAATTCTTAGAGAAATTCAAATGATGAAAGGGGAGTGGTTCTAACTGTAGCAATGAAACTATTACACCAACTCTTCATTGCCCATCATCTTTCTTCTTCTTCATTTGGTTCAAACTCTAGGACAATGGTTTTGTATGGGTTTTAGATTCTCTATAAATGGGAAGCCCTCTTCTCAAATTAATTTTTTGCAAGATTGGTTGTTAAGCTAAAATTTAAGAGTGAGTTCTGAAGTTGGAGGTATAATTAGAAGATAGGAGAAAAGAAGTTGATAACTTAACTACAAGAGGTAATAATCATGTTCTATGTTCTTTATTCCAAGTTGGTAAATTTCTATAGTTTTACTGAAATCTTTGTGAATTGGCTTGGAAGTCGTGAAAATGATGTTAGTTAAGTTTTATGCATGGTTGGAAACAATGTGGTTGGTTGAAAGCATGTTTAATGTAGGATTTCTTGATTTGGGTTTTCAAGTTCTAAAGAAACAGGGGTTGTCTGTGTATGTTTTGAAATGGCGCGGTCGCGCCACTTCCAAATACAAACACAGCGCGGTCACGCTGCCTGTCAGTCATGAAATTAAATTTTGTTGATTTCTGTTATGTTGAGCATGTTAGTTTGACTTGATGCTAGTTATAAATGCCCTTAACATGCTAACATAAGTTGCTTTACTTGTAGCCACCCACTTTAACTTGTTTTAGTTTGAGTTTTTAAATAAAACGTATAAGTTTGAAAGAACAAACATTGTTTGAAACAACCTTACTTGTATTCTAATTTTATGAGCATGTGTGAGTAACTTTTATAGGTAAATAAATGAGTATAACATGTAATCCAAAGCCCTTTGCATGATATGAGTTATGTTAGCTTGATTTTCTAAAAGAAACTTAAAGTTTGAAAACAAAACATGACGAATTGGGTATACTTTAAGTTCTGACTTTCGAGCATGCTTATATGGCTTAGTTTTGTATATAATGGCTACGATATGTGAATCCAAAGTGCCTTGCATGCTAAGTTGGTTAACATAAGATTTTCAAGAAAACTTTAGGAGTTTGAAAACTAACTTTGTTGATAACTACCCTATGTGTATTCTGGACTTTTGGACACTCACAATATGATACTTTATGCCTCTAGACATGACCAATATGTTCACCATCTAGCTAAGCATGATTTAGACTTTTCAAGCATGATGTAAAATGAGATTTCAAGTGTTAAACTATTCAACCTAAGGTTACCTGAGTGATATACATGTGAACATGCATATCAATGGGTCATTGGTAGCAATATATGGTTTAAATACTTTCATTCTTGGTCCTTTGTGAAATGAACTCATTAGGTTATGTTAAACAAAAAGTTAAAATAAAACTATATAGGTTGGAGGTAAACTTAAAGTAAGATGGGAACAGAACCTAATCATAAACCACGTAATATGTATGTTTAATGTGTAATATGACCTATGTATGCTAGTAAGTGAGTTGGATTCAAGCTCACTAAAGGTCAGTTCTGGTTGTGACAGGGAGCAGCGCGGCCGCGCCACTCCCTAGTCATATTTTAGGGTGGCCGCGCCGCACTGTAGAACTGTCTGACTGTTTTAAATTGTAAATTGAACCTTATATCAATGCATACATTAATGTCTTAAGCTAGAATACATGACTTAAGTGAGGTTTTAAGTGTTCAAGCGTGTGATGACTATATAGAATCAAGATTTCAAAAATTCCTAGAACGTTTCTAAATAAAACTTTCAAAGGTAGATTAAACAAACTAAGTGGGTTGAATGCATATTGCTTATATGACTAAATGTATGTATATGACGTACACGATTGAGCATGAATCTAGTGGATGTGTAGGATTATTATTATTTATATATCGATTAGGTATAACTAATGAATGTGCATATTTACATAACTATAATACTTTAGGACATTGAAGTGATATTAAGCTATAAGTTGGTAATCTACGCGAAAGGCAAGTATCCTAACCTATGCATTTACTTTATGCAAGGAATCTATGATTATGCAAGTATTCGAACCTTACTCTTTATTGAGCAAGTTCTCTAACTTACACAACCTTGTGCATTGTGCAAGTTCCCTCACTTTGAGTAAACGAATTATTGTTATACCAACTGTCATATATTGTGCAAGTTCCTAACTCCATTTAATTTTCATATTGAATGTAAGTTTCTTATTATTGTTATATCAACCATATACATTGAGCAAATGTATGGGCTTGTACATTTATTGATCGTATAAGCTAATTGTTCTACAGAATAATTCTTGTGATATCTAAATTCTTGGAAAATATTATTCATACTCTGAAGTTTGATTTAAATCATACTTACATCTTTGAAAAATGATTCTTTGAATCTTGTTATGAATGTTAAGCATATTAATTGTTCCTAAGTGTGTTAAATAGCGTCTATGCCATTTGATTCGGCTAGATAACTATCTATAAATTAGAAAGCGATCCAAACCAAGTACTTTGGTGCTGACTTTTATAATCTACTAAGATGAACAATCCTCATAAAAAGGGAAACTATACTGTCGGGGTGCCGACATTGCATGAACAGCAGGGTATGTTATGCATAACACTAGGTACGGTAGGCTGATCACCTATTATACTTGCTTTTATTGGATTATCAGTGTAATACTGTTAATTCTAGCAGGAGCTCATGGTCCATAGTGACTACTCAGTATTCAATATTTATTAACTTGGAATTTGCTGAAATCTTTGGATTCTTCTAAAAAGTTTTGGTCCATAGTGACATCTCTTCATTCACTTAAAATTGTTAAAACCTTTAAATGTTTTTCTTGATCTTTCAGTCAATATTGGCTCTTTATTGACTTCAAAGGTTAGATTTGGAACCTTTGATAATTTCTTTCTTCACAACATTATTCTTTAAATTTCTGAGCTATCAATTATCATTATACCCTTGATATTATGAGCTTATTATATGCGTGCTTACCCTTATTATATATTACTTGCTGGGCAAATTTGTTACTCATTCTTGGTTCCTTAACCATTTCAGTTAGGTTAGAGCAAGGTGGAACCTCAGTAAAGGACAAGGGCAAAGGAAAGGCTACGGAGTATAATATTAAATATTATACCTTTATATGTTACCTTATAGGAATTCGATTCTCATTATTAGATAATTAAAAGAAACTAGCTTTCTTTATTCAATTAATCAACATGAATATTTTAATTTGCCAATCTTCAAATAGTAACTATGTACCTCATCTCATATTTAACTTATATTCGTTGGGCGTAATATAATATATTAAGTCATTACATAATTATATTACATTTATATGTAATATATTGAAATAATGAATTTAATTAACTCATTTATGTTATTAAAACAAGGATCGATACTTAATCACTTCATTTATAAATTTTATTTCATAATAGCTTTATTGCCCTACAAGGCATATTATTCAAATTATCTAATATAATTTGACTTATTCTAAATTAATTAATATTAATCAGCTTTCTTTATTTTCTATATTTCATTTCATAATTACCTCAAGCTAACTAAATTAGTTACTAACTGTTTTTGTTCCAAATATGTGCATATATTTCCTACTTATATACACCTTCAAGTCAACACATAAATCATATGAATATATATATATATATAACACTTATATACTTATTCAACCTGACACATCTCATAATAAGAATTTTTTTTCTATTTAATATATTCTTATTTTAATTAGAAATAATATCCAAAAAATTCGGGTTGTCACATTCTCCCCCCCCCCCCCCCCCATATATGGATTACGTCCTCGGAATCACAAATACCGAATCTCTCTTACTCGGTGTTCATCTAATTTCTTTCGAAACTTTATCGTTGAATAATTTCAACGTACAGCATTGCCATAGGTATTATATTACCTTTTTAATCCATTTCTTTCCACAATTTCTTATAGGTTTCATTTAATAACCTTTTAATCAAACTCAATTGTATTCTGAGTATTTATCATTCTTTAACCCATCAACTTCCTTTTTCTAAGGATCATCGTATAACATGATCGTCGTAAATTTAACATTATGATTTACGAAACTCGTAATCATTCGGAATATCATATATACTCCTAAGAAATTCTTTCTCGAAGTTACAATATTGTAACTTTACTAGATACTTTATCCTTTTCTAATGTAATGATATTTCATCCCCTTCTCAAAATTATTATTCTTTGATCATATTATTCATCAATATAGGTTTTCAAGCTATCCTTTATATTCTTCTCTTTCAAGGATTCATTCAAAAATCGTCATATTCTACAACTTACTTCTTTCTAAGGAACATACTTCTTTCTACATTCAATTTCCAGAATAATAGGAATCTTCAACAACTATTCAATAATTGTGAAGTAGATTGCATAACTAGGAAATAAAAGATTACTTTAAATTCTTTTCATATCATGCTGAGGGGTCATAAGGACCATTAACGTCAACTCGGTTTTATGGGTATCCCCACTGCAAACCTACAAATAGACGTTTTTCAATCACTAAGATCGTAAACATTATCTGCTAGGCCTGTTTACAATTACAAAGACCGTAAACTACCTCTGCTAGGCCTATTTACAATCACAAAGACAGTAAAGTACCTTTGCTAGTACTATAGGGAATCGGCCTATCGTACTTCCATGTTGTACACAACATATTATTTTCAAGCGCAAATCAGAATCATGTCGTCCGATTTCAAGTATCCCCTTTTATCAAGGTTGTTCACCTCAGACTTAGCACAAGATTCGAACCAAAATAATTTGGTTTGGCATAAATTCTCAAAGAATGCCTGAATTTCAAAAACATACTTCAGTATTTGTCTAGCTAAATCAAATAGCTTAGACATATATTAAAATTTTGGACATCAATTGAAACACTTTAGCCAATTCAACTGGCATGCTTTTCACGGTTAAAGAAAACCAAAAATTATTTTATGACAGCATGATACCGTACTATTTTGACAGTACGTTGAGGATTCCGTCATTTTATAACTTTGTCATACTACATCATACCATAGTGGGCTGACGATCCTATGATCACATCCAACATTAGCTTAGACTGCATTGATAACTCCATCATTTGTCATAGCTACATCATATTCAATGATGCAGTAATGACAATATAAAATACATTTTGATAAATTTCAAATCATTTTGCTTAGCCAAAACAATTAGCATAGACATATGAATAATATGACTTTTTAAAACTTATTGGTTCAACAGTTAATCCAAAATATTTTTCAAAAACATAAAAGTGCAAATATCAGCACGATGTCAAAAAATTTGAAATCTAGCATAGTTAGAAGATTTAAAATACCATTTTTTTTCTTTATCAACTTCAATTTCCCTTCTTCTTGCTTCATTACTTACTAACATCAGTAATACTCACCATACTATAAATTCTTAGTTCTCAATCTAGATCCTTTCTATACCCCAATATAGTTCATAAAATCTACCACACATTATGAGTTTAGGAACTTGCCACAATAATATGAGTTTAAGAACTTGTCCTAGCAATACGTAGTCCAAGAACAAATCAGGGATGTCCATACGCTTAGGGCTCAAAAACATACCATACTATTATGAGTTACGAATTTTCTATAAGCATTATTTTAAGAACTCGCATCTAACCTTAACATTCCTCAATCCTAACTATCAAATATATATAGGAGAGAAGAATCACCTTCTCACCATATATAGAATGGATATATATCGCGACACATGATTTCAATGATTATCAACATAGTAAACTAAGTGGTCACAAATCCCCTGCCCATACAAATGTTTTTTTAACTCAGCTACCCATGATGAGTCATCAATTAAATTACAAAACTTTTTAATTTTCACTTTGCCTAATACAAATTTTCTAAATCTGTATTTTATTACTTATAACTCTTCCTAGATTTACATTGTACTATTTCTAGTACCATTTCTGTATAGCATCAAGCTATAACTTTCCAATCGTTTAGCAGATTATCTGTCATTCCACAATTCAATCTGATCACATCATGATCTTGATTTACAATCATTTTACATTACTATTATTTCCTTACCATATGATTATTTTGTCCTACGATCTTCTTATTCCTCTTTAATCATATTATATTATGATTTTACTTATGATTTTCATATTATAGACCTCGTCTATTTATCATCACTTGTCATCTTTATCACTGGAGTCAGGTAAATCTTGATTCTCATCTTTTATAACTCTTCGAGATTATTCTCTAAATCTTCTTATTAATACCTTAACTCTTACTTTACGAATTTTAAAAATTCATTTGCATTTTAACTTCTTTGTGAAGTTGTTTACTTCATTTTGTATTACTTAAACTTTTATTCAAGTTTATTCCTTGTCATTTTCATCTTACTTCACTAAGGTTATAGCCTAAGGTACACTTACCTAAGGTTTATAACCTATAGTTTTGATACCAACTGTAACGACCCAAAAATCCAGACTAAATTAATCCCTATTTTGTGCGTTAAATATAGCTTCAATTTAATTATTCATCAATAATCAATATTATAATGGATAAAATTGCGAAATTTTTTCCCCTTGAATCTTTATTTCAGACCAATAGTATTCTTACTGTTCATAACAATCAATATCAATATAGATATTAAAACATGGCTATTTCAATCTTTTCTTAATTTAATAAAGGATATACCTTCGAAATCTTCTTTATCATTCTTTGTTCTTGAAATCGAAACCTTTAGCTACTATACTTATATTAAGGATCGTATATAAACATATATCATGATCTATTTCAAAAATGTTATATGTGAACGTAAGGTTCAACTTCTAACTTTAAACATTCCTTGAATATTCACAATATAACCCATAAAGTTTATATATATACGAAACTCTAACTTTTATACACCATTGTCATTATATTTACCTTCTTTATAAATTAATTATAAAGTTACATCTGTGACGCCCCCAAATTCGGACCGCCACTTGGTCACTCGAATTTAGTTTGTCACGTTCTAATATCTAACACCATAATAAATATTACGACTAAATATCGCATCGCACAACGGAATAATACACAACTATTATCGAATAGATTACATTTAATTAATATAATTTATTCACGTCCCAAGGTCTTGTAACTTAAACATCGATTACATAGCTTAAACATACCTTAAGCATATATAAACTTAACTAATACATAATAGCATAAGTTCTTATTACAAATCATAAAGTTCTACATAAATAAAGCTACTCAGTAGCCTTCCCCTTGCCCTTGTCGGTGCTTGAGGGTCCGCACTGCTCTGCCTTAACTGAAATGTTTTAGGAAAAGCAAGAATGAGCAACAAGTTTGCTCAACAAGTAATATAACAATAAGGGTGAGTAATATAGTTCTCGAATCTCAAAAGGGTATAACAGAATATGATAGTTTAAAGATAACAAGAATATCAACAGTTCTCAATAACAGTCACTAAGGACAGAATAATATTAATATGATTCAATGCTAAATCAATATAAGATTTCAAGATAACTGAATACTGAGCAGTCACTAAGGACTATGAACTTCTATTAGAATTAACAGTAATATACTGATAATCCAACAAAACAAGTACAACAGGTGATCAGCCTAAAGTACCCTACGACATGCATAGCGTTCAATCGTACTAAAGTGTGCACACGTCGGTTTCCTGACAAATATATTTTCTCTTCGAAGAAGGTTGTCCATCTCAGTCAAACACAAGATCCCGCACCAATAATTGGTTTGGGTCGCCTTTCAACAATATGAGTCTAGTCGAATAAAATGGCATAGATCACAACAATTATAAGTTCAATCTCAAGATTTAAAGTTCGAAGAATATAAATCAACTTTTATCTTTTCCATAAAATATTTGAATTTCAATCTCAAAAGCTTACTAGTACGACAATAATAGTACAAGATTAATGAATGCTCAATAAAGAGTAAGGTTAGAAACTTGCTTACAATATCAGTTGAATAAAGTAAAGCAAGGGTTTAGGATACTTGTCTTTAGCGTCGATTATCAACTTATAGCTTACTAGCACCCAACGAACTTATTTTATCCTATTCAAGTATACACATTAGTCATATAAGTTCAACGTGTACTCCTACTATCTTGAATTGCTATGCTACACAATCGTAATTCATATAATGTTAGTCTCCTCATAGTCGTATGATCTTGTATGTATATCATCACGTAATATAGAAATCAATTTCTAATACACTATGACCTTAAGGAACATAGTTTGTCATCATATTTTGACTTTAAGGTTATAAACACTTATTCATCATAGGATTCTTTCGCTAACATGCTTATTGACACATGATTACCACACTGGACATGTACTATTGATTAGGATAACCACACAAGCATGCATCAATCTCAGATTTCAACAAAGTAGTCAGACTCCTCTGCAAGATGGTGCGGCCGAGCTTGGTTTGCACTAAAGGGCGGCGCGGCCGCGCGTTTCCTAGTGTAGACCAAGACATGGCTGTTCCTGTAGAATTCAAGCGTATCCCGACTCGCACATTTATGAATAATTTATGCATAACACATATATCAGGATCATGACAACTATAAATGTGAGGAACCGACAACTAAGTTCAATTTGTTACTCATTCTTATCTAAGCAAAGCTTAAGTGTCCAAGTAACGACATTGCTATACTCATGTCATGAGGCCTTTATGTCTTATCTATACATGCTTTCATTAGATTAGCCATGTATTTCAAGTTATGAAGTCCTACTTCACTTAAACTCGTCATATTCCATGTCCAACTATTGTACAATGCATAAAACTAACTAGTCATTCATGTTAATCATTTCTATAGGCATGGCATACCTAATCATGAAGTTACATTCTTGAATACTTATAACGTAGTTATTGATAAAACTAGTTTTCAAGATCTTTTTTGAAAAACTTATGTTAAACCATTCTTTATGCAATGTAGCTTCACATATCATATTTCATGCTTTCATATGCACCATTAGATTACATAGGAATGCTTACAAGTTTATGACTTAAGTGTATATAATTTAAGCTTGTATGTGAAACTCTAAGTTTTCCTTTAGCATGTTATCAATATTATCTAGGCATGCATAACCACTTCACTTACTATACATCATGCTTGCATATACACATATATCATACTTTCATGCTTACGTACAAATGTAAACTGATCATACTAACATGTTCTTCAAGTTATAATTTAAAGTACACATGGTTTGTTGAGTTTGCACATTGGAACTCAAGTTCTTTTTTGAAATCAAGCTACGGTGACTGATTATATGAAAGACAATATAAACTAGCATGTCAGAGACTTGTATGGTCTTATTAAAGTTTACTTAGTACGCTCAACATATCAAAAGGCATGAAAATCACCAACTGACTCTACAGAGGGGCGCTACCGCGCGCCATTTGTACTACGGAGTGGCGTGGCCGCGCCACTCCGGTTCCAGACC
Organism: Panax stipuleanatus; assembly: GCA_020205555.1. Classification (NCBI taxonomy): domain Eukaryota; kingdom Viridiplantae; phylum Streptophyta; class Magnoliopsida; order Apiales; family Araliaceae; genus Panax; species Panax stipuleanatus. The sequence goes on from CM035119.1 coordinate 48,717,929, forward strand.
AAGACATGTTTTGCTATTGTATAGCTTCCAGCAACATTCAGTTCCTTTATACAATCATGCTTGTAAACAACTACATTACACTTATAGCATGTATGTACACACTCTACCAACATACTAACATTCCCTCACATATTTAGTTAACATGAATTAATCAAATTCCAAAATTATAAACACAATGAAAGTTATACCTCTTAGGCTTGAATTGATACTCTACTGACTTAACTTTCAGATTGCCCTCTCAATACAATATCCTCACTTTCTATATAACTTAGCAAATAACTCAATCAAAGTGAATTGAAGGGGATGTGAGCTTAATTTATAGACAAATGAATAGCCATACAAGAGCTTTACACATAGAATTAAACTAAGAGATGAAAGAAGAATACATTGGACATTTGATGTTTGGTGAAATAGCAAATCAATGTTACTATTGGAGCCATCTCCCCTTTCATCATTTGCTAGTGCTGAGAAGTGAGTTTGCAAGAAATAGGCTTAGGCCATTCATTGAGGCTCATTGGAGTTGGTATGTATAGGTATTATAGGCCATTGGTCATTCACGTGTAGAAGAAATGAAAGAGGAATGGACACTCTTTTAGGGACAAGAATAAGAACTCAACATTCTAGCAAGGAAGGAAACACCATATATTATACACTCAACACACATATATGCTTACCTTGGCTTAAATTTATTTAGGGCATACATGGACCAAAAATGTCATAATAACATTACATGGTAACAAATTGGGGTACATGTATACACATTGATATATAATCCATGTACATTTTAATAATGTCAAATTATGAGTTAATTGAATAGTGACATACTGCATTATTACAAACCTTATTAATCCAATCATGTAACTCATTAAAATAATTGTTGTTATTAATTATTCACACACCTTAATTTAATATACCATATAGTATTCATTAAAGTACTATACCTATCACATGGTCACATATGTTTATGTATGTAACTCATACAATATAATTTCCATATTGCATAGTCTTACTAAAGTGTCACACTACACTTTATAATATAGTTTATATATATATTATATATTTGTAACGATTGAGAATTTTAAATATTAATTGAAAATATTTATTGAAATAAATAAATATTTTATGGAATTTAATTGTGATGATAAATAAATAAAGTGTGCGAGTGTTGTGGACAATTTAATTAAGTGCTATATGATTAATTAAATTGATATGTTAGCAAGGGTGTAGCATAATTTTAATTTAATTATGAATGATTTAATTAGATTTAATGTTATGTGCTAAGTGATAATAATTTGTACACGAATTATGTTTAATAAAGGAAATTCAATTGTGTGACAATTTGGTATTATGTGAATGTTAGTTTATTTAATTGAATTAGAGTGTTGTAATTTAATTAAATAAGTGTAATATTTAATCTATGGATTTAAAGAGTTATTAAAAGACTAGAAAAGGATTTTAAAGTGTTTTGCCAAACAAGGCCCTTGTACTTGTTTAATCTTATTTTACCCAAACAAGGCCTTAGCACTAAAAACCTATTTTTCTAAGAGGTTGCCAAACATGGCCTTGGACTTTTCAAATTCTATAACCTATGTAATTAATAATACTTATTATGGTTATAAGTATTATATTTATTATTTATAAGTTACATATATTATATATGTATATATATAATATTATATATGTCAGTTAAAAACAAAAAGTTACGTTAGTTTTACAAAACAAAGAAAGAAAAGAAGAAGAGGGTTAGAGAGAATTCTCAGACCAGAAGAAGAAGAAGTAGGCAAAGCAAGCCCAATTTCATCATCTCTCTCTTAACCTAAAACTAGTAAGGTTATAATCTAAACCCTAGAACTAATTCATAGGTGTTGTGTTTTCTTCTTTGTCAAATTAGGTTTTTTCAATCATGAAATTATATGTATATATGGTGTTCATATGTTTTCATATGTAATTGTATGCCATGAAAGGGTTTTCAAAATACAATTGTTGTAAAACAAGTTTTCAAAGCATATTCTTTTATGTTTTCATGGTTTTAGAACTCTATGTGAAAGTCTCTTTGTGAAAGCTATTTATTTTGATATGTGAATGGATATGTATATATATATATATATATATATATATATATGTTTACATGAGAGTTTCATAGTTGTTTAAGAATTTCAATTCACAAGTATATGATGGACACTATGAAATTCATGTTCATAGTGTTAGATTATGAAGTTATGTTGAAAATTTCTTTAAATCCTTGAGGTGAGCATGAATTATGTGTAATAGGTGATATAACATAATTATATATGAGTTATATGATGATTCTAGCAATTCAATCCATGAATTTTTGATAAACAATAAGAAGCATGTTTATAGTGATTTTTGGTGAAACTATTTCTGAAAATGGCTTTTGAAACTATCAAATTGATGTTTGATTTTGACTTATTGTTAAAATTGATCATGTATTATGTTAATATGTTAAGAATATGAGTTATCACAATTGGAATCACTTGAATTGGATGAAAAACGAATTCGCAGTAGCAATTTTCGTCAAGAACGCTTAAAATTATATTTTTCTTTGAAAATCATGAAATCTTGTTTTGGATTATGTGTTTTATGGATTATATATGTTATGAGCATGATAATAAGTTTAAAATATTGTTAGTATCAAGTTTTATGCTTATCATGTTGGGAAAAATCGAATTCGGTGTGAAGAAATAAGTCAAATTGGCTTAATTCTCCACCAGTTCTCGAGCCGGGAGCTGTGGCAGGGGGAACACCGGCCCCAGCGGGTGTTTTATGCAGGGAGGACCCGCCCCAGCGGGTGGGGCTGCTGCCAAGAAACTTTGGAATTTTGTTTTTGAGTTTTTATGCCCCGTTTGTTAAGCTAACTTGTTTCTAAGACTTGGAAAGTGAAATGTATAATAAGATAACATGTTTTTGATGTGTTTAAGTTAGATTGAAGTATATTATGAATATGTTACATGTGTGTGTTTGTGTGTTGCTTTCACGAGGCACACAACACGATTCATTGAAGTATAGGCTTATTAATGCATGCCGTGAGTATAGACTCACGTACTTGACTAATTAGTAACCAATGTGGTAAATTATACTATGAGTTGGACTTGGATATGAAGTTCAATGGTTTAAATGTTGTAATTGGATACTAATAGATGGTTTGAATGTAATATAAATGTGTAGGGTGTTTGTGAAGTGCGTATAGTTGTTAAAGTGTAGCTTGCGCTTAAGACAAGTTCTCTTACCCTTATTCTCTTATGTTAAGCAAGTTTCTAAACTTGTTATTTATATTGTGCAAGTTCTTTAATCTACTATTGAATGCTATACAAGCCTATTCATTGTATATTTTCATTGTGCAAGTTTCCTAACCCTTGCTCAATAAATCATGAAAGTTCATTCACTTGTTATATGTGGTACAAGTTATACCATACTCATAAAGCGTAAGTATTAAAGCGTTATTTTAGTAATATGATATTGACTTAATTGTTCAAGCAAGATCTACTTAGTTTATAGAAAGCTTCTAAAAGCATGCCTATCTATTATGAGTTTATTGTTATATTTTGAAATTGGTTCATGATTCTTATATTATTGAACTGTAAAGGACTGTAAGTCGATTCAACTACTCCTAGTTGATGACAGTTGAACTCTAAAGTTCCCTTATCTATCCAAATCAAACTTTCTTTGGTGCGAACTTGTATTCAATTTCTGAGAAGGAACAACCCTATTAATTAGGGGAAATTTATGCAAAAGCGTTAAATGGTCGTGCACAATTCATGGTACAAAGGGTTGATCCCCCTGAGTACGAGTTAAGGGTCCATAGTCTTATTGACTGTTAAAGGTTTAAATAGAAATATTTATAACCTAGGACAATGGTTCAAGGCCTTATGACCCTCAGATGATTTCATATTCGAATCCTATATATTGATGAAAGAATTATATTTCAATTCTTTATATTGATGAAAGTAAAGTTATTCATACTCTTTTGAAATAATTCACTTATGTCATATCACTATTGTATATCCAAGTGAGCTTTTGTTTGCTCACTCTTGCCTGCTTTACCACCATTTGCAGTTGAGACCAAGAATGTTGACATACCATCAACAAGTAAAGGAAAAGGAAAGATGAATAAGTAAAGGCTTGTGACGTCAAGTTGCTTTTGTAATAAGACTTAGTTGGTTATGTTTATATTTCCGTATTTACGTTATTTGAATGATGTTAAGGTTTAGATAACCCTGGGATTTTTTTTGTTGAACCAGTTGCCATTCTTTCTAGAGGAAGATTTTATTAAGGTTTTATGAAGGTTGTAATTAGTTTGAAATTTTATTTGGGTAGATGTATGTTTTAATTAGAAAGTGAACAGCAAATCATGTGGAAACGAAGTACCCGGATTTGGGGGTGTCACAATATTTATGCCAAAATATCACATTATACATTATATTATATAGTTGTAGTTACTATACAATATACGATTACATAATTTTACACTAAACAATTAATAGAATAAATATTAACTTCAAACATTAATTAACTATTTATTCATTAATATGTCATCATTAATTAATAATATATTATTAATTAATCATCCACTCATCAATTCTTTCTTTAATTAATAAAATCATTAATATTTCTCATCTCTGTGCCACACAAGGCATTCCTTGAGCGTATAATAAACTCCACATTCTCTTCTCAATTATCATCATTTCAATTTGAAGTAATTAAATTAACTCGTCTCATATCACATAAATATTTATATTCAAATAAATATCCAACTTTCATTAATATATTAGTTAAAAAATATTTAGAAATTCTCGGGTATTACAACATCTCATATTCAAAACGAATACTTTTGTTCTAACTTTATTTATTGAATATTTCACAATAGACATAACTCCGTCAAATTACAATACAATAAGTTGCTCTGGCTTGGTACAAGCTAACTTAACGAAACGATCGTGTTGCATCTCAAACCTTCGTTACTATGATCATTTGATAATTCAACTTTCATTTGCAAATTTTATATTTTGCAAGGTTGAGCACAACGGCCCAGCAAGCTTAACAGTTCTCAAGCATCACGTTTCACTCATGCTATGCATTTCAGTTATGCATCATATTATTCATGCTATGCATTTTCTTATGTAATACGTCTACATATGCACCATATATCTGGTAATATTCATTTTCATATGTGTGCTTTCAATTTCATGCTATTGTATTTAGATCTAATTCATGTGTTAACAAACATAATATTTCTCACATATTTCAATTCATATATCACAAAATAATTTGAGTTTCTATAACTAAATTAACATTTGTCATAACTTGACTTTAACAATTCATCTAGCATTGCAATCCAAAACATATATTTTCACATACTCATCAAGACTTTGCTAAATATAATTACAGTTGCACATAACAAATATCAAATTCACATAATACAGCAAACTTGAAAAACTAGCCTCGCTTTACGTTTATAGATATACATTCATCAAACATCTTTCGCATAACCTTATTTGTCGGTTTACCTTGTCCGACCTCTTAGCATCCTTGTATAATATATATAAAACATATATGTTATCACATGCGCCATCATTTTATTTGAGACTAACTAGATCAATTGTATAGATTTTTAGTTTGTACAACGCGTTACAATCATCTCAACTCTACACTTTTATAATCTTACGTTCTTAAGATTTTATCATGCTTTAGTTTAGTTAACTAATTTTTAATCTGTTTTCAACTTGATTTCATCACTTTGTTGTTATTTTGCATTGTAAATGTCACTCGTATTACTAATGTAATAAAGCTTATAGCTTAACATGTAACGAGCTCGAAAATCTCAGCTTAAACTTGAACATATCAAGCTTAACAATTTAATCTCAATTTATTAGCTATCATATATTGATTAGTCCAATCTAAGGCTATTTATATCGCTAATATCTCGATATGACTATGTAATGTAAATAGAGTCATCACATAGCTTAATGTATACTTTTTCCATGAACTATAATTCAAACTCTACATTTTTTTTTCAAACTTAGTAACTCCCTTTTAGCTTTACCAACCATATTGGATTTATTACTAATATCATAAGTTAATTATGTATAAAATATATTTTGTTATTGATTTTAATCTCCTCCATGCTCAGCGTCAAAAATCGGATCAAAATGAACTCGACGCGTCGTAGCCCAATAACCAGCGCGCTGCGCCTGGGGCCAGTGCTGGTGCGCTACCCAAAAATGTGCAGCCACAACTTATTTTCCCACCCACATCGCAATTTTATAACTTGAAATCCTTATGTCCGATCGAATCTAATTTGTTTAAATATGTTCTAGATGGTACTTAATAGTATTTTATAAAAATACTACTAGATTAAAATAGGTATTCTAAGGCATAGATTGAGTAGGTCAAAAAGTCCAGAAATCTGCAAATGTTACCCAAAAATCTGTAGATTTTGCTTAGCTTCGAGCATACTTTGCCATTTTCCATCTTTTAATCTACAAGTTCGTTAACCTCCAAATTTTTACAGCATCAAGATGGTACTACATAATATATTTCAAAAAATACTACTTGACCAAAACAAGCACTTTAAAGCAAATTTACAAGGGGTCAAAAGTGGCTAGCTAGCCCAGATTCTGCAGATTTCCAGCGACTTTGCTATTTTCGTAGCTACTTTTTGATTTTCTGTCTTGCAATCCACATATCCGATTGCTCTCAAATTTTAATATGTTATGGAGGGTATAACATAATATTTTATAAAAATATAACCCAACCAAAATAGATGTCTTAGACATATTTTACAAGGGCTCGAAACTGCCTTGTCAAGGCAGTTTTCAACTGGGCATGCACAAGTCATTCCTTCCCAAAACAAGTTTCTAACCTTATTGTAGACGTCAAAAAAAAAAATCTTTGGACAGATCTTCCTTTCCCTAATTATTTTGTTTTCTACCCTTGTTTGTCTTATCTGTTTTATGAAGGGTGAGATTTTTAGCAAAAGGCCAACATGTATCATGTGTACGATTTGAAAGGTTTATAGAGTCGCCAGTTGGTATATTTTGAAATGGTTGTACCAACTCAATCAATTTTTTTTTGATTTTTGCAAGTAGGCCCAATTACTGGACGCTGTCAAAACTTGGCCTTGGAAACCGAGATTCATAAAGTTTGGGGGCTTGGTTAAGCAGGGGGAAGGTGTTATGCACCCCCCGACTTCCGTGAAACACGGTTATCGCATCTTTTAAATTTTTCTCTTTTTATTTGCAATGTGTGTGTGTGTATGCTTAAAGTAATTGATCCTACGTTGTTTTATTTGAAAGTAATGTCGTGCTTCGTTGGACCTATATATGAAGGGTTTGATTTGTTTGAAAAGCCCATTTTTAGACAAAGATATGAAAATGACATTTTGAAAGACGGTTTTCAATCCCTTTTGCTCGCATAGGAATTGAAGCCTTTTGATACTTCCATTTTTTTTCTGCATTCGGCTTATTTATTGTCGGGATGCGAAGCATCCTCGACCACATAATATACATACAAGTGTCGGTCTTCTAATGGGCATGACAGCCATCAAAGTGATCCTAGCACGACAAACCACAGTGTACTATGTTGAGACCTTAAATCCGGATAACCACTTTAAGGTCCCTGTGATTTACATTTACAGAAAAACTGGCAGGATGTATTTATAATACGAAGTTGTCCATTATGGGAATCGAATTTAGATCCGTGTGGTTGATCATTAATCCCATGATTCCTAGGCTCACAGAAAGTGATCAAGAAACCTGCATAGCAAAGATATTGACATATAGTGCAAATTATACTCTAGATGTCGCAAAACAAAGGATTCATCAGTTAAATCCTTGCATGCGCGTAGCCGAAGCTTCCTGCTCCCACTAGATAGGGATTTAGGGTCGCGTAGTCGCTTTAATATTTACAAAACAAGAAAGAAATCTAGATTTTAATAAATCTTAGCCATTCTAGCTTTTCGGTTCTGATTTGACCGATTTTGAACCGTTTGAGTGTTAGAAGTGGCTAGATTTAGATGAATCTAATCCACAGAATTTACATTAAAACAAATTCATACAAAATGAATAATCACAACAAATATTTAATAACATTGAGTAATGAATATATATATATATATATATATATATATAAGCTGTAAAGGGCCACGAATTTTCAATTCAGGCCCGACTGAGAAATATATATATATATATATATATAAACTTTAAAGAGCCACGAGTTTCTAATCCAGGCTCGGCTGATAAATGTATATATATATATATATATATAAGTTATAAAAGGCCACGAATTAGGTATCAAAGACTGATTGAATGAAATGTTAATATATATAGTTAGTATATATATATATATATATATATATATATATAAGTAGTAAAAAACCATGAATTAGCAATCCAAGCTTGACGGAATTGAATATTAGTATATATATAGTCAGTTATATATATAATAAAGCTGAAAAGGCCACAAATTAGCAATTCAGGCCAAACGAAATAGCGTAAATATATATATAGTGACATATATAGGAAAACAGTAAAAAGCCACGAATTAGCAATCCAGGCTGTGCAAACAAAGAAAAACTTATATATATACTTATATATACTAAAAAGTAAGCTAGAAAGGCTAAGGATTTGAGATCCGGGCGAAACCAAAAGCTAAAACTTCATATGTACGTTCACATATGTGCAATAAAGCAGTAAATAGTTTCTGATCGTAAAAAAACTTAAAATGTGCATCTCTATGGGCTTTTTTCCACTCGGAGGTCTTCAAATCTCCGTTTTCACTGGTTAAAACTTGATATGTTGTAGAATATTCGTATGCAAACGTATTGGAAGAATAAAATTGAAGTTTGAAGTACTAGAAGTAGGACTAAAGGTCGAAATGGGCGGAGTTTCTCTACTTTTTTCTTCTTTTTTTTGCAAGGTGGGGGGTCTTATTGATAGACCAAAATGGTAGCGGGTCTACTCACGACAGCTGCGAGTAGAGGTGCGGCTCCCTGAGTGGGCCCTACTCCTGAGGGTCCCATCATCTCGAAGTACGTGCACTCTGAACAACACAATGTCTGCTTCGAACCTTCATAACTTTCAATTCGGGAGTCCGTTTGAGGCGTGTTATACCTTTCCGGAAAGCCCTTTTTGAGAGCTACACAATGACAAGGGATTTGAACTTTTTTGAATCTTGGAAGATGGGTCTATGACCAGATCTTTGAATTTTTACAGTCCGTCCGTTGAGTTGTATTGTGCTAATTTCACTCGGGACCCTCATTGCATCGATTTAGTCTGATTTTGAATTGATTTGATGTCAAGGTAGTAAAATGACCATTTTTCCCTTCTAGGGTTTGTCTCCAAGATTGACAAGGTTTTTGACTATTTTCTCGGGGTTGTCTCGGAGGTTTGATCCCAGCTGACTCTGTTCTACCTCAAAGTTGTCTCCGAGGTTGATTTGGTCTCCCAAGGTTGTCTTTGTGGATAATTTCATGCTTCGGGGCTATCTCCGAAGTTGATTTGGTCTCACAGGGTCGTCGTCGGGGTTATTGTATCTCCCGGAGTTGTCGCCAGGGCTTGCCTTGACATCCCGGTGTTGTCAACGGGGGCCTTTGTACCTCCCGGAGTTGTCGTTGGGGATTATCTTGACATCTCGATGTTGTCTTCGGGGTTGAGTTTGATCTTTAGGTGTTGACGATGGGGTCTTTGTACCTCCCGGGGTTGTCGCCTGGGCTTGGCTGGCATCCCGGTGTTGTCGTCGGGGTTGAGTTTAATCTCCCGGTGTTGTCGCTGGGGTCTAACTTTGATTTAACCTTTCAGGGTTGTCTCTGAAATATAAAAGATGGTTTTGCCCTCCTGCAGGGTTAGTAATAGGAATGCAAAAGTTTGAGTGTCTAGAGATGCCCCTCTTTATCATTTTTATGCAATGCAATGGAATGAACAGGATAAAGACTGCTAGACATTGGAAATATGACACATACAAATGGAATGGAATGCACGATATGCTATATAATGAATGGTATATGCTCTTGTGGTGTTAGTGGCCACGATATTCTATCTCGACTATTCCCGCCACTTCTGTTGGGGATGACGTTGTCCATAATAGTTCTAACCAAATTCTCTTGACGCCTACTCAAATGGTAGTTTGCGAAGTCTTGACCATCACCGAACTTTCTCGGTGTCTACTCGAACGGTTGTTTACAACGGTTGGTTAAACCATCGAACTTTCTCGGTGTTCCAGTTGAGGATTTGTATAACAGATTCCATCATCTGTCCTCTGTGGGGAAAAATGTCTTCACGGTTCTCATCATCGGACCTCTTTCGATGCTACGCTGGAGTTGTCGCCAACGGTTTGCAAAGTCATATCCTCTGACCCTCGTTGAAGCAGTTATCAACAGCTTTCATCACCGCCAACGGTTTATCATGTCAGATATTCTAACCTTCGTTGAAGAAGTTATCAACGACTTTTATCACCGGCTCGTTCCCAATGCTTCGTTGGAGTTGTCGCCAATGGTTTGCAAAGTCAGACCTAGTCGATCTCAAATTGGGGGTGTATCTCTCTGATAGGTCATACCCTTGGACCAATCTGGATACTTTAACGCATTCAACACCTGCTGTTCACAATATTGGACCTTCCCGATGCTCTTACAGTGGCAATTTTTAGCTGTTTTCATCATCGGCATTCCGAATACCATATCAGAGCTTCTACCAATGTCTTACAAGGAGTTTCTTCCTTTGTTAAGAACTTGACGCTTAGAATCAGTGTTTCAGACCATTCCGCTCAATTGCGTAGCATTTTTTCCATGATTTAACTTTTTAGCTTCTTAAAACTCCGTTTTAACTTTAATTGGACGGAACCGGAGGGGGTGGGATGCACCTTAGGGAGCTTCAGGTCCACTTGCGGCTTTCGCAAGTGGAGTTTCTCCTCCCTTCGAGTATAACTTAGGCCCCCGTGGCTTTCATAATTCATTTTCAAGTTTGAACTATAAAGAAAATCCAAGATTTCTTCTTCAGATCTACTGAGTTTGGGCTGCTTTTTCCAAATTCTGTCACCGTACAATCGTTTTGCACATCTCTGGTAACGTTTACATCCTTTCTTTTCAAGTTTTGAATGTTAGAATGTTAGATTTCATATAGTATGCTTCTAGACACAATATAGCGAATAGGCATGGTTATATGACTTGATAAAAATTTCAGACTTAATAAGTAAATATGCATGCTTTACTACGCTAAACGTTTTGATGTAAAAAAAATTAATTTCTGAGACGGTCATTTGGCGCCCTTTTTGGTCAGTTTACTCATCCAATTTAAAGGACAAATGAGCCTGGATTTTTAACTAAAAATATACATGGTAATTTAGCTGCCATGGGGAGTTTGATTTTGATTTTTTTTCTTATATATGAACTGTTCATGTTTTTGGGTAGGTGTGCTACTGAATGGCCACGTAGTTATACCTATATGCATGCGGACAGTCCATTTTACAAAGGAGACTCTGGCAAAAAAAAAAATCAAAAGCCTGAGCATTTAATGAACATGTAATTTTAACTCTACTATAGATGTATGTTAACTAATGCATACTTTAGGTCTTAGAATATGCATGAAGCAATGATTTAATCATAATAAGCCATAAGTTTAAGGCTTACCTCACAGTTTTTTGAGGTGTTTGGAGACTTTGTCCAAGTTATGGAGCGAGATAGACCATGCATTGCTAGTAGGGTCTTTGCAGGTGTAAGGTGGAGGAGAGCTTCTGATGTTCCCCAGCCTCATCCAGTCCGGTCGCCTCGCCGTTTGGCTGAGTCTGTGATTTATCCGATCCGGGCTGAGATGCCGGATGATGTGGATGATGAGGATGTCCCACTCGTGGATCCTGTTCCAGCTCATGCACTGCGTAGGGAGCTCCCAGCCATCGTTGTGCTTATTCCTGAGCTTTTGGGCGATTTGAGATGCCATCCCTCGATATACCTTCACGCCAATGAGGTGACTAAAGTTTTCATTCTGGTCTTTTTTTCTTTTGCCATTTCAGGGCACAGGTTTAATCTGGACTTTCTACTTGATGCAGGTTCCCAGCTTTACGCAGCCCAGGGGGAACTGGTTCAGCGTTCATTCTTTATATCATAATCTGCATCCGGAGTATCAGGCCATCGTCAACACTTGGGGTTTTGAGGCCTTCTTTTCTATTCCTACCCGTCATTGCCCTTGGGGTTATTTGAGGGCATTATCTGAGCATTGGTTTCACCAGCCCCAGTCTCTCTATCTGTTGGACAATGAGGTGATGATGACACCGATGGACTGGCGATTCATCACAGGGATAGAGTTTACAGGGGAGCTAGTGCCGTTGGTGGCTAACATTTCACCTGCTGCCTTTAGATCCCTTTTGGGAGTTCATATGATGGCCATCAAGGGTCGGACTGTCCGTTCAGGTCCCTTGAGTGTGGATGCCCATAAGAGGGCTTTGACTGAGCCTCTACTTAATGATCAGAGGGTTAGAGATCGCAATCTTCAGTGACTGTTCTTGGTGATCATCAGAGTTGTTTCATTGTAGACAACTCCTCGACGGTGTGTTTTGCTCTAGTTAGCGCTACTCGGTACATAGATCGCCTCAGGGATTTTTACTGGAGTACCTACACCCTTGCTTATTTTTTTCTTGGGATGCGCCTACGCTCTGAGGGCGTGACGGAGGCTTGGCTAGGTTTTTATCCCTTCCTGCTGGTGAGTAATTTCTCTTTCACCTTATAATTTTCCTTATTTTTGTTTATCAATCTTATCACTGAGGTCATTTGATCTTTGCATTTCCAATTTTGGCCATATGAGAGGCTCCCTTTTCTATGCCCTGCCACTTCTTTGGGCTTGGAGACATATTCGCAGGGACGGCATTGGCATCATTCCACTTTGACAGAGGTCCCTGTAGTAGAGGGGTTTACCCATTCTCGTTTGTAGCTAGAGTGTTGACTACCAACTCTATCACGTGGGTTCCTTACACCCTGGACTATCTGACAGTCGGGTTCGAGGATGGCTTTATGACTGAGATGGAGTTTACATTATCCACTCGTCGGATTCCCCTTTTGACCGAGGGAGGTTGGGAGCTCTATTTGGGAGAGCGCGCTATCTGAAGCGTCATGGGAGAGATCTGTATTCCCTTTGTTGCTCCTGCCCAGCATCATTGGCCCTTGGTTCAGCCAGTTATAGATATTCCCCTAATGGGCATAGATGACTTTACCCTGTCAGAGGGTCTTCACAGCCAGGAGGCATTTCATAGCTGGTGGAGTCCTCGCACTATTAGGGCTCAGAATCGTGCAACCTAGTTTATGGCAGACATGGTGCCTGGGTCTGTGATGATGACAGACTGGATAGCTTACCTCAAAGAGCCTACTCATTTGGAGCAGATTTCAGGATTGAACCAGCGGTTAGAGCGGGCTCATTTTTTCATCAAGGACCTTGGTAGGGATCCCTCAGAGGTAGATTCATTTGATCCTTCTAGCTCCGGAGCTGACCCCTCAACAGATCCATATGTTGGCAGCTATGTAGGTGCCGATCCTCCTTTGTATCGACCAGATATTACTATTGGTCGAGATTCTGTGACTCAGGAGGAGTTGTAGCAGGTTAATTTCCTGGATGCAGATATTATAGATTTCTTTGGATAGCTTTCTCGCTATATCTTTTGATAGGCCTCTGTTAGATATTAGGTAGCTATGCCACATTTCTTATTATATCTTTTGATAGGCCTCTGTTAGTCATTGGACGGCTGTGCCCCATTTCCCTGTACTTTTTATTTTGCATTTTATGAGCAGACAGAGATGATGCTTTCAGTAGATAGTGTATTTTATAAATGCATGATATTTCTTATCTATTGCATCCTATTGTCATTTATCATTGTCATTATGCATGTATTATTTCATGGATATACACTTAGACATGTGAGTTTAGATTTGACCTTTGGATGGTCTCATGATATGGTTATACATATGTCTTCATCTACCGTCAGCCGCATCGAGCACCTGCCCTATTCTTTGATAGCATCTTCGTTGAGAGCTTGGTATGACAATTTGCCTCCCACAGACAAGGGGACAGTTGATCAGATGCTGGTGCATTCTTTGGCTACTTTAGCTTTTCAGGTTCCATAGGGCTTTGTGGATAGCATGTTATCCTGTTGGATACCCGAGCGCCAGTTTTTCAGATTCGGCCTCCATGAGCTGACCCCTACGCTGGAGGAGTATGAGCGCCTCACGGGTTTGGCATTAAATCTGCCTTCTGCTAGGACGACACTTAGTGACATGAGATGACAGTTTAGTACTATGACGGGTCTGAGGCGCAAAGTCGTCACTGAGGAGATTATTACAGGGTATGTGGTGTCCCTGGACTTCTTGATCAATCGCTTTGGCCGACTTAATAGCTACGAGCGATATTCAGGAGACTTTATCATCCCTACATATAAGTGGCAGTTTGCATGCGTGGATGTTCTGTTGATGTGCATCACAGCTTATTTGTACATGCCACTTTATATGGAGCACTTGGACATTGGCCTGATGGTAGTAGTTCGTGCTCTAAGACAAGGCTGCACTATCCTGCCGATGATATTAGCCGAGACCTTGAGATCGGCCACATTTTTCCGTACCTATCCAGTGGGGTTTTTCAGCGGTAGTGTTGTTTTGCTGTACGTGTGGTTTATGACACACTTGAGACCCATCGGTACTTTTAGACATCATAGGTATTGTTTTACTCACGAGATAGCCATGTCATACTCATGATGCGGCATCATGGTTGGCCTTTTTGATGTCGATCAAGCATCCCTTTTCGATCCTGCCTTGCACAGGGCTTAGCTCCCCTTACAACTTTGTTACTCATGCAGTCGGCATGGATTATCTGCCCCTGGCGAGTTTGAGAGGGGTGACCACATATTATCCGCTGGCTGTCACGGGACAGTTTGATCAATTTCAAAGCATCCCCCACTTTGAGGGGGCTATTAATCAGCAGATATCAACTTTATCTTTGTCGTCAGCTAACCTCACAAAGACTTCTGATTGTTGGACTCGTAGGGAGATGTCTAATTTTGCTACCAGCCATCCGGATCATTCTCCAGAGTATTCTGCATGGTTGGAGGCAGATATTGCACTGGCTGCGACTATCCATTCAGAGCTAAGTATTGATTTTGACGAGGAGGAGCCTACGGAGGATCTCGATTCTCCCACCGAGGATGATTTATTTGCTGATTTGATAGCATCTTTGGTCAGTGATGCCCCGAGCATTCATATTAGGACAGATCCAACTCTTATCGATTCGTTAGCTTGGATGACCTTTGAGAGGGATCAAGCTAGAGCACTGATGTTAACAGCCCTTTCTGGCAGGGATGCAACTTTTGCTGATACAGACGAGGCTCGAGCTACCAGGGATGCAGCTTTTGTTGAGATTGAGAAGGATTTAATCACCAGGGATACCGCCTATATTGAGAGGGATGAGGCCCTAGCTACCAATGATGTTTATATTGCTGATAGCACTGCACTCAGGTCATATACGCACAGCATCATCGCATATATGAGTGCCTTCATCGATGGTCATAGAAGCACTATGCAGATGGTTGTGGATCTTCTTGCTCGCATGGAGACCTTGGGATATGAGCTCACATATGCTCCTCCATCTTCTGAGAGGGATGTCATACTGGCCTTGCTATCCCGTTTACCCATGGGCTTATAGACTAGCTTTAATTTTCCTACGCATACTAGATCAGCCATTTTTTTCATGTACAGGATACGTTGTATATATCAAACAAAATTATATAGCAGAGAAATATATTTTGATTCACTTCCCTATTGGATATGTATTGTCATTGCTGAGTCATTACCACTTTTTTTATGACTTGCTATTTTTGATGTATTATAAGCTTTTCCTTAATGGATTGACATTGAGATGTCGGAGAGTACCTCGGTAGGGCATGTTGATCGGGGAGGCTTGATAGTATTTGGGTTTTATAGGGTTTTGGTATCTTGGGATTATTTTTTTTTTGTTTTTTGCTTTTCTTTGAAGGTCAGCCCGCACCAGGAATGGCTGCCTACATACTCTCGGGTTGAGGGAGATCAGGTCAATCGTAGTTCAAGCTTTGCCTGAATAGTTTAAGAGGTGTTTCTTATTTTGGGTTTGAACTTGGTTTGCTGGGTTTTTTAAAAATTTTTGTTTGCTTTGACCGCACCGTAAATGGCTGCATACGTACTCCCAAGTTGAGGGGAGATCAGGTCATTCGTAGTATAGGCTTCTAGTGAAAACCTAAACTGATTCAATTTTTCACCGGACCAGGGTGATGGATTGTAGGTGCTTTAGACATAGTACCTCTTCAAGGTGTCTGAATTGATGAACTGGGGAAATTCTTTCCCATCCATTTCTTGCAATCTGATGGCTCCTCTTGTCAATACTTATTTGACAATGAAAGGGCCTTCCCAATTTGGGGAAAACTTTCCTTTGGCATCATCTTGATTGGCAAGGACTTTCTTTAGTACCAATTCATTTTCTTTGAATTATCAGAGTTGAACTTTTTTATTGTATGACCGAGCAATCCTTTGCTGATATAACTGCCCGTGAAAGATGGTTGTAGCCCTTTTTTCATCTATCAAGGACAACTGGTGGTACCGCTCTTGCAACCAATGGTCTTCCTCCATCTGAGCGTCTATTAACACTCTCAGGGACTCTATTTCTACTTCTATGGGAATTACTGCTTCCATGCATGCCATAGACCAACAGAGTCAGAGGCAATAGGCCATTGACGTTCTATAGGCCAACAAAGTTAGAGGCAATAGGTCAGACCATCCTTTGTGATTGGCAAACATTTTTTACATGATCTTTTTGATATTTTTGTTGACCGTTTCAACAGCACCATTCATCTTGGGACGATAGATGACATAATTGAGATGCTTGATTTGAAACTTTCTGCATAATTCTATCATCATCTGATTGTTTAGATTCTTGGCATTGCCTGATACGATCACCTCCGGTTATCCATATCAATAGATGACATTGTTTCTGATGAAACCAATGATTACCTCTTTGGTGACTTTGGGAAAAGAGGCAACTTCGACCCATTTGGTGAAGTAATCGATCATGGTGAAGATGAATCGATGACCATTTCTGGATTTTGGTTCTATTGGCCCAATCACGTCCATTCCCCACATTGAAAAGGGTTATGGCGAACTCATATTATGTAGTTCGTTTGTAGGAGCATGGATAGCATTCCCATGGACTTGGTGATTAGTTGGTTTGATACCTACTTATCTGCTATCTATTACTTGACTTAATTTCGTAAACCTATGTTTCATAGTTGCTTTTCATGCATTTTGTGTTCATTTTGTAGATCTTATGCTTGACAACTGTGTGAGCGGCTATTGGTATGAAAAGGCAAGGAAATACAATCTGGACATCGTTTGGACCTTCATGTTCATTTCATGTTCTTGGCTTCGAACTTAGGTTTTATTATAGAGCTTCTTCTAAGCTTTCCGAAACATCTTGAATCATCCCAATCAGAGTTCGGAGGCGAGAGTTATGACCTTTGTACCAACGGACGTTGAACTTCACGATTTTTGGTTGCCATTGCAAAGCTATAACTTCAAGCACAATTTTGACCTTCATCTGTCCATTATTTCTCAATTCTCAAAGACTGAAAGTTGAAGATCTCGTCGATATCTTCTATTTGACAAGTGGCAGGCCCTGTAACTTATCCCGGATCAAAAGCTATAGTTGTTCTACCATAGGGCACTGCAGCAGAAAATCCATGGCGTGGCCGCGCCATTTTGTAGTCTATTTGGAGTGCGGTCGCGCTCTTCTCTGGGCCAAAAAAGTGATATTTGCTACTAGCTCACCGTCGCCCAATTCTAGGCCATTTCCAGCGCGGCCACGCCACTCCTGAAGCTGACCAGAGTTGACTTTTTCATTAAATAGTGCAATTGAAGCGTAACTTGGGGGGAGTCATACTAGGGCTTATAAAATAGAGGGATATCAATACGTAATATCACATTCCACCCTTAGGGATCAAGAGCTTACATTATGTTCTTCTCTTTTCTTTATTGTCATTAGATTAGATTAAAATATAGTAGATAAATTCTAGGTTAGATTAGAACTGAAGATTGAAGCAATTGAAGAGCATTGAAGATTCAAACTTGGAGAAAGAGAAATCAGATTTGCTATTCCTATTCATATTTTCTCTTTGACTTTTATTTGTACTCTTCTAATGTTTATTCAATTTGTGGATGGTGGATTTGATTTATTCATGAGTTAGACTCTATTTTGAGATTACAATGGAATCTATTGAGTAGTTTATTTTTATATACTTCCTTTTTGGTCTTATTGATTGTTATTGGATTGTCTATTATGATTCATACCTAATTGCTTACTTGATTGGCCATCAATTACCGTGATAATCCATATGAACTTGAGAAACGGAGTATTGGTTTAGATCTGATCTTAATAGCTTGTGTTTGTATGTTCTACAAGGCATTGGAATGAATGATTTGTGCTTCGGATAGACATATACCGAAGCACCGCTTGTAGTCATTTGAGAACATGCGCTTAAATCCTTATTATTGTTAAGTTACACAGAAATATAGTGATTTATGTAATTTGGGTGTTCACGTGTATTCTATCATTTGTGGATTATATATGATATGGACTTGGTATATCGAGAGATGGTCTTGTCTTGCTTTCGTGTTCTCGACTAACTGTAACGACCATGAATTTTAAACTTCTTATTTATTAAATATGTGATTTAATTTTAACGAGTTAATTTTTGTGAGTTTATTTAAACCTTATGTGGGGGTGAGAATTGTGAAACGATTAAAGGAAGTCACTAATGAGTTATTTAAATTAGTGGACTAACCTTAAGGATTTAATATCAGAGAATGTATGAGATTATTAATAATTAAATATTCAATTTATTTGAATATAGTGGCAAGATTTAAACCTATTGATTAATTTCAATTATGATTAATTATTTGATAATGTGTTGATTAATAATTATTATGAATAAATAATAATTAATAAGTAAGAGATTAATAAATATAATAATATAATATTTAATTGATTTATACAAGAATGTGATATATAAACCTATAATATATGGTGGATTACCTTATATTATATATAATGCAAGGTGGCACATCAACATGATTATACATTATATATATTGACTATATGGTAAGAGTAATTACATTATGTGAGTGACATAATAGTATGACTTATGTAACATGATATGTGTGGGTAAACATTCATGTATCCCCTATTGACATATAATAAGATCAATTATTAATTAATAATGATTTCATTAAGTTATTATAATTATTATAATAACAGTCATGATAATAGTTAATAATAACTGCCTAATTAATTTATATTTGGTGTTAATAGAAAATGTACATGGATTATATGTTGATGTATCTATGTGTACCCCTACTTGTTACCTTGTAATTTGAAAATGCATTGTATACCCTATAATTCATTATAACCTAAGTTATATAAAATGTGTAACCTAAGTGTGTATATTATGTGTATACATGATATAGCCCAAGTGTGATATTTACATATACTGAGTTTAGCTTGTCCCAATTTAAGGGTCACCCCTCATTGCTCTTCACGTGAACTCAAGCCTAGCTACTCTACTCTTCTCCTCAATTTCAACAAAGGTTAGCCAATGATCATGGGGGAATAGTGATAATGATGGGATTCACCAACCTTCTACCTAATCTAAGTGAACCATTAGTCAATTGCTCAACCCATTGGTTTGATTTTGAGGATATTCCCATTGTATGGATATCCATTTCTCTATAAATAGAACCCTCCTCTCTTCATTTGATCTTGTTAAGTAGATTGTTAGTTACTATAGAGAGAGTGAGAGAAATCTGATATTCAAGAGGGAACTCTAGCCAATTCAAAGCAATTTGCATAGGTATAAAACTTACATTCATGTTCTTCAATTTCAAGTTCTTGATTTTGTGATTTAGGTGTTAATTGGTTGGAATATGATTGCTAAGTAACATATAAGTTGACATGAATGCTAGAATGTTGATGCTATATGTCTGGAATGGATTTCATAGAAAGAATTGAGGAGTTTGGCTTAAGCTCTGTTTTACAGAGAAGCTTCTGGTCTGGAAACGGAGCCGCGCGGCCGCGCGTCTCCCTAATACAAATTGGGCGCGGCCGCGCCCCTCTGCAGAATTTGTTTTCTGTTTCATTTTCTGTCCATGCTATCTTGATGATACCCTTTGGCCAAGCATGTAAACTAATATTAAACCATACTATAAGCTTCTTGATACTACATATATGCCATGACCATGATAGTATGTGTGATGAAAGGAAAACATATGTTTTAAAAGGAAACTTATAGTTTCAATTCTGAACTTAGACACGTACGTAGCACGTGCATATTCTTATTCTGAAAGCATGACCGTATGGTCTATATTGACATGAAAGGTACGTTTAAAGTGTCAAACACACTAGCATGCACGATTGCAAGATTTCAACGAATTTAACGAGAAATTTAAGACTTTTGAAAACAAACTTGACCAAGATTAGTATCTTTTAGATTCTGACCATATGAGAACATTTACAAGGTTTAGATATGTGTTTCAATTACATACGAACTATATGTTGAGACGCTTTATATGTACTATGTTACCTTTGTGGACTTAGTATACTTTTTAAAGGAAACTTAAGATTTGAAAGTTAATAACATCAATTACCATGTGGGTTATATTATGAGCATGCAAGCATGAAGATTAGGAGCTCACTATGCCTATAGACATATTAACATGAACATCATTTGTTTATATATAGATTTCACTTATGCACGCATATTCATAGAAAATAAATTTCTAAAGTATAGCCTATGTGATAGGAATATACATGAGTAGTATAAGCACAAGCATATTTACTAAGTATTGTTAGTCTCGTGAGGTGGTAATATGGCGATGTAAATAATCTTTGAAACATGAATATGTATTAGTTAAAGTATGTGAATTACCGGCATGAAAACACGACTTCGAATTGAATATAGAAAAAGCATGCTAGTTTCGAACAAGAAGTTAATAACTTGAGAAAGTATGTGTGTTGATTAAATATAAGTAACTTAAAGTATTATGTGTTCAAGCCTATATTGATGTATAGAAACTAGATAATCTAAAGTTATTAAATCTATGACATGATTAGATTGACTTACGTGAATTATGGATATATTAATATGATAAGCAGATTCTTGTAAGTGTAGACTCGTATTAGTTTACACATGCTAATTGGAATACCGACTTATTAATGTTAGGTTATTTCAGCGAGATTTAATTAAAGCTGTAACTTAATTGTAGCTGAGCAATCAGGCAAGTTTCCGAACTTCACTCTTTGGTTGTGCAAGTTCTTTAATTCTTATTTGTGTAAGTTTTCTAACTTCATTTGATTGTTATATTGAATGCAAGTATTCTAAATTCTTGCACTACCTTATTCAATGAATCGTGTAAGCGAGTTTCTTAACTTCACTTGATTTGAATGCAAGTTCCCTTACACTCTTTATTGTGCAAGTTCCTATCCTTCTCATATTGTATTGAGCAGGTTATTATCGTATTGACGGTTAATTATTTAAAGCTTGAACTTTATTTCCAAGCATGCTATTAGGTGGTTTAATTACTTTACAATTATTCCACATCGATATTATTGATATTCGCACTTAGTGCATTTGAGTTCGTACAGTCTTGGACTTGTACATTTTGTAAAGTTCAATAATTCTTGGGTTGTGTTAGATAGAGTCTGAACCTTTGTTAGGTCAGACAAGTATATGAAATTTGATAAAAGCTATCCAAACCAATTGATGGTAAGGATTCTTAGACTGAAAGAACACCCCTTATATATATAAGGGAGTACCCCAGGTATCTAGTATAAAGATACAAACAACAGAGTTGAATGTTATGCATATACATGGCGTACGCGAGGCTGATCCCCTCAAGTACTATTCTATAGCCAGTAACCAAAGGGTCAATTAGCTATTGATTCCATTGGAGTTGTATAGTTCAAAAGTCTACTTGACTATGAGTTATTCTAAAAGAAATCATTATTCTTGCTTTCGATATTCATATTGTTGAATTCATTGTCAGATATTTTTTTATTCATCATGATATATCCTTTATTGTTGTATTTCAACTTGCTGAGCAAACTTGTTGCTCATTCTTGCTATATCATGACTTATATTGCAGTTAAGCCCGAGACTTCAGGGAAGGACAAGGGTAAAAGGAAGATATATGATTAGTTTGCAAGGAGCATACTTTATCTTTATGTTTAATTAATTTACTGTTATGTAATATGAACCCTATTAACTATTCTAGGGTATGTTTGTATGTTGTATTAAGGTTATCGAATCTTGGGACTAATAACACCTTTTGAATGAACGACGTACGTTTATTATATTCCGCATTTTAGTTATCGTATGTTGTTTAGAGGTGGATGTTTATGTTAGATCGTGACGACCGGACCGGGTCAGAGGACCCGGATTCGGGGGTGTCACAAGTTTGTATCAGAGCCTTAGGTTATAAACATTAGGAATGCAAAACCTAAGTTATAACCTTAGTAGAAAACTCAAGTAGAGTATGTAAGTGATGGGTTGAGGATATCCATCGAGTCTTATTGTGATACTGAAGTTGTTTATTTAAATCAGCTATGATTGATAGACATCTTAAACTTCTTAATGCTAACATTAATAGCATATCACGTAAAGCCTAATGATTTCTTCCTTTCCTCAGGATCATGCCTCCTAGGAGACTACCGCAGAACCAGAGGGAGGAAGGATCCATTAATAATGGCGGAGGGGAAAATATCAACCCTATACAAAACTTCGTTAACTTGTTAACTGAGGGAATGTAGAATAGACCCCAGCCAGCAGCAGGGCAGCCATGACATCACTTGGCTAGTTTCAAAGATTTTAAATTGGTAGGACCACCAGAGTTCCGGGGAACCTTGGACCCAATCGAAGCCCAAACCTGGATAGAAGAGATGGAGAAACTGTTTGAGGTCGCACGAGTGGCCGAAGCACAGAAGACGA
Source organism: Panax stipuleanatus (assembly GCA_020205555.1). NCBI lineage: Eukaryota > Viridiplantae > Streptophyta > Magnoliopsida > Apiales > Araliaceae > Panax > Panax stipuleanatus. Next base: position 48,740,972 of record CM035119.1, read on the forward strand.
GTTTTGCCACTTTCATAATGAAGGGCGAAGCTAATTATTGGTGGAAGGCCAATAAGGGACGGGCAGGCGAAGGAGTTATTCCTTGGGATAAATTTAAGGAGTTATTTCTCGAGAATTACTTCTCGGAGAATACGCAACAAGATATGGAAGTTAAGTTTCTAGAACTGAAACAAGGTAGCATGTCTGTCGTTCAGTACGCTGCAAGATTTAACGAGTTGGCCCGATTCGCTTCACATCAAGTGGACACAGAAGCCAGGAAGGCAAGGAGGTTCGAATTAGGACTGAAACCATGGGTGTAGAAAGCAGTCGCGGTATTCAAGATTAAGACTTACTCTGATCTACTGGAAAGAGCTATCATTGTCGAAGGAGGCAATGAAGCCATTGCTCGATTCAAGCAAGAAAAGAAAACCAGTTAGGAGGGACAGAAAGGGGAAAACAGCGGAGGCAGCAACCCCAACAAGCGTAAATGGATGGAGAGCCAATCCTCTGGAGGTAACAAGTCTGGGGGAGAGGCCAGGAAAAGTGTAAAGTGCAACAACTGTGGGAGGAACCACTTCGGGGAATGTTTGAAGGGAAAGAGCGCTTGTTATCGTTGTGGACAACCGGGGCACATGGCTCCTCAATGTCCGAATAAGCAGAAAGGAGGGTGTTTCTCGTGTGGAGCCCCAGACCATCAAATCAAAGACTGCCCAAAGAAAAAGGGCGATGCAGCTAGCGACAATCGCAATAACAACAACAACAACAATGGACTGAGCATCGGAGGGCCAGCCAGTCAAGCCAACAGACCAACGGCACGCACGTTTAACATGACCGTTCAGGATGCGGTGGAGTCTAAGGATGTGGTGTCAAGTATCATCCCGATCAATGATTTTGATGCATATGTGTTATTTGATTCGGGTGCTACCTGCTCTTTTGTTTCCGAAGAATTTTCTAAACGATTAGACTTACCCCGTGAAATATTAGAACACCCTATGAACGTAGAAGTAGCAAACAAGGAAATTATTCCTGTAGAATACATTCATAGGAACTGTTATACTGAATTGCGAGGATTTAGGCTCAGAGTGGATTTGATACCGATTCGTTTAGGGGAGTTCGATGTAATCCTTGGAATGGATTGGTTATTGGTTCACGGAGCAGTTATCGACTGTAAGAAGAAGTGCGTACACCTTAAGACTCCAAATAAGTCAAAGGTGGTATTTTATGGTAGTAAATCGCCAAGACAATCTCATTGTCTGACGATGATGCAAGCGCAGAGATTGCTTAGGAAGGGTTGTATAGGTTATTTGGCTCACGTGGTTGATATTCGACGAGTCGAGGGTGATCTAGGTCAGATACCTATTGTAAGGGATTTCGTTGATGTCTTCCCAGACGAGATTCTGGGATTGCCACCGGATAGAGAAATTGAGTTTGTCATTGATTTGGCACCAGGGACAGCACCGGTATACAAAGCGCCGTATCGTATGGCACCGGTAGAGATGAAAGAACTGATGGCTCAATTACAAGAGTTGTTAGATAAGGGATACATTCGACCTAGCATATCACCATGGGGAGCACCAATCTTATTCGTGAAGAAGAAAGATGGATCGCTCTGACTTTGTATCTACTACCGAGAGTTGAACAAGGTCACCATTAAGAACAAGTACCCATTGCCTAGGATCGACGATTTGTTTGATCAGTTGAAGGGGGCGAAGCACTTTTCAAAGATTGACTTGAGGACCGGTTATCATCAACTGAAGGGAGGCCGGAGGATATTCCAAAGACGTCATTCAGAACTCGGTATGAACACTTTGAGTTTATGGTAATGTTATTCGAATTGACGAACGCACCGGCAGCATTTATGGACTTGATGAACAGAGTGTTCAAGCAATATTTGGATAAGTTTGTTGTCGTGTTCATCGATGACATTCTGGTGTATTTAGAGATGGAGGAAGAACACGCCGAGCATCTTCGAATAGTGTTGGAGACATTAAGGAGAGAGAAGCTGTATGCAAAATTCTCCAAGTGTGAATTTTGGTTGCAGAGAGTGCAGTTTTTGGGGCACGTTATCGACAAAAATGGTGTTTCGGTGGATCCAGCAAAGGTAGAAGCAGTTATCAATTGGGAGCAGCCGAAGACGCCTACAGAAATCAGGAGTTTCTTAGGATTAGCGGGTTACTATCGGAGATTCATCCAGGATTTTTCAAAACTAGCATAGCCATTGACCAATCTTACTAGAAAGACAGTTAAGTTTGTTTGGACGGAGAAGTGTGAAGAGAGTTTCCTATAATTGAAGAAGAGGCTTAGTCAAGCACCTGTGTTAGCTTTACCAGATAACACGGGAAGGTTCGTAGTGTATAGTGATGTGTCACACAAGGGTCTTGGCTGTGTACTGATGCAACACGACAGGGTCATTGCGTACGCTTCACGTCAGCTGAAAGATTATGAGAAGGGTTATCCGACTCATTACCTGGAATTAGCAGCGGTAGTTTTCGCTTTGAAGATTTGGAGGCATTATTTGTATGGTGAGAAGTGTGAGATATATACGGACCACAAGAGTCTGAAGTATATCTTCACGCAGAAAGATCTAAACATGAGGCAGCGCCGATGGCTAGAATTGATCAAAGATTATGATTGTGAGATTCTGTACCATCCAGGCAAAGCAAATGTAGTGGCAGATGCCTTGAGCAGAAAAGGCAGAGAGAAGTTATTGAAGTTAACCTTTCAAGAAGAGTTAGTGAAAGATTTCAAACGACTAGATTTGAAGGTTAAGTATCCGATGGAGACCAACGGGAAATTATTTACAATGACAGCGAGCCCGACTTTATTAGATAAGGTTAAGGAGGCACAAGAGAAGGACGAAGATTATATTATCAAGAAGCGGATTGTTAAAGGTGATGATTTGAAATTCAAGATTGATAGCACTGGACTGCTAAGGTTTGAAGGACGAATTTGGGTACCGTTAGTACCAAAACTAAAAGAAGAAATTTTGCATGAAGAGCACAGTACGAGATACTCGATACACCCAGGAAGCACGAAGATGTACCAAGACTTGCGTCATCACTTTTGGTGGCCAAACATGAAGAGGGAGGTTGCAGAATGCGTAAGTAGGTGTTTAACTTGTAAGAGAGTCAAAGTAGAGCACCAACGACCAAGCGGGTTATTACAACCGTTAGAGATTCCAGAATGGAAATGGGAACACATCACGATGAATTTTGTGGTGGGACTTCCGACAACGCAGAAAGGGCACGATGCCATATGGGTAATTGTAGATCGTCTTACGAAGTCAGCTCACTTTTTGTCGATTAAGATTAAGTATAGTTTGGACCAGCTAGCCAGATTATATGTCAAGGAAATTATCTCGAGACATGGGGTGACGGTATCTATTATATCTGATAGAGATCCGCGATTCACGTCGAATTTTTGAAAGAGTCTTCAAGAGAGATTGGGGACACAGTTACGAATGAGTACCGCGTATCATCCACAGACCGATGGGCAAAGCAAAAGAACAATTCAAACACTTGAAGACATGCTCCGAGCTTGTGTAATGGACTTCAAGGGTAGTTGGGAGGATCACCTTCCATTAGTAGAGTTCACGTACAACACTAGTTATCACGCTAGTATCGGAATGCCACCGTACGAGGCGCTATATAGGAGAAAATGTCGAACACCGTTGTGTTGGGACGAAGTTGGAGAACGTCGACTGTTGGGACCAGAATTGGTACAGCAGACTGTAGAGATTATCAAGGTGATAAGAGTACGGCTGGTAGCGGCTCAAGATCGCCAGAAGAAGTACGCGGACTTGCATCGCAAGAAGAAAGAATTTGAATTAGGAAGCTATGCTTTTCTGAAAGTATCTCCTTGGAAGGGGAACATTCATTTTGGGAAGAAGGGCAAGTTGAGCCCTAGGTTCATAGGACCGTTTGAAATTCTGAGGCGAGTCGGTGAAGTGGCGTACGAGGTCGCGTTACCTCCTGAACTTGAGCACATTCACAACGTGTTTCACGTGTCAGTGTTGCGGCCGTATAAATCAAACTACAAGCACGTTATCTCCTATGAACCAATCTAAGTTGAGAAAGACTTATCATACGAGGAAGTTCCTGTCCAGATATTAGATAGGAAGGAACAGAAGCTGAGGAATAAGATCATTCATTCCGTCAAGATTCTCTGGAGGAATCACGCAGTCAAAGAGGCTACGTGGGAACTAGAAGAGAAAATGAGAGCAAATTATCCGTTATTATTTGAGTAATCTTATTTATACAATTCCGAGGACGGAATTTTTATGAGGGGGGAGGGATGTAACGACCATGAATTTTAAACTCCTTATTTATTAAATATGTGATTTAATTTTAACGAGTTAATTTTTGTGAGTTTATTTAAACCTTATGTGGGGGTGAGAATTGTGAAACGATTAAAGGAAGTCACTAATGAGTTATTTAAATTAGTGGACTAACCTTAAGGATGTAATATCAGAGAATGTATGAGATTATTAATAATTAAATATTCAATTTATTTGAATATAGTGGCAAGATTTGAACCTATTGATTAATTTCAATTATGATTAATTATTTGATAATGTGTTGATTAATAATTATTATGAATAAATAATAATTAATAAGTAAGAGATTAATAAATATAATAATATTATATTTAATTGATTTATACAAGCATGTGATATATAAACCTATAATATATGGTGGATTACCTTATATTATATATAATGCAAGGTGGCACATCAATATGATTATACGTTATATATATATTGACTATATAGTAAGAGTAATTACATTATGTGAGTGACATAATAGTATGACTTATGTAACATGATATGTGTGGGTAAACATTCATGTATCCCCTATTGACATATAATAAGATCAATTATTAATTAATAATAATTTCATTAAGTTATTATAATTATAATAACAGTCATGATAATAATTAATAATAAATGCCTAATTAATTTATATTTGGTGTTAATAGAAAATGTACATAGATTATATGTTGATGTATCTATGTGTACCCCTACTTGTTACCTTGTAATTTGAAAATGCATTGTATACCCTTTAATTCATTATAACCTAAGTTATATAAAATGTGTAACCTAAGTGTGTATATTATGTGTATACATGATATAGCCCAAGTGTGATATTTACATATGATGAGTTTAGCTTGTCCCAATTTAAGGGTCACCCCGCATTGCTCTTCACGTGAACTCAAGCCTGGCTACTCTACTCTTCTCCTCAATTTCAACAAAGGTTAGCTAATGACTATGGTGGAGTAATGATGATGATGGGATTCCCAACCTTCTACCTAATCTAAGTGAACCATTAGTCAATTGCTCAACCCATTGGTTTGATTTTGAGGATATTCCCATTGTATGGATATCAATTTCTCTATAAATAGAACCCTCCTCTCTTCATTTGATCTTGTTATGTAGATTGTTAGTTACTATATAGAGAGTGAGAGCAATCTGATATTCAAGAGGGAACTCTAGCCAATTCAAAGCAATTTGCATAGGTATAAAACTTACATTCATGTTCTTCAATTTCAAGTTCTTGATTTTGTGATTTAGGTGTTAATTGGTTGGAATATGATTGCTAAGTAACATATAAGTTGACATGAATGCTAGAATGTTGATGCTATATGTCTGGAATGGATTTCATAGAAAGAATTGAGGAGTTTGGCTTAAGCTCTGTTTTACAGAGAAGCTTCTGGTCTGGAAACGGAGCCGCGCGGCCGCGCGTCTCCCTAGTACAAATTGGGCGCTGCCGCACCCCTCTACAGAATTTTTTTTCTGTTTTGTTTTCTGTCCATGCTATCTTGATGATACCCTTTGGCCAAGCATGTAAACTAATATTAAACCATACTATAAGCTTCTTGATACTACACATATGCCATGACCATGATAGTATGTTTGATGAAAGGAAAACATATGTTTTAAAAGGAAACTTATAGTTTCAATTATGAACTTAGATACGTACGTAGCACATGCATATTCTGATTCTGAAAGCATGACCGTATGGTCTATATTGACATGAAAGGTACGTTTAAAGTGTCGAACACACTAGCATGCACGATTGCAAGATTTCAACGACTTTAACGAGAAATTTAAGACTTTTGAAAACAAACTTGACCAAGATTAGTATCTTTTAGATTCTGACCATATGAGAACATTTACAAGGTTTAGATATGTGTTTCAATTGCATACGAATTATATGTTGAGACGCTTTACATGTACTATGTTACCTTTGTGGACTTAGTATACTTTTTAAAGGAAACTTAAGATTTGAAAGTTACTAACATCAATTACCATGTGGGTTATATTATGAGCATGCAAGCATGAAGATTAGGAGCTCACTATGCCTATAGACATATTAACATGAACATCATTTGTTTATATATAGATTTCACCTATGCACGCATATTCATAGAAAATGAATTTCTAAAGTGTAGCCTATGTGATAGGAATATACATGAGTAGTATAAGCACAAGCATATTTACTAAGTATTGTTAGTCTCGTGAGGTGGTAATATGGCGATGTAAATAATCTTTGAAACATGAATATGTATTAGTTAAAGTATGTGAATTACCGACATGAAAACACGACTTCGAATTGAATATAGAAAAAGTATGCTAGTTTCGAACGAGAAGTTAATAACTTGATAAAGTATGTGTGTTGATTAAATATAAGTAACTTGAAGTATTATGTGTTCAAGCTTATATTGATGCATAGAAACTAGATAATCTAAAGTTATTAAATCTATAACATAATTAGATTGACTTACGTGAATTATGGATAGATTAATATGATAAGCAGATTCTTGTAAGTGTAGACTCGTATTAGTTTACACATGCTAATTGGAATACCGACTTATTAATGTTAGGTTATTTCAGCGAGATTTAATTAAAGCTAGAACTTAATTGTAGCTGAGCAATCAGGCAAGTTTCTGAACTACACTCTTTGGTTGTGCAAGTTCTTTAATTCTTATTTGTGCAAGTTTCCTAACTTCATTTGATTGTTATATTGAATGCAAGTATTCTAAATTCTTGCACTACCTTATTCAATGAATCGTGTAAGCGAGTTTCTTAACTTCACTTGATTTGAATGCAAGTTCCCTTACACTCTTTATTGTGCAAGTTCCTATCCTTCTCATATTGTATTGAGCAGGTTATTATCATATTGACGGTTAATTATTTAAAGCTTGAACTTTATTTCCAAGCATGCTATTAGGTGGTTTAATTACTTTACAATTATTCCACATCGATATTATTGATATTCGCACTTAGTGCATTTGAGTTCGTACAGTCTTGGACTTGTACATTTTGTAAAGTTCAATAATTCTTGGGCTGTGTTAGATAGAGTCTGAACCTTTGTTCGGTCAGATAAGTATATGAAATTTTATAAAAGCTATCCAAACCAATTGATGGTAAGGATTCTTAGACTGAAAGAACACCCTTTATATATATAGGGGAGTACCCCAGGTATTTAGTATAAAGATACAAACAGCAGAGTTGAATGTTATGCATATACATGGCGTACGCGAGGCTGATCCCTTCAAGTACTTTTCTGTAGCCAGTAACCAAAGGGTCCATCAGCTATTGATTCTGTTGGAGTTGTATAGTTCAAAAGTCTACTTGACTATCAGTTATTCTAAAAGAAATCATTATTCTTACTTTCGATATTCATATTGTTGAATTCATTGTCAGATATTTTTTTATTCATCATGATATATCCTTTATTGTTGTATTTCAACTTGCTGAGCAAACTTGTTGCTCATTCTTGCTATATCATGACTTATATTGCAGTTAAGCCCGAGACTTCAGGGAAGGACAAGGGTAAAGGGAAGATGTAGGATTAGTTTGCAAGGAGCAGACTTTATCTTTATGTTTAATTAATTTACTGTTATGTAATATGAACCCTATTGACTATTCTAGGGTATGTTTGTATGTTTTATTAAGGTTCTCGAATCTTGGGACTAGTAACACCTTTTGAATGAACGGCGTACGCTTATTATATTTCGCTTTTTAGTTATCGTATGTTGTTTAGAGGTGGATGTTTATGTTAGATCGTGACGACCGGACCCGGATTCAGGGGTGTCACACTAACAATCTGTGATAATTAATTTGGCTTAAAGGGAAGTGTATTGATTTAGATGGAACAATAGGTGATATTGTAGTCTCATCTTTTCATTATCTAGTTTCATTCTAGGGATAGTTAGTATTAGTTTAATTGCACAGTATTAGTCAATATATTAAATCATTCGTTTAAATAAGATTGAGATGGTTATGAGTTAGTGCTTGGTGATATTATTAAGTAATTCTTAGTGGGAATAATACTCTACTTACCCTTTATTACGTGTTGACCGTGTATACTTGCACACATATATTGATCGTGAAAATGACCAACAAGTTTTTAGCGCCATTGCCGGGGAATTAGTTTAATAATTTTTGCCAACATTAGCTTCAATCAAATTAGTCTTAATTTAAACATTTTATTTTAGTTTTTAATTCTCTTCCTTTATTTCTCTCTTTTTAGGTACAATGGATGACTTTGCTTATCAATGGCCATACACGAGGATGACTCAACCAAGAGAAACAGGGATTGATGGACTCAACACAATTTCTATATTATCAGAACAGCTTGAGACACTTTTGAGGAAGTTGGACGTTTTTGCAACCCAACGTACTCAAAAGGTAGTAATTACATGTGACTATTGTGTTAGCAAACATCTGAGTCATCAATGCACTGTCAGTTTTGGACAAGTACAGTATGAGGGTGATTACCTCAACAATGATGATTATCCCAAATATCATCAAGATTGGGGGTATCACCTAGATTCTTCATGAAGTTATCATTATTAACACCAATACTGCAGTCCAAGTCCAACATATGCACCAGAATTCACATATCAATCTCCATCGCCACAAGAAGAAAGGTCTGAGGCTGAAACAAAAAATTCAAGATTGGAGGAATTGTGGTTCAACCGTCAATTAAGGAGATGATGATGAGTCAAGCAATGTTAATTCAAAATCTTCAGAATCAGATGGATCAAATGTTCATGGCGTCAATTAAGGACAAATTGATTGAGTAAGGGATGTCAATTCAAAATCTTCAGAATCAGTTATATCAAATGTTCGAAGCCTTGAACAACTGTCCTCAAAATAATTGGTGCTATGACATGGATTTTGAAACTGATGGAGAGCTCGAGTTGTATATGCAACTAGATGAGCCGCAAGAAGTTGAAACCGAGGAGACAAATGGGGATAAGGAAAATGAGGCCATCAAAGATCTAAGTCGCAACGAATATGAGCTGACCTTGCTAGTACCCCAAGTGCCTTCTCCGCCAAAGTTTAAAAGTCAATTTTGCATATCAATGCCCCCTTTGGTAGTCACGTCGACAGCAATGATCTTTATGATATGAGAGACATTAAAATCTTGAAGCCATGGTGGGCTGAGGAAGAGAAAATAGAAGAAGAGCTCGTTGTGTTTTACATGCCCCAATGCCCAAATCTGTTCATGAACATAACGGCGGAAGCACCTAGCTATTCAATATTCGAAATTGAGAACTTATCTACAAGAAGCAAGCTAGGTGCTTAAATTTGAAGACTCTCACTAATGAGAACCTCTCAAAGCATACGTTAGTCCTAATGGATGGAGTGTTCCTCAGTTATCGAAGAGGAATCAGATAGTGATGTTAAGATGAAGTCCAGCTAAAGGATGTTAAACGAAGAGCTCGATGGGAGACACCCCATCCAATCTCTCTCTCTCCCCCCCCCCCCCATGTTTAATTCTTAGATACTTTGAGTTTAAGTCCATTTTTGCCATAATATAGCAAATTTTAATTATTTCATTTTTGAGAGTAGGTACATTTAGTTTACATAGTTCAATCTTGAGTATATTGAATAAGAATATGTCTCATCTTTGATGAACCTTTATGCAGGAAATGATTCACATGCAAGTTAACTGCTTAGTCTCAATCTGCTGCAGAATCATCAGAACCAGGGCAGCGCGGCCGCGCCATCTTCCCAGCCAAACTCGGCGAGCCCGCGCCCTTTCATGCCTACACCACGACGCGCCCGCGCTAATCCCCAAAAAAAATTTTGGTTCAAAGTTTGTAAAATGGGTTCAATTCAATTGCTATGAGGATTAATGGTCAGAATAGAAGTCAAAAACAAAGTGCACTTCAAGTGTTTCTAAAAAGGGCTGAAAGACTAAATTGGAGTGCTAAATAAGTTTGGGGGGATTGCAGGCCAAATTCCCATGGCATTAGAGAAGTCCACGCTCAGTTCCCAACTTTTGGATCCATCCAGACTTATCCACCACCTGATACACCATCAGATCATGAGGAGGCGGACGGAGATGACGATGTCACTTGGGGGAGTAGTCTTTCACTTTTTATTACAATGAGGGCATTGTTCATTTTAAGTTTTGGGGGATTGTTCTTCTTTAGGGTGCATATTAGTATGTTCATGTGTATTGCATATAGTTTAGTTTTTACTCATATGTTGCATCTAATAAATTAAGAAAATCAAAAAATTTCAAAAAATATTTGTTTTTAATTGTTTCATTTAGTTAGGTCATATTGTATGAATCCAAGTTTTCAGTTTGTGTGATATTCATTTGGCTTACGAGGAGATTGGAACTGCATAATTTTTGATCAGTTTTGATTACTTAGGCTTGGTTGTAATGTTATAGCATGATGTGAATTTTAATCTGTTTGAAACTGATGTAATCGAATAGCACTTTAGAGTATCCATTACGATTTGCTTAGTTTAAATGGTCACATAATTGTCTTCTTTTAGGAAATTTGTGTTTTAATGATAGAGATTTAGTAGACATTTAGCAATGGCTAGATGATGCAAAAGCTTAAGTTTGGGGGAAAAACAAGGGGTATGCATGCTATATATAAAAAATGAGAAAAAGAAAAGAAAAAAAAGTATGTTAAATAAACGCCTTGGCTAATCGAGTCCTGTGGCCTTTAATATTCGAGCAAGTACGCCCTAGGGGTTGTCTTTACACCCAGCACCCTAAAGCCTTATGGTTTGGGAGTCGTTGGTCGAAAGCTCGATACACGGGTATCATTGAAAAGCCAAAGAGGGCTAGGCATTGCACAGTTGGGTGTAATCACGGGAATGCACGAATATCGCCCTCGTAAGTAATTCTTCGTGGGAATGATACTCTACTTATTCTTTATTACTTGTTGATCGTGTACACTTGCACGCATATATTAATCGAGAAAACAACCAACACTTGGCATTAGTAGCATCTTCTGACGTGATCATCACAATCGGCTTTGAGAGAGATCCAGTAATGCATTGTTCTCAATATCTTCTTGGCAAGTAAATGACCACTCATATGTGGACCGCAAACTCCACCATGGATTTTATCCATCAGTCTTTGGGATTGATCTTTATCCAGGCATCTTAAAAGGCCTATTCCAGCATCCCTTTTATAGAGTGCGTCTCTGCTCAAATAGAATTTCATAGCCATCTTATGAATCAGCTTTCGTTTAGCTTAACTTACCCCGGCGGGTGTAGATCTATCTCGAAGATATTCTTTTATATCTTGGTACCAAGGCTGTTTGACAGGAGGAAGTTCATCAGATATTTCTCCAATGTAATTCTCATATGTCGGGGCCTTTTGGCTTGCAAATTTGATGTCGAGAATTCCCATCTTATCAGATATGTGGATCGAGGAAGTCAACTTTGCCAATGCATCATCAAAGTCATTCCTACCTCAAGGGATGTGGATGAAGGTTATCTCTTCAAAATCCATGGATATCCTAAAAACATGCCAATGATATGGTTGCAGATGCAATTCTTTGGTGTGATATGCCCCGGTGGTTTTTTTGATAACCAGCTCAGAATCCCCAAAGACTAGCAAGCGTTTGATACCCATGGACTGGGCAAGTTTCAAGCCCATTATACAGCCTTCATACTCAGTTGTGTTGTTGGTGTTGACAAATTGTAGCTTAGTGGCTACAGGATACTGTTGTCCTGTACCAGAGACAAGGACTGCCGCAGCTCTGGCACCTTCCATGTTCACGGCTCCATCAAAATATATTTTCTAATATTGGACTGTATTTTTTTGAGGGATTTACTAAATTGTCATGATCCCATCATCTGGGAAATAAGTCTCCAAGGGTTCAAAATCCCCTGACGGTGCTTCGGCCAATTGATCTGCAATCCCCTGACCTTTGATATACTTTTGAATCACGTGGACAATTTCGAATTGTTGGAGGATCAACTGTCACTTGGACAATCGATAATTTAACATGGGTTTGCTGAATATGTACTTCAGTGGATCCATGCGGGATATAAGATAGGTCGTGTGCCCATGCAGGTAATGTTGTAACCTCATGGCGGCCTATGCTAACGCACAGCAGGTCTTTACAATCAAAGTGTACTTCTGTCGCTAATGAATCTTTTGCTGAGGTAATAGATAGTTCTCTCCTTGCTTCTATCAATCTTTTGTCCCAGCATACATCCCATTGCATTGGCGTTGATTGACAGGTACATAAATAGAGGAACTTCATCCCTTGGGGGTACCAAGACAGGTGCTTCAATCAACTTCTTCTTTATGGAAATGAAGGCTTTTGACAATCTTCATTCCATTTCATGAAGGAATTCTTCCTTAGCAGCATAAAGATGGGTTCACAAGTTGTAAGTTGAGAGATGAATCTGGTTATGAAATTAATTCTCCCCAGAAAACCCTGTATTTCCTTTTTTGTTCAGGGCACGGGAATCTCGGTGATGGCTTTAATCTTGGCGGGATCCAGTTCAATGCCTCTATTGCTCACTAAAAATCCAAATAACTTGCCTGATTTGACACGAAAAGCACATTTGGCCGGATTCAACTTTAGGTTGTACCTGCGTAACATGTTGAAAAGCTTTTTTGAGATGGCTGATGTTGTCGTCTTCCTCCCGGAATTTGACAATGATGTCATCCACATATACCTCTATTTCTTTGTGCATCATGTCGTGAAACAGATCCATCATGGCTCGCTGATATGTAGCACCGGCATTGATAAGGTCGAAAGATAAACGTCTATAACAGAAGGTTCCCAGGGAGTGATGAAAGATGTTTTCTCACTATCCTCTTCAGCAACCATGATTTGATGGTATCCGACAAAATAGTCAACAAAAGAATACATGATATATTGTGCCATGTTATCTATTAGTATGTGGATAAAAGGTACAGTGAAGTTGTCTTTGAGACAAGCCTTGTTTAAATCCCAGTAATCCACGCATACTCGTACCTTCCCTTCGGGCTTAGGCACTGGAACTATGTTAGATAGCCACTCCAGTTATGTTAATACCATGATGATATCGGCTTTGAATTGCTTAACCATCTGTTCTTTAACTTTTAGACTACACTCAGGTTTCAATCGCCTGAGCTTCTGCTTGACTGGCTTAAATCCATCTTTAATGGGCAGTCGATGAATGACAATATCAGTAGACAAGCCAATCATGTCTTCATGTGACCATGCAAAAATATCCTGCAACTGAGTTAAGAGTTCAATCAGGTTTGTTCTTTGGTTTTGGGTAAGGTCTATGCCTATCTGGATTTCTTTATGGTTTTCTAAGGTTTCAATATTGACAGTGGTGGTTTGATCAAGGTTTGGTTTGGGTTTGTCTTTGACCGATTCTTTGATCTCCTCGGACTCCCCATAGTCATCTATCTCCTCTTGATCACTCTCCATCAAGTCGAAGTCCAGTTCTACATCAAAGTTGTAATCACTTTGAAAATTTGGCATCTCATCAACAGGGACAAACAAATCTAACTTTGTAGTCGTGAAAACAAAATGCTTTCACTTTAATATATGAAACTGTTTAATCATACAAAGCATTTAGCAAAAGCATGAAAAAGTAATTGTTATCGCTGTGCAATAAAAATAAGCAGTAAATAAAACCATACTTTAGGGCAGATGGACTTTCTGCCCTTTTACCCTTTTCGATGGAAGTATGGAGTGCTGCTCTAATTGTCTAGAGTCAAGTCCTCATGAATAGGGAGGATAAAGGAGTTGCCGTCGTCTGTCTCCTCTTTGATAATGACTAAGACATCCTTCATATCAGGGCCAATTTTCTTCTTTGAACTGCTACCCTTATCCCTTTTGATGCGAGGGATTGGGATTTGGTCTTCCGAATCATGACTTTCTAGGATATCGTCATTCATTTCCTCATAGTGCACCAGAAAATACATGTTTGCAATTGGGTCTCATCCTTCATGCAGGGTCTTTTCTTTTCCCTTTTTGCTTTTCCCATCAGGCTTTGGGACTTTTCTCTCATTAATTGATTTGACCGGAGGAAACAGCATACCTGACAAACAACAATAATCTTCCTCATTGGTTTCATAAACCTGGCATCAGTGAGGTTTGGCAGCAGTATAGTGGAGGCAGGAACCGTTAGATACTTGTGCGGGTTCTGATGGTTTGATCCTGATGAATAGCCTAATCCGGCTTTCCCTGACTGGCTTGGGATTTGCACTGGACTTTTGATTCCTTGTTGATTTTTCCTTAACATTTCTCCAGGGCGGAAACCTAAGGATACCACTTCCTGACCAACCATCATTACTTCGAGGGAAACTTTTGGCTTTAAGGCTGGTTCCCCAATAGGTAGATATTGAGTATTGTTCACCTCCAAAGCTTGAAAACTGACAGGCTCAATCCCTTCATCGAGGTTGATTACCGACATATCGCCCTGTATGCAGACAGGATATTCTGGCTCGGCATTTACAGTGATCATATTGCCATCTATGATGTACTTGAGTTGTTGATGGAGGGTGGACGGAACTGCTCCTGCCATGTGGATCCATAGTCTTCCCAATAACAAATTATATCTGGTGGTAATGTTCAGTACCTGGAAGGATATATAGAAAGTATGGGGCCCAATCTCCAATGGAAGCTCGATCTCCCCTACGGCCTCTCGGCGCGATCCATCGAAAGCCCAGATGACTACATGACTAGTCCGGATTCTGTTTGGATTGATATTCATTCTCTCCAGGGTGTCATAGGGACAGATGTTCAGGGATGATCCCCCCATCTATCAGCACAACCCCAATCACATATATATAGGACATCACTACTATGTGCAGTGACTTGCAATGACCCGTCCCTTCGGCGCGTATATCATCGTCAGTAAAGGATATCACATTGCTGTTGAAAATGTGCTCTATCACATAACAGAATTTCTCAGTATCTACCTTCTTTGGCATATGTTCTTCCTCCAGTACTTTCACCAGAATTTTGCGATGATCCTCCGAGGATAAGACCACATCCTAAATGGATATTTTTCGGGGTGCTTCCTTCAAGCTATGCACCACTTTAATCTCATTATGCCCCATTTTGATGAGGAATTCTTCAATCTTCTCTTCAGCCACTCTCCCTTTAGCTTTAATGACTGAATTAATCACCCATTGAGGCAGGTATAACGGGTTTTCCTTTGATACACTATCAATGTTGTTTGATGTTGATCCTTTATCCTTCCAATAGTTCCATGGGACTTTCTTCAGGCTAACCACAAGACATTGCTGTCTAAATGGCAATATTAGGGGCTCGGGCGCGGCCACCTTCACAATATTCTTTTTTTCTTGGGCCCCTTTTCCTTGCAATATTAGGGGTGTTGTGGATAGATCCTTCTCACAGGAAATGACAGCCACTACTTCTTTCTGATTCCCGGTCATGGAAATAAAGGGTGCTTCCTCATCAGGATAACCATAATCTTGATTTGCCTTCATCAGCCCACCACTTTCAATTCGATTTTGGATTAGATGATGCAGTCCCCAACAATCCTCGGTGTCATGACCAGGCGTGTTGGAATGGTATTGATAGATCCTATCAGGCTTGAACTCCTTGGATCGAGGGTCCACCGGGGGTAATTAATCTGTGACCATCCCCTCGTTGAACAGCATTTAGAGGATTTCTTTCATCGGCTGATTCAAATTAGTGAAATTCCTCTTGAAGGAGAATTCTCTGTTGGCTTGGAACTTTTCCTCCTTGGCAACCTTGTCGGTCCAGGTTTCACGCCCATAAAATCGGTAATGATCCCTCATAGCAATGGGGCTAATTTCAGGCGTAGGAAGATTTGTTTCATGTTAGTGGGTCTGATTTATCAAATGTCTAGCGATCTGATGTTGATAAACAACCAACTCTGCCAGTTGTCCTATTTGATCCTTGATAGACTTGATTTCCTATTCTATCAGGAATTGCCTTTCTGAGAACTCCCAATTATTTGGGCTTTTAGTGCTTGGTTAGGTTGACTCTTCAATATTCCGGAGATATTTTGATCCATCTCTGTTTCTCGTGCTAATCATATTGACACTCTCCTCATTGTGCTCAAGGAGAGGATTATCTTGCACATGTGGTTGCTCTTCTTTTGTCACCACAATCTCCCCGTTATCTATCAAGTCTTGTATATTTTGCTTAAGAGACCAACAATCTTGTGTGCCGTGGCCCGGTGCTCCAGAATGGTACGCACACTTCTTACTCAGATCGAAATTCTGTCCGCTTGAACTGGCCGACGGAAGGAGTTGAACGATCTTCTTTTGTGTTGTCAGCAGTTTTAGCACATTTTCTAGTGAATCCCCCAAGGGTGTGAACGTTCTTCGATGTCTGACCACTTCAGCTTTCAGAAAGGGAGGATTAGAAGATTGTGCGAGAGCTTGAAAAGGGGAATAATTTCTCCTTTGAATAGGCAAAGTTGGACTGCCTCTTTGATTGTGTCCCTGAAGTATCAAGGACACCTCATCTTCCTTCTTCTTGTGTACTCTTCGAGGATTACTCTCATAGTTTCCAGATTAAATATGCTTGGCCACTGCCTCCAAAGCGGTTAAGTCCTTGATCTTCCCAGACTTTAGAATCATTTCAGCCATTTCTCCATGTTTGATCATCTTTGAGAATGGTTTTCTTATGCCCACTAGGACCTTCTCGTAATATGGAGCTTCTTGAATGTCTATGAAAGTCAGGACTATCTCAGTCTCTGTCATAAGCGGAGTGACTTGTGCGGCCATCTGTCTCCATCGTTGGGCATATTCTCTGAATGACTCAGTGTTTTGCTTCTTGACTTTGGTGATTTGATATCTGACTGGAGCCATCTGAGACTGGAAGCTGTATTGATTCAGGAAGTCATGTGCTAAATCTTCCCAGCTGTGAATTTTTGAATTGTCCAATTGAGCATACCGGGCTCTAGCCTCTCCGGTCAGACTCTTCTGGAATAACTGCATCATGAGCTTCTTGTCCTATGCATAGGATCAGAGCTCTCTAATGAATACCTTCAAATGGGTGTAGGGATCTCCTAATCCATCATCTTTTCCAAAATCAGGGACTTGAAACTTGTCTGGATAACGAGCCCCTAGGAATATATAATAATTTGAATAATTTACGCTTCTGAATGCCCAGTCCCTTTGATGGATCAGATTGTTTCTTCCATTTGTTGGACCTTTTTCATAATATAAACAGCTTCCTGCTCTTTGTTGAGGTTGATGATTACAAGGGTTTTGTTGGTCAGGTCTTAGTTCTGAGGCTCAAGGGTTTGAGTATCTTTCTTGCCAGTATCCTGACTTCCACCAGGTGTGGATGATTCTGTTTGACCGAGTATTTGTTTACCCTGAAGACTTTTGCTTTGGTCTTTGAGAAAAATAGCCAATTTCGCTATTTGATTCTTTAATCCTTCGAACTCTTCCCGTGAGATCGGGGTGGATTCAGGTTGAGCACTTGAAGCCATGATTAGAGATGGGCTTAGTGCTTTCTTAGATTTTGATCTGGTGATGGGACCGATTTTTTCCTACAATAAAAGTAGGTGTGATAATTTTGATATGTATGTATATATATATATATATATCATCAAGATGCATGCTATGTAATATGTTTATTTTTGAAGTTTTTTAATCTTTTCTTGTAAAACAAAGATCAGTTGTTTTGATGGCGGGATAGTATGACAGAACTTACCATGAAATGTATATTTATATTTATTTGAAATTTACATTGAATTGAAATTAAATTGAAAGGGGAAGGCATGAAGAAGCTTCCCTTCAAATTTGGTTAATTAGAGGCTTAACTATCTTAGGCTACTCTGGCGGCTTTTCGGCATGAAGGTCCCCAGATCTTCGCAATCTACTTGAGGAGAAATTAATCCGATCTTTCAATTAGAGCGGATTTGAGTGGTGTCTTTCCTGAGCCTTGTAGAATTAGTCTCCTTTGAGTATAGTAACCAATCACCGACGGGTTTGCCTCCTGGTGGAGGAATCATACAGCATACATTCACATACATCGTGTCTTACCGTATGAAATGATGACATTGTGTAAAGCACTAATATGAAGCACCGTAAAACATTTTTACATCCATTCAATGTAAAATATAGCATCCACACATACCCTGATAGAAAAGGAAATTTTTGAAAAGATTTGAAGTGCGGTTTAAGCCCTCTACTGTCCCCAGCAAAGTCGCCACCTGTCGACGTCGAAAAAAAATCTTTGGACAGATCTTCCTTTCCCTAATTATTTTGTTTTCTACACTTATTTGTCTTATCTGTTTTATAAAGGGTGAGATTTTTAAGAAAATGTCAACATGTATCATGTCGACGATTTAAAAGGTTTATAGAGTCGCCCGTTGGTATATTTTGAAATTGTTGTACCAACTCAACCGAATTTTGTTTGATTTTTGCAAGTAGGCCCAATTACTAGACGCTATCAAAACTTGGCCTTAGAAATCGAGATTCATAAAGTTCGGGGGCTTGGTTAAACTGGGGGAAGGTGTTAGGCACCCCCCGACTTCCATGAAACACGGTTATCGCATCTTTTCAATTTTCCCTTTTTATTTGCAACGTATGTGTGTATGCTTGACGTAATTGAGCCTACGTTGTTTGATTTGAAAGTAGTGTCGTGCTTCATTGGACCTATATACGAAGGGTTTGATTTGTTTGAAAAGTCCATTTTTAGACAAATATATGAAAATGACGTTTTGAAAGATGGTTTTCAAACCCTTTCGCTAGCATAGGAATTGAAGCATTTTGATATTTCCATTTTATTCTGCATTCGGCTTACTTATTGTGGGATGCGAAGCATCCTCGACCACATAATATACATACAAGTGACGGTCTTCTTATGGGCATGACAGCCATCAAAGTGACCCTAGCACGACAAACCACAGTGTACTATGCTGAGACCTTAAATCCAGATAATCGTTTTAAGGTCCCTATGATTTACTGTGACAACCCGAGAATTTAGACAATTTATTAAAATCTTAAATGATTAAATTAAGGTTAAATAATAGACCTAGACAGAAAATAAGTGTATGGATTTGACATTTTTGTTAAGGATTTTGGTGGATTTAAAATTTTTGTGAAAGACTTATATGATTTTGTGATTATAATGTGTATACATTTATTTTGTATATAAAGATAATTAAGACTATGTAAATATCAATAATGTTGAGCATTAGCTCTAGTGATAATAGATTTAATGGACTAAGGAGAGTAAGTAATTTTGTAGCCCAATTTGTAGCCCAATTATTTAATTAAGCATTGGACTTGTAGATAAGTTGAGTTAATAACAATTAAGTTATTAAACTAGCCCAATATATTATGTATAGGGTAAGTATAATGATGGAATAATTTAATATTGGGTGGAAGCCAAGTTCATTTTATCTAGTAAGTAAATTCAGAAAAAGGTGCAAGCCCAAAACAAATTATGTGAAAGCCCAAGCTTGGCCCAAGCTTAGGCCACTTGTGGAAGAGTATTTAAGTCATTGAATAATTATAAAATTAAATAGTAGGAAACTATGTTGATTTGCAAGTCCAAATAATTAAAATTGCTAGCCCAAAACATTAAAAAAGTAGCCCAAACTAAGCCCAATGGGGGAAGGGACCTATTAGACCTTAAGTAAGCTATTTAGGCCTTTAAAATATAACAAATTTAAGCCCAAGAATGCCTTAGGGCCAAAATTTATGGAGGGGAGGAGAAAGGGAGGTGCATGTAATGATTTTCTACTTTATTAGGTGAGCGACTTTAGCTGGGTGGCAAGCATTGGTTTATCCTTATCATTTCTCCAAATCTACAAGCAACCAAGGAGTGCAAGTAATCTAGTAATAATAAGAGAGAGAGAGAGTGGATGGGAGATAGATTAGATATATCAAATATATCTACAAACCCATCACAACTAAGTATACTTCAATTTATTTTCTCTTTCATCTTATTCATTTCTTAATTTAGAAAAGTAACCAAGAGAGAGGGGGATCCATGAGGGTTCGGTCAAGAGATGG
Source organism: Panax stipuleanatus (assembly GCA_020205555.1). Lineage (NCBI taxonomy): Eukaryota > Viridiplantae > Streptophyta > Magnoliopsida > Apiales > Araliaceae > Panax > Panax stipuleanatus. Next base: position 48,761,206 of record CM035119.1, read on the forward strand.
AAGAAAGAGAGGGATAGTTTTTCTATGTTTCATAGCTTCCTAATCAATCTTAGGAAGAAGAAGAAGAGGAATCAAGCTAAGGTATAAAGGATTTTTTTTTACTTGTGTAGTCTAATTTCTTCTTGGTTTGACTTGAGTCTTAATTTTTGAAAAGTTATGATCTTGAGGTTTAAAACCTTAGTTATATGTGTCTAATAGTGTTTCATGTTTACATCTAAACCTTTTGATGAACAAAAGTTAGATCTAAATCAGGAAATACGAAATAAGTTTTTTAAAGTGAGAAAACCTAATTTTTTCTTGGTTGATTGTGTTAATCTTGTGATTGGTGATTATTTGATGAATTAGATCATGGACCATGATAAATCCATGTGTATATGAGGTATTTGTATGTGTTATGATGTTTAATTATGGATAATGATGGTCAATAGGTGAGGATATGGAAGTTTTCTTAAAAATCACCAAGGATGGGAAAATTAGATTTTTAGAAAACGCAATGTGAAATTTAAATGACCATATCTCCTAGTGTATTTTGAATTTTTGAGTGTGCTTAATTTCTGGAGTTAGATCTAGAAGTCTTCTAACTTTTTCAAGTAGAATAACTGAAAAAGGAGTTATAAATTTTTGTGTGGACTGAAATTTGCAAAGGACGCCAAATCTGAAAAATGAAGAAAAGTAGGCTGTCTGGAAATTTAAGGGGCTATTTTGGCCACTTAAGTTATGAAATAAAATCAGGCCTTTCGGGACATTAAAATATATGTTATAAACTAGCTTGTGTCCGAAAATGAGCTCATTTCGACTTAAATTGAGCAAGTTATAACTATTTCAATATTTGTATTTTTCCGACAGAAATCGCTATAACCGGAGTTGTATAACTCCGATGGCCACGAAATTTAAACTGGAAGCTCACGATAACATGTATAAGATGCCGCCAAGAGTTGGGAATTTCTGGAGTTAAGCGTGAGGTAGCTATTTTTTTAAGGAATTAACTAGAAATGGATTTTTGAAAAATATTTAAGGGAGTTGAAAAATTTCAGAAAAATTATTTTTGTGTATGGATTATATGTATATATGATTGGTCAAAGGATAGGAAAATAATATGCTATTTTGGTATTTTCATGAAAAAAGAATTTTAGCTTCCTGAAATGAACATTTCGGGTTGCTGAAATGGAAACTGAAAATGTTAGGAAGACAGTTTGGTTTCAGCTTGCTGAAATAAAAACTGATAAGGTTTGGAAGAGAAGATAGATTGATTTCAGTTTACTGAAATGAGGAAGTTGATTTGTTGAAATAATAAACAGTTTATCGAGTTATAATAATAACTTATAAATGAACGAGTAAGTGTTAAGTCTAAGGTAGTGCAATCGTACCCTTTAATGGTTGATGTATAGTAGCTGGTTAAACGACTCCTTCATATAGGGAAGGTATCTACAGATTAGTAACCGATCTAACTAACTGTGACAACAGTGTAGACGAGATGGAAACTAATTTGTTAGTTGTTTGTGGGAAATCACTCAGTATACTGTATTGAATATTATTAAAGACTCGATCTGTACTAGGTTTAGACTTGTGAATATGTTTAGTGTTCAGGTTATCTAATATTTGACTATGTGATTAAGTGTGAAATGGTTTACTTTTAAAGTAATAGTATAATGGAATAAATATGTTATACTAATTGAAAGATCAATCTTATAACTGATAGGTCTTTTACAATAATTATATTATATTGCGTAGCAGTAATCGACGGTATAGGCAAGTTTTCTCTAACTCAACCTTGAGTTCTATTTTCAAAGCATGGCAGTGAATAACTATTTGATTATTCACATCTATACTGATTATTGATTCGCACTTAGTGCATGTTGCATGTGTTCATCAGGTATGAAAGGTTGATCACCTTCATTACCCTAAGGTTCAGATAAAATTGTTCATGGTCCTCGTTGACATTAAACATTATTGATTCAGTCATTCATTTATTGAAACTCTGATTTATGCTCTTTCACAATTATTATATTGTTGAAAATTCGAAAGCTTATTCTTTTTAATAATGATATATCTTCATTTGTAATTAAACTTGCTCGGCAAACTTGTTGCTCACCCTTGCTATATCATGATAATCAATTCAGATTAAGATGAAAATTCGGACACAGTCAAAGGCAAACACAGGTTCCAAGATGGAATTATTATACGGTTAAAATAGTAATAATATAGGATACAAATGACATTGTATGTCATGTAGGATATTGAATGCAGGTATTAAGTTAAGGTTACAGACCTTGGGGATTATGTTGTAATAGTTATTGTATAAACAATTTATGTTTATATCTTCCGCAATAGTTATAGAAATGATGTATCATAACGTACCAGGTCCGAGGTTCTGGGGACCTGGATTTGGGGGCGCTACATTTACATTTACAGAAAAATTGGCATGATGTATTTACAATACGGAGCTGTCCATCATGGGAATCGAATTTAGATCCGTGTGTTTGATCATTAATCCCATGATTCCTAGGCTAACAGAAAGTGATCAAGAAACCTGCACAACAAAGATATTGACATATAGTGCAAATTGTACTCTAGACGTTGCAAAACAAAGGATTCATCAGTTAAATCCTTGCATGCACGTAGCCAAAGCTTGCTGCTCCCACAAGATAGGGATCTAGGACGCGTAGTCACTTTAATATTTACAAAACTAGAAGAAAGCTAGATTTAAATAAATCTTAGCCATTTTAGCTTTCCGGTTCCGGTTTGACCGATTTTGAACCGTTTGAAAGTTAGAAGTGGCTAGATTTAAATGAATCTAATCCACGGAATTTACATTGAAACAGATTCAAATCAAATGAATAATTAAAGCAGATATTTAATCACATTGAGCAAAATATATATATATATATATATAAAGCTGTAAAGGGCCACGAATTTTTAATCCAGGCCCGACTGAGAAATGTAAATATATATATATATATATATATATATATATATATATAAGCTGTAAAAGGCCACGAATTAGCAATCCAGGCCTGATTGAATGAAATGTTAATATATATACAATTAGTATATATATATTAAAGCTGAAAAAGTCACGAATTAGCAATGTAGACCAAACAAGTTAATATATATATATATAGGAAAATAGTAAAAAGCCACGGATTAGCAATCCAGGCTGTGCAAACAAAAAAAACTTATATTTATATATATATATACTAAAAAGTAAGCTAGAAAGGCCACGAATTTGAGATCCGAGCAAAACCAGAAGCTAAAACTTCATATGTACATTCGCATATGTGCAATAAAGCAGTAAATAGTTTTTTATCGTAAAAAAACTTACAATGAACAGCTCTACGGGCTTTTTTCCACTAAGGGGGCTTTAAATCTTCGTTTCTGTTGGGAATTGCATATTCAAATTTGATGTTAAAAGTAAATATATATGCTTATGTGTAAAGTCCTTCAAAGAATACATGTACAAGGACTTAGATGATAGATCAAAATTGTTAGGTTGATCTGTGCTTAATGTTTATCATTCTGTAAATGAATGTATAGAAGAAAGGATCAAAGCTGTTAGGTTGATTTCTTTTGAGATGTAATTGTTAGGCCTCAATAGATTTGTAGTCTGTCGAGCCAGCCAGAAGTTTGCCAGAATCGTGGAGTATCGAAGAAATTGCTTCAGATCGTAGTCTATTTTGGAAGCTACACTCAGAATCGTGGAGATAGTCCGAGCGCCTGCTGACCCAAGTCAAGAATCGCAGTCATCTCTCGGAGACGTGGAGTTTGCAAAATAAGCAAGTAGAGATCGTAGTCCATAAGAGTTTAAGAGAAATCATAGTGTTCTCTACGATGAAGGCTGAATCAAGCACGAGCACGACAAGACACAACGATCATGATACAAAGACAATGATTGTGGTGTCTCTCTAGTCAACATCAGAATCGTCTATCTGATGAAGGAGGAAGTATTACAAATGGAGAATGGATTATAGACGTTGACATTTTGGGAGTCCCAATGATCCAACATTCATCCTTAGTATATATCTAAGAAGCGTATTGAACAAGCTAAGGAAAGGACTGCATGCCTGCTAAAAACACCTTTTCAAGTGTTAGGTGAGAAAGCAGTCTACTGTGTCAATAAGCCAAACGGCAAAACAGCAGATTTGCAGGAAGTCAACATCAGTGCTCAGAAACGTCTGAAGCATTTAATGCTACAACGAATGCCTTCAACGAAAACATTTCAAAGGCTCCTTCATAAGCAAATCAGACATAGATTCAGAATCAAGCAAGCAAGAACTAAAAAGTTCAAGAACACTCAATGTCCAAACTCTACGATCAGAAGAAAGCTTGCACAGCTACTCAATTCTTTCGAACATATGCTTAACAGCAACTGAGTAGCACAACCCAAGAACTAAACTCTCATTCAAGTGTATTCCAAGTCTGCTAGACTTGAAGAGTTCTAAGTGAACTAAGAAGTTCCAAAACTATTGGTTTTGAAGGAATCTAAGTGATTCAAAGATTGTAAAGATATCCTTAGTGGATTTCCTACTCGTGGAGTAGAAGAGTGGACTAGGAGCCTTGAGTGCTATGAACCACTTAAAATAACTATGTCTGATATATCTGCTATAATTGCTATATCTGTCATAACTGCTATAACTACTTATCACCTATAAACTTAGTTTATCTTAAGGGGAACATACAAATCATATATTCTGTTGTGGTTAATTTATTAACAAACCTGAAAAGTATTTTAAAAAGGAAAAAGTTTTAAAATATCTATTCAACCCCCCTTCTAGATAACTATTGTGCCTCTGGGAACTAACAATTGGTATCAAAGCAGGTTCTCTCAACTAGCCTACAAAGCTTGAGTAGATCTGATAAGCGAGTCCAAGACCGGTGGAGGCAGCAAGCCACCAATATGCAACAAAGACAAATTTGCCAACTGGAAAGTTCGTATGCAAGCCTACAAGGATTCAATAGATGAAGATCTGTTTGAAACCGTTCTGAATGGGCCCTATGTTCCAGTAAAACTTGCACCAACTCCAGAAGATCCAAACAAAATGCAGATCAAGATCAAATCAGAATGGACTGACAACGATAAGAAAAATGTCCAACTAGACAAAAAGGCCAAGAACATTTTGTTCCATTCTTTAGAAGATGATCTGTTCAAAAATGTGGTCAACAACAAGACTGTCAAAGAAGTCTGGGAGGCACTACTCATCATAAACGAAGGAACAGAAGAAGTCAGAGAAAACAAGAACTCTCTTCTGACTCAATAGTATGAGATGTTTGCTCATGTTCTAGGAGAAAATGTCACTTCCACCTATGAAAGATTCAACATGCTGCTCAACTCTTTTCGAGCTTTTGGAAAGATCTATCCAAACAAAGATCTTATCATCAAGTTCATGAGGTCTTTACCAAGCAAGTGGGATGCCAAAACCACTACAATCAGAGAATTAAAGAACCTCCATGAGATGACAGTTCAACAACATTATGGCAACCTTCTTACCTACGAACTATAGTTTACTCAACGTGCAGAGACTCTATTAAAGGAGTTGCTCTCAAGGCAACAGAAGCCACCTCTAAAGCTCATGATGAAAATGAATCTGACTCTGAGGAAAATGATGATGAGGACATTGCAATGCTGGTCAGAAGACTCAAAAGATTCATGCGCAAAGGAAGAAGCAGCAGACCTAAGAGATTCAACAACAACAGTAGCTAGGAGCATATCAATGACTTATGCTACAACTGCAAGAAGCCTGGCCATTTCATTGCAAACTGCAACAAACCTCTTAGAGAGGAGCTAAAGAGGAAAACAAATCCAAAGAATGAGTTCAAAGGCTACAAAAAGCTTCAAAAGAAAGACAAAGGTCTTGTAGCCGAAGGATCGTGGAGTGACTCAGACAATGACACAAACCTTGAGTCAAGAGATGATGAAGAGCCTCAAGTAGCCAATCTGTGTCTGATGGCCAAAGATACAAAAGACAAGAAGAGCACTGACCATCACGAAGTAAGTATCGATGAGGTATTTGACTTTAACTCTCCTGATGTGGACATTGATGATCTAATAACTGTTCTACATGGCATAACATCTGATCTACATCAATACATGAAGTGGTTCATAGTTCTGTCTAAAGATTATTCTCTTCTTCAAAAATAGAATGAGAAAGTTCAAGTAGAACTGGAGACAGCTCTACTGAATACTAACACTTTCTCTAAACTTGAGGCTGAGAATAAACTCTTAAGACAGACCAATGAAATCATGACACAAAGAGAGTTAAATCTAAACTCTAAGATTGAGGAGCTAGAAAAGACAATCTCAATGTGGAATAGGTCTTCTTCATCTATGGACTCCCTGATCTCCAGTCAGAGAAGTCCATCTGACAGAACAGGTTTAGGCTATGGGGAATCTACTTCAGAACCATGTGTGGAAAAGCTCAAGGAAACTAACATTAGTAGTGCCTCAAATTTTAATAGAGGCATTACATTTATGAAATCCACAAAGAAGGAAGAGCCAATGCATCCTTGCTCTTTTGATCCAAGTCATGTCCCAAGACATAATGGATCTCATGCTGGCCTGGGATTCATAAAGGTGAAGAGTAACTCAGTCACCCCTCTCTAACCTCGAAGGGTCGTGGAGTCAAGTAAAGCAGGCTCTACGAACCAACCAGGAAGGAATCGTGGAGTTGAGATTCACTCATCACAAGCTATGAATCACAAGGCTGCATGGAAAAAGGAGAACCAGTATAAGGAAAAGGCCACCAAGTATCTACACAAGTTCAAATGGAGATAGAATCCACACACACACACACACACACAAGCATGCATCATGCTAGATGTTTTGTATGTGATAGATATGGTCATAAGGCTGCAGTATGCTATTATAATCCTTTGCATAATAGACCCAAATTCAAGCAAATCTGGGATCTCAAAGGTACTAAAAGGTAAGACCCATGCAAGTCTGAGTACCAAAATGAAAGCTTAACCTTACTGTAGGAACCGAGTTCCACGATCACTGTGACACCCCCGAATCCGGGTCCTCTGACCCCGGTCCTGTCGTCACGAAACAATACAAAACCTCCACCTCTAAACAACATACGATAACTAAAGTACGGAATATAATAAGCGTACGTCGTTCATTCAAAAGGTGTTACTAGTCCCAAGATTCGATAACCTTAAATATAAACATACAAACATTACCCTAGAATAGTCATTAGGGTTCATATTACATAACATTAATTTAATTAAACATAAAGATAAAGTCTGCTCCTTGTAAACTAATCCTACATCTTCCCTTTACCCTTGTCCTTCCCTGAAGTCTCGGGCTTAACTGTAATATAAGTCATGATATAGCAAGAATGAGCAACAAGTTTGCTTAGCAAGTTTAAATACAACAATAAAGGATATATCATGATGAATAGAAAATATCTGACAATGAATTCAACAATATGAATATCAGAAGCAAGAATAATGATTGCTTTTAGAATAACTGATAGTCAAGTAGACTTTTGAACTATAAAACTCCAACAGAAATCAATAGCTGATTGACCCTTTGGTTACTGGCTACAGAATAGTACTTGAGGGGATCAGCCTCGCGTACGCTATGTAGATGCATAACATTCAACTCTGATGTTTGTATCTTATATTAGATACCTGGGGTACTCCCCTATATATAAGGGGTGTTCTTTTCAGTCTAAGAATCCATACCATCAATTGGTCTGGATAGCTTTTATAAAACTTCATACAATTGTCTGACCGAACAAGGGTTCAGACTCTATCTGACGCAGTTCAAGAATTATAGAACTTTTAAATAAGGTACAAGTCCAAGACTGTACGAACTCAAGTGCACCAAGTGCGAATATCAATAAAATTGATGTGGAATAATGGTAAAGTAATTAAACCACATAATAGCATGCTTCGAAATAAAGTTCAAGCTTTAAATAATTAACTGTCCATACAATAGTAACCTGCTCAATATAATATGAGAAGGATAAGAACTTGCACAATAAAGAGTGTAAGGGAACTTGTATTCAAATCAAGTGAAGTTAAGAAACTCTCTTACACGATTCATTGAATAAAGTAGTGCAAGAATTTAGGATACTTGCCTGTTTGTTCATCTAGGAATAAGTTCTAGCTTTAATTAAATCTTGCTGAAATAACCTAACATTAATAAGTTGGTATTCCAATTAGCATTTATAAACTAATATAAGTCTATACTTATAGTAATCCACTTATCGTATAAGTTTATAAAATCACGTTCAATATCAAACATACCATTTATAGCATCATAATATGCTAACTGTTAAAATCAGACTTAAGCAAATTGTTCGGGCCTGAAAGTGTCCCGGCGTAACTCTGGCATGCAACTACTGACATTAAACCAAAACACATGCTTTTCGAGTTAGAATTTCTCATTCGAAACTAGCATGCTCTTTCTATATTCAATTTGAAGTCATGTTTTCATGCCGGTAATTCACATACTTTAACTAATACAAGTTCATGCTTCAAAGTTGATTACTAAGGTCATGTTATTACATAACAAGGCTAAACAATATTTAATATGTATGCTCGAGTATACTACACACATATACTTTAATCACGTAGTTCATGTTTCAAAAATTCATTTCTTATGAATACGTGCATATGCGAAATTCACGCTTTGACCAAACGTGGTCTATGTTAATATGCTTATAGGTATATTGAACTTTAATACACTTGCTCGCATGATCATAATATCATTCACATGGTAATCGACGCTATTAGTTTTCTCATTCTAAGTTTTCACATCGAAAATCACATTAAGTCAACAAGGTATCATAGTACATGTTAAACGTCTCGTAGTCATGACTCACATGTCTTAGAACTCATATATACGCCACATATATGTTCTCAAATAGTCAGAATCTAAAAGACATTAACCTTAGTCAAGTTCACTTTGAAAGTTCTTAAGTTTCTCTTTTGAAATCACTAGAATCTTGCAATCACGTATGCTAGTGTGTGAACACACTTTAAGTATGCATTTCATGTCAATATAAACCATACGATCATGTTTAGAATATCAGAATATGCACATGTTACGTATGTGTCTAAGTCCACAATCGAAACTACAAGTTTCATTAAAAAACCATAAGTGATGCGTCAATCATGTGTACTAACATTGTTATACTTGTTCATACTACATGCATATACTCATCTATGTGTGGTAATCCAGTTTACATTTTTGTTCTAACAAGGTACCATATGCTAGTTCATGCCAGCAGCTTAACAGAAATTAAAATCTGGGAACTGGTCCTGGCGCAGCTGCTCCGCTGGCCAGTTCAATACTGGCGCAGCTGCGCAGGCTGTTGGCCAGTGACAGTAGCTGCCCAGCAACGGCAGAACTTAGCCCAACTCAAAAATTTTCCTATGAAAATTTATTCTAACATAACACATTGTAATTCTAACATGTTTAACATCTTATATAACACTTAACCAACATATTCCAATCACTTAATTACTCAATCCATGAATCAATTCAATAATCAAGAATTTTAAAAATTATGCAGAGAATGAGAATGGGAAGTGATATACCTCTGTTATTATGGACTTGCTACTAAACAATTGCTACAATGCTGCTATACTAACTCCTTCTTAACTCTAATGAAATACTCAGCAAATGAATGAAGGAGAAGAGAGGACTATATTTATAGGCATTTCAATAACCTGACCATACTATTATCCTCCAAATCAATTCAAAGGATTGCAAGAATGTATAATGGATAAGAAGAAGTTGGTGAGAGTTGGTGGATTCAATCATGAATCCCACATCTCTTACAATCATGAGCTAGGATTTGTGAATTTGAGGAAGATATAGAATAGGCAAGCTTCTCACGTGAAAAGAAGAAGTTGGGCTCTTATTATGGGACAATGTAAACTCAGCAATCTTGCAAATGGGTGTATATCATATATGTCCCATACTTGTTACATAATAAATACACTAGATAGTATAATAGATATACACATAGTATATTATAATGTTACTTCTAATGAGCAAATGTTGATATAATATATCAAGTAGTATACATACATATAATCCATGTATATTTTCTATTAACACTAAAGATAATTCAATCATGTATTTTCCATTCTTCCATTACCATAACTGTTATTATTATAATTATAATAACTTATTAAAAATCATTATCAAATAACAATAGTTTATTGATATTAATATAAAGTGATAGGGCATCATATTAATGTCTATTCATATATAACATGTAACTCACATAATGTCATTAATCATACTATATAGTCTACATATATAATATATAGACGTATTAATGTGTCACCTTGTACTATATATAATATATAGTTAACTACCATATATTGCAAGGTTTACTTATCACATGCTTGTATAAAATAATTAACCAAATAAATATAATATTATTTATTTAAATAGATTATTAGTTTAATTTATTTATTTAAATAAGATTAGAATTGTTTTAATTGATTTATTCACAACCGGTTTAATATGGAGAACCTAAAGGGTCACACCATAAAAGGAAGAAGAATTATTTAAGAAGAAAATGGCATGATAGTAATAATGCATTAAGTGTAATTAATTTAATCTATGGTGATAGAATAAATTAAATAGCTTAATATTTATTATTTAATATTTTAGAAATATTAAATATAAATTAATAAGAGGAGTCTTATTAATATTATTATTTTAATTCTAATGGAGTTTAGGAATTAATATAATATCAGTACTCTCTCTCAATCCTAATAAGATTAGGATATAAATTAATTAAAAGTGTTTAATTAATTAATTAAATAAAACCCTATTCTAATTGGATTAGGATGGTTAACCTAATATCTATATAAGATAGTCTTATATCAGAAATAAGGTACGTGAATTTTTCCAAAGGTTTTGAGTACACATATTCTATAGAGATAGAAGCAAGGGTTAAGCCAATAATCCATCTTCCTGAGTTCTTCATCTTCCTTGGTGGATTACCGTTAGAGGCCAAACATTTGGGTGGCTAACATTGATCAAGGGAAGGAGCCACTACAGAGGAATCAAAGGAATCAAAGGAGTAGAACTTGTACCTGAGGAAGCTCGGATCTTCAAAGGTATAATTCCATCATCTCCTTCTATGTATTGACTGATAATTGATACACAAGAAAGATCATGGTCAAGGGTTTGTAAGAAATTTTAAAATCTGATTTTTCATCCCTTCCGCTGTGTTTATGTAATTTGATTGCATGCTTATGTTTCTAGCAAACCCAACAGTGGTATCAAAGCCAATCTTGTGCTAATTATCATTTTATGTGATTCCATACATGTATGATATGCGATTGGATCGAGTTCTTGGGCAACAAAAATTTTTCTGATTCTGCGAAGCTGTGCAGCTACGCCGGTGCAAGGCCTTCTTCCTGCGCAGCTGCGCCGGTGTCTTGTCCTGGTTTTCATGCTGTGCAGTGATAAGTGGCTTTTATGACCACTTATTCGGATAGTAACCAACTCATTATGTTGCTTAAACTCAAGTATCGTTGTGCGTTTGATGTGTTTTTGCTTTGTTTTATAATTTTCAGGTTTAGAAAATCTCCAGATGCAAATTGAGCTTAAAAGGGCAAAAGAAAGCTTAAATGGGGCAAAGCACTGAAGTGGCTTAAAGCATAAGGAAGGCACGACGGCATGAAAAAGGAGCAATGGTATGTAATGAAGCAATGAGGCCAAAAGGAGCAAGAATGGATGATGGCATGACAACGGGAAGGAAATGCAATCCGAACATCGTTTGGGTGTTTTATGTTTATTTCATGTTCTTGGATTAGAACTTGGGTCATATTATAGACCATCTTATAAGCTTTCTATAACATCTTGAATCATCCCAATCGGAGTTCGGAGGCGAGAGTTATGCCCCGTGCACCATCGGACGTTAAACTCCACGGTTTTGGGTTTCCATTGCATAGCTGTCACTTAGAGCTCAATTTCAGCCTTCTTTCATCCATTATTTCTCAATCATCAAAGAATGAAAGTTGTAGAGCTCTTCGATAGCTTTGATTTGACAGGTGGCAGGCCTTGTAACTCCTCCCGGATCAAAAGTTATGGTTGTTTTACCAGAGGACACTGCAGCAGAAAATCCTTGGCGCCGGCGCGCGGATTTCCAGTGCATTTTGGGTGCGGCCGCGCCATTAAAAAATGCTGTCAGACTTGTATTTTCAAGTGCACGGGACTTGGCTTGAGATAGGATATAAGGGGGCTCGTTTTTGACAAGAAAATACAACACATTTTGGGCCTTAAGCCCTAGCCCTAGCTTTCTTCCATTTCCTTTACATTTCTTGTATAGATTAGGAGTAGATTAGTGTTAGTTAGCTAGATTCTAGGGTTTAGTTAGTTTTTGAATATTGAAGCAAGTGTTTTGACATCAAAGGATCCAAGCTCGGAGAAAGATTTGCAATTTCTATCCTTAATCTCTCCTTGTTATCTTTGTATATTCGGATGATGTTTATCAATCTTCTGAATAATATACTTGAGTTGTCTATGACTTAATTTATATTTTGAGATTTCAATGGAACCTAATGAGTAGTCTATATTGATTTCCTTCAATGGTTGGTTCTTATTGATTGCTATGTGATTATCTACTGCGATTTATGCTTTCATTGCTTAATTGTGTCATGACCAATTACTGTGATAACCCACATGGGATTGAAAGACGAAGTGTGGGTTTAGATCTAATCGTAGTAGCGGGCGATTGTACATTCATTCACATGGCGTTGGACGTATGATTTGTGCTTAGGACAGACATATACTTAAGCGCCGCTCGTAGTCAATAAAGGACTTGACCTTAAACCCTATTTATTTGTAAACACCATAGACATATAGGGGTTTAGATAATGTGGGTGTTCAAGTGCGTTCTATTATCTGTGGATTGCAAGTGATATGGATTAGGTGCATCGAAAGATGGCCTTCTCTTACCTTTGTGTTCTCGGCTAACAATTGTAAAGATTAATTTGACCTAATTGGAAGTGTGTCGACTTAGACGAATCATTAGGGGAAATTGGAATCTCTTATCTTCATTATCTAATTTTACCCTAGGATTAGCTATTGTATATTTTAATTCTTGCCTAGTTAGCGTAGTTTACCATCCATTTAAATAAGACTTAGATGATTATGCACTAGTGTTTTGGCGACTCGTTATCTATTAATTCCTCGTGGGAACGATATCTTTACTCACTCTTTATTACTTGCTGGCCGTGTATACTTGCGCGAATATATTAACCGATAAATCAGACCAACACGCAGCTGCGCCGGTTCCCTTTATATTCCTGGCGCAGCTGCGCCACTGGACAGGAACTGAATTTTTTTTTGTTTTATTTAATTAAATGAATGGTTTATTTAATTAATAAAGGTTGAAAATAAAGATGTTTATTTTATATGAAATGAGATTTCAGAATTGCTAAAATTAAAGAGTTTAATTTGGAATTGTTTTTGAATGAAATGAAAGAGTTTATTTTTCCAAAAACAAAATTTAGCAAACTTTTGCCCATTAACTGATATTAATACATATATGGAATGAATTTATTTTCATTAGATGAATAAGTTTTATTGATACGTATGATGATATGTATGTTAATAAAAGGGATTGATTATGGACTATGACCAATGTGATTGGATTTTATTTTGGATGAATGCTTAAATGTATGTGTTTTATAAAATGGGGTCTGCATACCTCGTCTTCTCTGGTTTTATTCTCGGTATAAAATTCTATCTCTATCCTATGTACTTCCCCTTGACTGCTGATCAAGATTTCTATTTAATTATAAATAGTTTATGTAATAGAGATAGTTAGAATTATCTTGAAGAATTTGGAGACCAAGGAGCAAGGAGCGCGTGAAGACCCGTTTGTATGGAGCCCGGGTTTAAATGTAATAGTTACATTTAAAATTTAAATTCTTGCACTCCTAGGTTTGACCTTTTGGTTCACTTTGTGTCTCTAGTGAACCAAACTAGAATAAAAGTCCATAAGCAATCCGGGTAGAATATAGTATTCTATATTGCATGCTAAATATTATATATATTATATTTTATGCAAACTTGCTTCGCATGTTTAATAAAATGACGCGTATTTTATATATATATATATATATATATATATATATATATATATGTGTGCATGCGCGCTAAACAATATGAGACAAATAATAATAAACCCCTCAAAGAAATAATATTAAGTCTAAAGCGTTCAAATGATATTTGGAATATCGAACGTCGCGCCTTCTAGCATGATTAATTAATATAGTATTAAATATTTAATATGAGTTTGTTGTGCTATCCACAAGGCGAGTATTGAGTATTTAAGATGTTAATTAATCACATTTGATGCTTATCAAGAAAATTGAACGATCTAGTCTTGTTGTGCTATCAACAAGGACGAACATTTTTCTTTTTTGAATTTATGGAATTGCTAGGCTGGACTTAACTTAAATCATTTTAGTTCGGATGTGCACACACATAACCATTATGATTTAAGAGGTAAAATAAAAGGAGTTACATGGTGATGTAATTGACAAGAGTTGTCTACCTATTTATTTGTATATCGCTTGTTGTGCTATCCACAAGGTTATATACATTTGAAATGGGATCCTTAATCTCACTAGCAAATCTTTAATTAGATGTTGCCGAACTATATAAGTGAGGGTAATATAGTTTGATGAAAATAGTGGGAGATACCAATTTAAAATAAAAACCTAATTTTATTTTGGTATGCAAAGTTAATAAAATAAATGTTTGCTAAAAATGTTGCCTTTTCACATGCAGAATTTTAAAAATGTCAAAATCACTAATCTCAGTACGAAGCATACTTGATGCAAATAAGCTTACCGGCCCGAATTATGAGGATTGGCTAAGAAATCTGAGAATTGTTCTCACTGCTGAAAAGATTTCTTATGTCCTAAATTCAACTATCCCTGAATTTGTTTCGAAAACAGGCTCTGAGGAAGAGATTTCCACTTTTAATAAGTGGCAAGATGATGCATCTGTGGCTCAATGCATCATGCTCGCATCCATGAATAACGAGCTTCAGCGTCAGCACGTAAATATGGATGCTCCTGCTATGCTGCTTCACCTCAAGGAGTTGTATGGTGAACAGAGTAGGACTGCTAGATATGAGATATCTAAGGAGCTATTCTGATCTCAGATGACCGAGGGCACTGCCGTCGAGACTCATGTTCTGAAGGTAATCAATTTGATTGAACGCCTTGGACAGCTTGAGTTAGTCATGGATGGGGAGTTGAGTCAAGACTTGGTCTTGCATTCACTCCCTGATACCTTCTCGCAGTTTGTGGTTAATTTTCACATGAATAAGTTAGATGTTAGCTTGCCTGAGCTGCTTAATATGCTAAAATTTGCAGAAGGCCACTTCTCATCCAAGAAGAACCATGTCTTGATGGTGGATTCTTCCAATAAAAGGAAGAGGCCCAAGGTGTCTTCTGAAAAGAAGAAATCCAAGAAGGCTAAGGGAAAGGGAAAAGAAAAGGAATAAAAGAAACCAGAACCAGCTAAAGGAATGTGCTTTCATTGCAACGCGCCGGGACATTGGAAGAGGAACTACAAGAAGTTTCTAGCAGAGAAGAAGCTTGGAGAAGCTTCGACTTCCAATCAAGGTTTGTTTATGATTGAAATTAATTTTTTTAAAGTCATAATTCTACTTGGGTATTAGATACCGGCTGTGGGTCTCACATATGTAACACTGTGTAGGGACTGGTCAGAAGTAGAAAGCTGAACAATGAAGAGGTGATCCTACGAGTGGGGAATGGATCAAAGGTTGCTGCATTAGCTGTAGGAACTTATTGTTTAGCAATGCCCTCGGGCAAGACCATTTATCTTAATAATTATTATTATGTTCCGAATATTATTAAAAATATTATTTTAATTTCTGTATTGGATATAGAAGGTTTTGACGTTATTATAAAGAACAATGGTTGTTCTATTTATAAAATCAATGTTTTATATAGTATTGGAAATTTGCGAAATGGGCTTTATGTACTTGACTTGCAAGAAAATATATTTCAAATTAAACAAACTAAGAAAAGGAAAAGAGATGATATTAATTATACCTACATGTGGTACTGTAAACTCGGTCATATCAATGAAACAAGATTATCCAAGTTGCATAAGGATGGGCTCCTAGAGCTATCCGATTATGAATTATATCCAACTTGTGAATCTTGTCTCATGGGTAAAATGACTAATCTCCTTTTAGTGGAAAAAGAGAAAGAGTTACAGAGTTGTTGGCATTAATTCACATAGACGTTTGTGGACCTATGACAACAAGTGCACGGGGTGAGTATTCTTATTTTATTACTTTCACTAATGATCACTCAAGATTTGGATATGTGTATTTAATGAAATACAAATCAGAATCATTTGAAAAGTTCAAAGAGTTCAGAAGTGAAGTAGAGAAACAAACGGGCAAGAGTATTAAGATACTTCTATCAGATCGAGGTGGAGAATAATTAAGCGGTGAGTTTCTTAATTGTCTCAAAGAAAATGGTATAATCTCACAATGGACTCCTCCAGGTACACCACAGTTAAATGGAGTATCTGAAAGGAGAAATCGAACACTGTTGGACATGGTTCGATCCATGATGAGTTTTACCCACCTTCCAATTTCCTTCTGGGGTTATGCCCTAGAAACGGCTGCATACCTACTTAACAAGGTACCTACCAAATTCTCCCCAAAGACTCCATATGAGATGTGGAAAGGGAGGAAACCAAATCTTAAGCATGTTAAGACTTGGGGTTGTCCAGCTTATGTCAAAAAGTTTGAAAAATGATAAGCTACAGACTAAATCCGATAAGTGTAGATTTGTGGGATACCCTAAAGAAACTGTAGGGTATTATTTCTATCATCCTACTGATCAAAAGGTGTTTGTTGCGAAACATGCTACCTTCTTGGAGAAAGAGTTTATCCATGAAGGGGTCAGTGGGAGTAATATATATCTTGAAGAAGTTCAAGAACCACAAATTACCACAGATCAAAGTCAGGTACCTAACCAAGTAGAAGAACCTACTGTACCACACCCTGTTCGTAAATCTGGAAGAGTACCGAAGATACCTGAGAGGTATGGATTCGTTATAGAGGATGACGATGAGGTACACATCATGAATGATAATGATCCATTGAATTACGAACAGGCTATGAGTAATAAAGACTCAGAGAAATGGTAGATGACCATAAAATCTAAAATGGATTTGGAAGCTATGCTCAAGTCCATTTGGATATTTCTTGCGATTGCAGCTTATTTTACTTAATCTGGCAAAATGGACGTGGAGACGCCCTTCCTCAAATATACATTATTAGAGGAGAATGTATGTATAATACAGCCAGATGGTTGAAGAAAATCATGTATATTAGCTACAACAATCCATTCGTGGATTGAAGCAAGATTCTCGTAGATGGAGCTTTCGTTTTGATGAGACAATCAAAGAGTTTAATTTTATAAAAAACAAGGATGAACCATGTGTGTACAAGAAGGTTAGTGGGAGCGTTGTTTCATTCCATGTATTATATGTTGATGATATATATTACTGATAGGGAATGAAATTCCTATGCTAAAATCAATCAAAATAAAGTTGTCTAAACATTCCTCCATGAATGATTTGGGTAGAACATCCTGCATTAGGGATATAAATCTGTATTAATAGATTTAAAAGGATGTTCGGCTTAACCTAAGAAAACGTATATTCATTAGATGCTAAAGGCGTTTAGCATGGCAAGCTCCAAAAGAGTGCCTCATGATGATGAGTCATGGAGTGTATCTCTCTAATATTGTCCTCAGTAAAAGAGAGATAGCATGAGTTACTATCATGTATGCAATGAAGTATACGAGACTTGATGTTGATCAGTTAGATTTTGGAGAAGATCACTGTGAGACAGTGAAACATCCCAAAGTACTTAACTAACACTAAGGATGTCATCATGACACGTGATGGGTCTGAATAAATCTAGAGTGCTAAACAGACTTAAGTTTTCAAACTGACCAAGACGACAGTAAATCCACTATAGGGTAAGTCGTTACCTTGAAAGGTGGTGCAGTGAATTGGAAAGGTTCCAAACAGCAAAAGGTTGCTGATTTAGTGACAAAGACAAAGTATATAACTGTAAGTGAAGCTGCAAGTTGATGTTTCGGATGAAAAGTTCATTACAGAACTAGGAATAGTTCCTAAGTCTCATCTTGAATCTAAAACAGGTGTTGTGGCACTTTGATTAAAGAAATCATTGAAAGAAGAGCATATAGACTCTCAAGATAACATTGCAGATCCATTTACTAAAGCTATAACACAATAGCAGTTTGATCGTCACTTAGAGAAGATGGGTATGAGATACCATGGCGATTGGCTTTAGTGCAAGTGGGAGATTGATAGTAGTGTGCATATAAGCCAATTATGTATGATGATAAAGCACATACTTTGTAAACAATCTTATTTATTTATTAATAAAATATTAACTTAAGACATTTAATTATCTACATGGTGCTGTTTTTATAATATGTAAATAATCCATAGTTTTAAGCAATGCTTTTAGAATCATGATGAGATCATGCTAATGAGATCTAAATTCTTAGAAAGCTTAAAAACTAAAATAGTTCTCAATCGTGGGATTTCTAAAATGGGGATTAGTAAATCCGGATAGATTGGTACATATGTTGCTTGCTCATTGGATGAGGATGATTGATCTCATGGTCATTTGTGTGGAGACACTAAAGCAAGTATGTAGGTGCTTATTGGAGAATAAGTTCACTGAACGTGACTCGCTATGAAATATCTAATGGAGTTTTACTCGCCTGTCAATAGGAATTCCTAATGTGATAGTAGTACAAGTGATCCTTGGACTTGAGATCATCATAATATCTTATATGTAACAAATTATACTTTGACTTATTCCTTAAGGCCTTTTAAGGCATATATAGGGTATGCTTGGGTATAATGAGTTACATATGGAGATAATGAATGATCAATAAAGAATCTACCACCTCTAGTAAAAGAGGAGATATGTCCTATGTGATTCGTTAAATGACAACCCAGGAATCCTTGGCCAAAGTGGAATGAAATTAGAAAGAGGTTTCTAATTTGCATTATTTGGAGTTGTGCATTTTCTAATCGAAATACATATGATTAAATAAATTAAGACTTGACAGTAAATTCATGTCTTATATTTAATTGGGACATTGTATGGTGAAAGGATTGAATTGTACGGTAACTATTAACTCACACGTTCTTTTATGATTAATGTTGAAATCTATATTATCTGGAAAGTCGTTGATCGCTAGGGAGGCTTATCCCTATTGTAGAATAAATGTTATTTATTTAAATAGGTTATTAGTTTAATTTATTTATTTAAATAAGATTAGAATTGTTCTAATTGATTTATTCACAATCGGTTTAATATGGAGAACCTAAAGGGTCACACCATAAAAGGAAGAAGAATTATTTAAGAAGAAAATGGAATGATAGTAATAATGCATTAAGTGTAATTAATTTAATCTATGGTGATAGAATAAATTAAATAGCTTAATGTTTATTATTTAATATTTTAGAAATTTTAAATATAAATTAATATGAGGAGTCTTATTAATATTATTATTATTTTAATTATAAAGGAGTTTAAGAATTAATATAATATCAGTACTCTCTCTCAATCCTAATAATATTAGGATATAAATTAATTAAAAGTGTTTAATTAATTAATTAAATAAAACCCTATTCTAATTGGATTAGGATTGTTAACCTAATATCTATATAAGAGAGTCTTATATCAGAAATAAGGTACGTGAATTTTTCCAAAGGTTGTGAGTACACATATTCTATAGAGATAGAAACAAGAGTTAAGCCAATAACCCATCTTCCTGAGTTCTTCATCTTCCTTGGTGGATCACCGTTAGAGGCCAAACAATTGGGTGGCTGACATTGATCAAGGAAAGGAGCCACTACAGAGGAATCAAAGGAATCAAAGGAGTAGAACTTGTACCTGAGGAAGCTCGGATCTTCAAAGATATAATTCCATCATCTCCTTCTATGTATTGACTGATAACTGATGCACAAGAAAGATCATGGTTAAGGGTTTGTAAGAAATTTTAAAATCTAATTTTTCATCCCTTCCGCTGCGTTTATGTAATTTGATTGCATGCTTATGTTTCTAGAAAACCCAACAGTTTCAGCCGTTGGCTCAGCCCCAACAATCCTAATAAGATTAGGATATAAATTAATTAAAAGTGTTTAATTAATTAATTAAATAAAACCCTATTCTAATTGGATTTGGATTGTTAACCTAATATCTATATAATAGAGTCTTATATCAGAAATAAGGTACGTGAATTTTTCCAAAGGTTGTGAGTACACATATTCTATAGAGATAGAAACAAGAGTTAAGCCAATAACCCATCTTCCTGAGTTCTTCATCTTCCTTGGTGGATCACCGTTAGAGGCCAAACATTTGGGTGGCTGACATTGATCAAGGAAAGGAGCCACTATAGAGGAATCAAAGGAATCAAAGGAGTAGAACTTGTACCTGAGGAA
Source organism: Panax stipuleanatus (assembly GCA_020205555.1). Classification (NCBI taxonomy): domain Eukaryota; kingdom Viridiplantae; phylum Streptophyta; class Magnoliopsida; order Apiales; family Araliaceae; genus Panax; species Panax stipuleanatus. Next base: position 48,781,742 of record CM035119.1, read on the forward strand.
GCTCGGATCTTCAAAGATATAATTCCATCATCTCCTTCTATGTATTGATTGATAACTGATGCACAAGAAAGATCATGGTTAAGGGTTTGTAAGAAATTTTAAAATCTAATTTTTCATCCCTTCCGCTGCGTTTATGTAATTTGATTGCATGCTTATGTTTCTAGAAAACCCAACAGTTTCAGCCGTTGGCTCAGCCCCAGCGAAGTTTGGGTCTTGACCGAAGTAGTTTCATCCATTGGCTTAGCCCCAGCGAAGTTCGAGTTCTAACCGAAGTTAATTTCAACCGTTGGCTCAGCCCCAGCGAAGTTCGGGTACTAACCAAAGCAGTTTCAGCCGTTCGCTCAGCCCCAGTAAAGTTCGGGTTCCGACCGAAGTCAATTTCAGCCGTTGGCTCAGCCCAGCGAAGTTTAGGTACTGACCGAAGCAGTTTTAGTCGTTGGCTCAGCCCCAGCAACGTTCGGGTACCGAATAAAGTAATTTCAGCCGTTGGCTCAGCCCCAGCGAATTTTAGGTACTGACTGAAGTAGTTTTAGCCATTGGCTCAGCCCCAGCGAAGTTCGGGTACTGAACAAAGAAGTTTTAGCCGTTGGCTCAGCTCTAGCGAAGTTCGGGTGCCGACCGAAATCATTTTCAGCCGTTAGCTCAGCCCCAGCAAAGTTTGGGTTCTTACCAAAGTCAGTTTCAGCCGTTGGCTCAGCCCCAGCGAAGTTCGGGTACTAACCAAAGTCAGTTTCAGCCATTGGCTCAGCCCCAACGAAGTTCGAGTACAGATCGAAATACAGTCCAATCATTGGCTCAACCCCAATGACGCTTCAACTGACGGCTTAACCCGAGCCAAGCAATAGAAGGGATCTGGTAATGGAAACCATTATAACAATCCATCACAACTGATGGACTCTGTTATACACATCCTCAAAGTGGATCATTGAGGTAGTATCAATCAGAATCTGCAAAGCTATCGCAAAGGACGCCATCCCTAACAGATCAAGACGGAAAAATCTGTGATAGCTTAACTTCGCCAATCTCATCAGAGTCAAACCAGTTATCGTGACTAATGTCAACCCCAGCAAAAAATGACAAAGGTAGTACGCGATAACTCCCTAATACCATCAAGGGCTATATAAGACGGCGTCATCCCCAGCCAAGTGATAACGCACGCATCAAAAAGCAGCCCCATTCTACTTCAAGACGCCCAGCCTTCGAAATGACTCTGGCATTTTCTATTCCCAGTGTCTACTAATCTTTATCATGTCCATTCCACAACGTTACATGGACATGATAAAGAGAGGCATCTGTAGACACTCGAGATTTTCCTTGCCCCGATACTCATCCAGTAGAAGGGTAAAAACGTCAATCAACCCAAATTCGATCCACAATATTGGTGCTCCAGTCAAATTCAATTCCCAATATCGGTAATCAAGTTCCAACAGTCAATCGGACCATCAATCAAGTTCCGACAGTCAATCGGACCATCAATCAAGTTTCGACAGTCAATTGAACCATCAATCAAGCTCTGACAGTCAATCGGACCATCAATTAAGCTCCGACAATTAATTGAACCATCAATCAAGCTCCGACAGTCAATCGGATCATCAAGCTCAACCCCGGTCTCAACTCGGGAGGTACCAATCAGCCCCGACAATACCCCGGGAAGTCAATATCAACCCCGATCTCAACCCGGGACGTCAGGCCAACTTCAGACATCAGCCTGAAGCATCGCAATAACTCCATAGCAAAACCTGGAACGACCACATCAACCTCAGAGACAACCCTGAGGACAAAAGATTCAACTGGGATCCAAGTCTTGGAATCAACACCAGCGACTATGTCGACACTACAGGCAACCCCGGGAGGGGTACAACGATTATTTTACCAACTTTCAACCAACTTGGCCAAACTCAAGCCAAATCGGTGCCGCCAATGTCAGAACGAACCCTAACGACTATCCCGAGTGGCAACAACGCAAGATAGTTTATCGGACAAACTATGGAGAATCGAAGACCTGGTTATGAATCCGTCTTCCTGGACTCAAAAAATGTTTTCCCATGTCATTGCAACACTCTCGACGAGAGCTTTCTGGAAAGGTATCGCACACCTCAAACAGAAGCTCCGATCAAAAGGTAGAAAGTTTCTGACCGGACATCGTATTGCTCGGAGTGCGCGTACTTCGAGAGAACCAAGTCGGATATGCGGGACCCACCATGAGTAGCCGTACCTCTACTTGTGGCAGCTGCATGTAGAGGTGCGGCTCCCCCTCTATAAATAGAGGGGCAGCCCCCTCTCATTTGCATAAGCAAGAAGCGCAGCGAAGCCCTGCCTGACTGATTTTTCGACTTTTAAACCTCTTCCAAACCCAAATATTTTCATTCCAACACATAGATATACTCATATACTACCACATATCAAAAAACCACCGGTACATTTGGATGTTTAAGGCCTACGATTCGGCAAAAATCCCGTAGTGCAGACCATTGTAAGTATTTTTACTATCAGCAAGTCAATACTACTAATTTGCACTGTTTTACACCTGCACGTCAAGTTTTATCTTCTAAATATGCCCAGAACTTAGTTCCATGGCCATTTTCGTCAAAATTTGATATATTTTTGCATATAAACTCCGTTTTCAACATTTCTACAACTCGGATTGACGATCCGTCAGCTCCAGTAGCTTCAATGCACTAGCACACACAGTTTTGGCAACTTCGCCAAACTGGGTTATCTTCCCAGTCCGGGTTTGGCCTTTTTCTATATATATTTAACTATTTATGTACTAACATTTCAATTCTGTCAAGCCCGAATTTTAATTCCGAGGTAGTTTATCGCTTTTATATATATTTACGCATATCTAAGCTATTTTCACCATAACTGCTCTTCGTACCAGTATAGGTTGACTAAATTCCTGTCAATATATATATTAAATTCGGGCACCGACGTGAAAACCCATCGCCCTTATTACTGTTTATATATATATATATATATATATATATTTTATTTCTGTCACAGCCTGGATTATTTCGTGCCTACTTACAGTTTATATATATATATATTTCGATTCTAGTCCGGTCTTGCGAGTGAAAACCCATCACCCTTTTACAGCTTTTATGTATATAATTATATATATTGCTTTATTCAATTTATTCAACTGTTGCATTTAACATTCATTTGTATATGAATTTGCACTGACATTTCTGCGGGTGAACTAGATTTATCAAAATCTCGCCACTTCTAGCTTTCAACGGTTCAAACAGGTTCCGACTGAACTTGTAAGCTATAATGGCTGAGATTTCTTTAAATCTAGTTATTTTTATAGTTTTAGCTTCAAAAGCAACCTAGTGTCCCTAGATCGCTATCTAGTGGGAACGAGACGCTTCGGCCGTGCGGACTGGGATTTACTGAATGAATCCCTTGTTCTGGCTATCTTGGAATATTTATCTGCTTCTGTACAAACTTGAATTGTGCAGCTTTTCTAGCTACTCATATGTGAGCCTAGGAATCGTGGGATACATGATCAAACTGATCAGAATCTGATTCCCACGATGGACAAACTCCGATTTACAGATGTACCCTGCCAGTTTTTTTTGTAAAATGTACCTGCACAGACCTTAAAATGGTTATCCGGATTTAAGGTTCTGTGACACCCCCGAATCTGGATTCTCTAACCCCGATTCGGTCTTCATGATACAATACAAATATCCACCTCTAAACAACAATAACTAAATATGGAATATAATAAACGTATGTCGTTCATTCAAAAGTCGTTACTAGTCCCAAGATTTGATAACCTTAATACAATCATACAAACATACCCTAGAATAGTCAATAGGGTTCATATCACGTAACAGTAATTAAACTAATCATAAGACAAAGTCTGCTCCTTGCAAACTATTTCTACATCTTTCCTTTACCCTTGTCCTTCCCTGAAGTCTCGGGCTTAACTGCAACAGAAGTTATAATATAGCAAGAATGAGCAACAAGTTTGCTCAGCAAGTTTAAATACAACAATAAAGGATATATCATGATGAACGGAATATATCTGATAATGAATTCAACAATATGAATATTGGAAGCAAGGATAATAATTGCTTTTAGAATTACTGATAGTCAAGTAGACTTTGAACTATAAAACTCCAATGGAATCAATAGCTGATTGACCCTTTGGTTACTGGCTACAAAATAAGTACTTGATGGGATCAGCCTCGCGTACATGATATACATAACATTCAACTCTGCTGTTTGTATATTATATTAGATACCTGGGGTACTCCCCTATATATAAGGGGTGTTCTCTTCAGTCTAAGAATCCCTACCATCAATTGATTTGGATAGCTTTTATAAAATTTCATACAATTGTCTGATCGAACAAGGGTTCAGACTCTATCTGACGCAGTTCAAGAATTATAGAACTTTAAATGATGTACAAGACCAAGACTGTATGAACTTAAGTGCACCAAGTGCGAATATCAATATGATCGATGTGGAATAATTGTAAAGTAATTAAACCACCTAAAGCATGCTTGGAAATAAAGTTCAAGCTTAAATAATAACATGAAATAAAATAATAACCTGCTCAATACAATATGAGAAGGATAGGGAACTTGCACAATAAATAGTGTAAGTCAGGAAAACTTGTTTACAAGATTCATCGAATAATGTAGTGCAAGGTTTTAGAATACTTGCTCAAATAATAATACAAGAACGAGTTCAAAGAAACTTACATGTTTGCTCAGCTACAAATAGTCTAGCTTTAATTAAATTGCATTGAAACAACCTAACATTAACAAGTCGGTCTTTCAATTAGCATGTGTAAACTAATATGAGTCTGCACTTACAAGAATCTAATCATCAGATAGGTTTATCACATAGTTCACTTAAGTCAATTTACTATGCCTGAGTCCATAAACATCTAATCCTGTCTTAGATTTAATAATTATAGAATATCTAGTCTCTATGCATCAACATAGGCTTGAACACATAGCACTTTAATTTAAGCATGCAATACAGTTTAAGATACACATATTGCAAGGTTTTGTCCATAATTCAAAGTTATAAGGTTCAATGGCGGACATTCTTATACTTAAAGTGAAACAAGTTCACGCTTCAAGGGTCAACTACTAAAGTCATAGTACCATATATCGAGACTAAACAATACCTAACATGTATGCTCGTGCGTATACCACTCATGTATACTTTAATCACATAGTTTATACTTGAAATTCATTTCTTGAATACGTGTGCATAGGTGATATCCATGTTTAACCAAAATGATTCTCACGTCACCATGTCTATAGGCATAATGAATCCTAATATACATGCTTGCATGATCATACCGTAACTCATATGGTAATTGATGATATTAGTTTCCAAATCCTAAGTTTTCTTTGAAAATTACACTAAGTCAACTTAGGACATGCAAGGCATCTCAACATATAATTCATATGCATTTGAAACACATATCTAAACCATATAAACGTATTCAAATGGTTAGAATTTACAAGATATAAGTCTTGGTCAAGTTCACTTCAAAGTTCTTAAGTTTTTCCTTTAAAATCATTTGAATCTTTCAATCATGTATGCTAGTGTGTGCTCAACACTTTAAACATGCATTTCATATCTATTTAGACCATACGATCGGGTTCACAAAATCAAAATACACACGTGATACGCATATGTCAAAGTTAATATTAAAAACCATAAGTTCATTTTAAAATCATAAAGCTTTTCATCAATAGTGTATACTATCATGGTTATACATGCATCATGCTATGCCAAGATACTCATATATGTGTGTTAATCATGTCCACATGCTTGCTCTAATTGATACCAACCAGTTAGCATATAACAAAACTTAACAGAAGGCAAAAATCATGACCAGGGCCTGGCGCAGCTGCGCCGGTGTCCGGCCAGGCCTGAAGCTGCTCTGCTTCGGCAGAACTGTAAACCCATCTCAAAATTTCTTACGAAAATCAATTCTATACCAGCCATATTATAGTTTAATCAAGCTTACTAACTTACATAACACTTAACAAGCATTTCCCAATTCAAATATCAATCAATACATGCTTAATTCAAGAATCAAGGATTTAGAAATTTGAACATAGTTATGGGAGTATACCTCTATTAAAGAATTAAGTTGCTAAAGCAATTTCTCCCTCACTGATATCTCTCTCAAAACTTACTGGCAATTCTACACTTAGTGAAAATCTCAGTAATTTCAATATAGAAGGAGAAGAGCTAATTTATAGGCAAACAAATAAACGGACATTGCAATTCTCCATTAGATCAAACCAAAGGAATGTAGGATTATATAATGGTTAAGGAATGGTGGTTGAGTAGTTGGTGAATTCATCATGAATTCTGCATCCATTATAATGATTATGGCTAGAATGCTGAGTTTGATGAATATAGGAGTAGACTTAGGCTTCACGTGAGGAAGAAATGAAGAGGGACTCTCAATTAGGGACAAGGAAATATTCTCAGCACTTGCACAAATGTAATACAACACTTGTAACGACCAAAAATTTTAAGCTCCTTATTAATTTTATATGTGATTTAAAATTTTTAAGAGTTAATTTTTTAAGCTTATTTAAACCTTATGTGGTTATGTGCTTATGAGAAATAACCTATGCGAATAAATGCTAGGATTTTATTAAAGGGAATCACTAATGGTTATTTAAATTAGTAGATTAACCCTGAGACTTTTATATCAGAGTATTGATAAAAAGTGTTAGTAATTATATATTCAAATTACTTGAATATAGTGTAGAGATTTAATCGAAATTAATTATTTATATTTGAATAATTAATTGATAACGTATGAAATTATTATTGTTGTTGATTAATAATTATTATGAATAAATAATAATTAATGAGTAATTAATTGGGAGTGTGTTGATTAATTATTATTATGAATAAATAATAATTAATGAGTAAGAGATTAATTAATATAATAATAATATATTTACTTCGTTAATTGTTTTATACAAACATGTGTTATATATATAGTAGTCAACTATAAGGTGACCTTTGATAAGGCTATTATATATAGACTATATAGTAATCTTAATAGTATTATGTGAGATTGATAAGTGTAATGTGTACTTAAAGCATGTGACATGATGAGGGTAGGAAAACTTTTATGAATACCCTATCACCTTATATTAATATCAATAAACATTATTAATTGATAATACTTTTAATAAGTTATTATAATTATAATAACAATTATTATTATAATAATACCCAATTACTTTATATTTGGTGTTAATAGAAAATATATATGGATTATATGTATGTACACTACTTGATACTTTGTAATTAGAAATTATATTGTATGCCCTTTAAATTATTATAACCTATGTTATATGAAATAAATTATGTATACATTATTTATAACCTATGTATATACTATGTGTAAATATATTATCTGAGTGTAGTTAATATAAGCTATGTACTGGTCATGCATGATATACACCCAATTGTTAGTTGCTGAGAATTGTCCCTATATGAGAGCCCAGCTTCTTCTCCTTCACCTGAAACACCCACATGCCTAGCTACTCTACTTCTCCTCATTTTCTTCAACAAGTCATAGCTAATGAGTATGGGGGGAGTGGTTTCCATGATTGTAATCACCAACTCCCACCAACTTCTTCTTACCCATTGTATATTCTAGCAATCCTTTGTTTTGATTTGGTGAACAAAGCTTGAAACCGTGTATTGAATTGGCTATATATATAGAACTCTTTTCCTTTTCATTTTACTGAGATTTTCATATAACGAATATAAGTGTAAGAGATATCAGTGAGGAAGAATTGGTTTAGCAGCAAGAACTAGTGCATTCCATATCAGAGGTATAACCAATTTCAATCAAGTTCTTCATTCTCTATAAAATTTCTAATTCTTGATTCTTTAAATTGAGCATGGATTGATTTTTAAGTTGATTGGAACATGATTGTTAGGTAGCATATAAGTTATTATACATGTTAGAATTATGTTAGAAATTATTAGAATGATTTTTGTTGGAGAAATTTTGAGTTGGACTAGCAAGCTGTCGAAGCAGCCTGCTCTGCGTCTGGCCGCCAGCCTGCGCAGCTGCGCCAGTGTTGCACTGGCCAGCGGCGCAGCTGCGCCATTGCCTGTCTGCAGAATTTTATTTTTTGTTTTGCTTTCTGCTCGTGCTAACTTGATGGTACTAATTTGGACATGCATGAAAGTTAGTTTAACTCATATATATATATATATATATATATATATATATATATGTTCTTGATACAACATGCATGATTTTAACCATGTTAGTATTCGTTATGGGAGGAAGCTTTATAGTTTACAAATGAACTTGGACTTATTAGAGTGAACTTAGAAGCTTTAAAAAGGGGACTTTGATATATAAATACCATGACTATATTCTGACTTTTGAGACATGTTTGTATGACTTAGAAACACATGAGAAGCATGTTAACTTGCATACATAAGTTTCATGACGGAATGTGAACCCCACTATTGAACATTTCTAACAAACATTTCAAAGGTGAACGTTAGCATGAAGGTATTGTATATGCATTCTAATTTGGCAAGCATGTTAATATGAACCTAGAATGCATGATTAGAGTATTAAACGCACTAGCATACGTGTTTGAAAGACTCAAAGGTTTACAAAGGAAAACTTATGTTTTGAAAATGAAGCTTATAGTTTTGAATGTGAACTTTGTCATATAAGTAGCATGTGTATATTTTGATATTATGAGCATAATAGTATGTTTACATTGATATGAAATGCACGTTTAAAGTGTTGTACACACTAGCATTCGAGATTGATGGATTTAAGGAGTTTTCAAGGAAAACTTAAGAACTTTCAAAGTAAACTTGACCAATAATTTTGTCTTGTGATATGAGAGCATTAATGTGGCATTGGTATGTGTTTCTAATGCAAGTGAGTCATAGTTACAAAACACTTTGATTATACTAAAACGATCTTTGTGGACTTAGTATACTTTTGAAGGAGAACTTAAGATTTGAAAGTTAAATACCATGTGAGACATGTTGTGAGCATATAAGCATAAGTATTAAGATTTCATTATGACTATAGACGTATTGACATGAACCTCATTTGTTTATATACAAATTTCACATATGCATGCTCAATCATAAGAAATGAACTTCAAGTATGAACTACGTGATTAAAGTATATGTGTGTAGTATACTCGAGCATACATATTAAGTATTGTTTGACCTTGTTATGTGATAACATGACTTTAGTAACCAATCTTGAAGCATGAACTTATATTGTTTAAAGTATATGAATGTCCGACATAAAAATATGTGGTCTTAAAGTGAACATAGAATGAACATATTAGCTTTCGAACTTGAGTTAGATAAACTTAATAAACATGTGTGTTGATTTATATCAGTAACTAGAAGTGCTATGTGTTCAAGCCTATATTGACGCATAGAAACTAAGTAATCTAAAGTTAGTAAATCTAATGACAAGATTAGATTGACTTACGTGAACTATGTGATAGAATTATATAATGACTAGATTCTTGTATGTGTGAACTTATATTAGTTTATATATACTAATTGGAGAGATCAACTTGTTAATATTAGGTCGTTCCAACGCCGTTTAATTAAAGCTATAATTAATTGTATCTGAGCAATCAGGCAAGTCTCCCTAACTTTACTCAAATTTATATTGAGCAGGGTATTATCATATTGTAAGTTTTCCTGAACTACTCTTTTATTTGAGCAAGTTTTTCTTGACTTATACTTATTTATTGTACAACTATCCGGACCCTATTGTGCAAGTATTCTAAATTCTTGTACTACCTTATTCAATGAACCGTGTAAGCGAGTTTCTAAACTTCACTTGTTTTTTGTGAAAGTTTCCTATCCTTCTCATATTGTATTGAGCAGGTTATTATTGTATTGTGCAAGTTCCTCAAACTTCACACTTTGAGTATTGTGAAAGTTCCCCGAACTTCACACTTTGGTTATTGTGAAAGTTCCCCGAACTTCACATTTTGAGTATTGTGAAAGTTCCCTGAACTTCACACTTTGGTTATTTTGCAAGTTCCCGAACTTCATTTCTTTATTATGCAAGTTCCCTAAACTTATACAAACTCGTATATTGTGCAAGTATCTTATCTTTGTGTTTACTTTACTCAAAGAACATTGTAAGCAAATGTCCTAACCTATGCATTTACTTTATGCAAGGGATCTATTATGGTGAAATTCCCCGAATTTCACTCTTTGATGTTGTAAGTGTCTAAGCATATGCATTTATTTTATACAAGGAATCTATTATCGTGCAAGTTCCCCGAACTTCACACGTTGAGTATTGTGCAAGTTTCCCGAACTTCACACGCTGAGTATTGTGCAAGTTTCCCAAACTTCACACATTGAGTATTGTGCAAGTTCCCCTAACTTACACAAATTTATATATTGTGCAAATTCTAAACTTCACTTTGTGCAAGTTCTCTATCCTTCTCATATTGTATTGAGTAGGTCATTGTTGAATCGAAAGTTGTTTACTTAATTGCTTGAACTTTATTTCCAAGCATGTTATTTAGTGGTTTAATTACTTATCAATTATTCCACATTGATATTATTGATGTCCGCACCTAGTGCATTTGAGCTCGTACAGTCTTGGACTTGTACATTATTCAAGGTTCTAAATTTCTTGAACTATGTCAGTAAGAGTATGAACCTTTGCTCGGTCAGACTAGTGTATGAAGTTTTCTTTAAAGCTATCCAAACCAATTGATGGTAAGAATTCTTAGACGGAACAGAACACCCCTCATATGTAGGAGTGTGCCCAGGTATCTAATATATATGTTATAAGTAAGCAGATATAAGTGTTATGCATATTCACGTTGTACCCGAGGCTGATCTCCTCGAGGTACTAAGTTTCTGTAGCCAGAAGCCAGTAATCCAAAAAGGGTCAATTAGCTATTGAACCCATTGGAAAGTTATAGTTCAAAGTCTACTCGACTATCAGTCATTCTAAAGGCAATTATTATCTTTGCTTTTAATAGTCAGATTATTGAATCTTTCAGATATTCATAGTGTTGAATCATGCAGGTTGTTGAACCTTACAGATATTCATATCGTTGAATCATACAGATATTCATAGTATTGAATCATACAGATTGTTGAATCATTCTAATATTCATATTGTTGATTCTTTAAGATATTCATTTTGTTGAAATCATTGTCAGATACTTTTCCATTCATCATGATATATCCTTTATTGCTGTATTTAAACTTGCTGAGCAAACTTGTTGCTCATTCTTGCTATATCATGACTTATATTGCAGTTAAGCTCGAGCCCTCAGGGAAGGACAAGGGTAAAGGAAAGATATAGGATGGTTTGCAAGGAGCAGACTTTGTCTTTATGATTTCTTTAATTACTGTTAATGTAATATGAACCCTAATGTTTATTCTAAGGTATGTTTGTATTCATGTATTAAGGTTATCGAATCTTGGGACTAGTAACACCTTTTGAATGAACGACGTACTTTTATTATATTCCGCATTTTAGTTATTGTATGTTATTTAAAGGTGGATGTTAATATTGTTTCGTGGCGACCGGACCGGGGTCAGAGGACCCGGATTCGGGGGTGTCACAGCACTTGGGTTAAACATCTATACACATAATATATACACTTAAGTTATATTATATATATACACATTTCATTTCATATATCTTAGGTTATGAATGAATTAAAGTCACAATGTAATTTCTAATGAGTAACTAAGTAATACAATGTATCAAGTAGGAGTATATATATATTCACATATAATCCATGTATATTTTATTAACACCGAATATAATTCAATTGGGCATTATTATTACTCATTATCATAACTGTTATTATAATAATTATAAAAGCTTATTGAAATCATCATCAATTAACAATGTTTATTGATATTAATATAAGGTAATAGGGTATACATTAAGGTCTACCCACACACATCATGTTACATAAGCAATAATATTATGTAACTCACATAATGCAATTAATCTTACTATATAGTCTATATATATATAATATATATCCACATTAATGTGTCACATTGCATTTTATACCATATAGAGGTAACTACCTTATTTTATAGGTTTACTTATCCCATGCTTGTATAAAATAATTAATCAATTAAATATAACCTCATTATATTTATTAATAATTACACGCTTATGTTTTATTATTCTCAACAACAATAAATTCACACGTTATTGATTAATTACCCAAAGCATCAATTAATCAATCACGTTTAAACTACTACACTATATTCAAGTAAATTGACTATTTAATTACTAATAATTCTATCAATTCTCTGATATGAGAGCCTTAGGGCTAGTCTACTAATTTAAATAAACCATTAGTGACTCCCTTTAATTATTCGTAGCAATTATTCGGATAGGCTCGAACTCATATAACCACACAAGGTTTAAATAAGCTTACAAAACTAACTCATTAAAATTAAATCATATATTTAATTAATAATGGAGTTTAAAAATTTTACGGTCATTACAGTCTCAACATAGTAAAATATGGATTGTCGTGTCAGCGTCCCTCCAATGGTTTTTATACCCATGAGGAGACCGAAACTTTATATTTCTGTGATCGAGGATGCTTCGCAGCCCGACAAATCACCATTTGCATGCAGTCTTAAGGCTATAAAGATAAAATTGAGAGTAGCGATATGCTTTCAATTCCTATGTCAGCGTTTGATAAAATCAGCTTTCAAAACATCACTATCAATTCAATTCAAAAGCTTTTGCAAATCAAATCAAAGACTGATTTTCAAATCAAATCAAACCCTTTGTACATAGGCTCAACGAAGCCTGTCAAAGCTTTCAATCAATCAAACCAATAGGCCCAATTTTCAAACAGCATTCACTTACACATTCACATTTTTAAGGGAAATATTAAAAAGATGTGGTACCGTGTTTACACGGGAGTCGTGGGGTGCCTAACTGATAGTAGTGTGCATACAAGCCAATCATGTATGATGATAAAGCACGTACTTTGTAAACAATCTTATTTATTAATTAATAAAATATTCATTTATTAAAGGCATTTAATTATCTACATGTTGCTGTTTTTATAATATGTAAATAACCCATAGTTTTAAGCAAAGCTTTTAGAATCATGATGATGATCATGCTAATGAGATCTAAATTCTTAGAAAGTTTTAAAACTAAAATAGTTCCCAATCGTGGGATTACTAAAAAGGGGATTAGTAAATCCGGATAGATTGGTACATATGTTGCTTGCTCATTGGATGAGGATGATTGATCTCATGATCATTTGTGTGGAGACACTAAAGCAAGTATGTAGGTGCTTATTGGAGAATAAGTTCACTGAACGTGATTCGCTATGGAATACCTAATGGAGTTTTACTCGCATGTCAATAGGAATTCCTAATGTGATAGTAGTACAAGTGATCCTTGGACTTGAGATCATCATAGTATCTTGTATGTAACAAATTATACTTTGACTTATTCCTTAAGACCTTTTAAGGCATATATAGGGTATGCTTGGGTATAATGAGTTACATATGGAGATAATGAATGATCAATAAAGAATCTACCACCTCTAGTAAAAGAGGAGATATGTCCTATGTGATTCGTTAAATGACAACCCAGGAATCCTTGGCCAAGGTGAAATGAAATTAGAAAGGAGTTTCTAATTTGCATTATTTGGAGTTGTGCATTTTCTAATCGAAATATATATAATTAAATAAAATAAGACTTGACAGTAAATCCATGTCTTATATTTAATTGGGACATTGAATGGTGGAAGGATTGAATTGTACGGAACTATTAACTCACAAGTTCTTTTATGATTAATGTTGAAATCTATATTATCTGGAAAGTCGTTGATCGCTAGGGAGGCTTATCCCTATTGTAGAATAAATATTATTTATTTAAATAAATTATTAGTTTAATTTATTTATTTAAATAAGATTAAAATTGTTTTAATTGATTTATTCACAACCGGTTTAATATGGAGAACCTAAAGGGTCACACCATAAAAGGAAGAATAAATATTTAAGAAGGTAATGGCATAATCGTAATAATGCATTAAGTATAATTAATTTAATCTATGGTGATAGAATAAATTAAATAGCTTAATGTTTATTATTTAATATTTTAGAAATATTAAATATAAATTAATAAGAGGAGTCTTATTAATATTATTACAATTATTATTATTTTAATTTCTAAAGGAGTTTAGTAAATAATTTAATATTTAGTACTCTCATTTATTCCTAATAAGATTAGGAGACAAATTAATTAAATGAATTTAATTAATTATTCCCATGTGGTGGGAAGCCTAAATTAATTAAAGGAGTTTAATTAATTAAAAGAAATCCCATGTCTAATAGGATTAGAAGGGTTGACCAATGTCTATATAAGAGAAGTCTTATAATAGATATTAGATGATGCAATTCCAATTGTTGGAGAGTACTCCTTTTCTATAGAGAATAGAAAACTAAGCCAAACACCCTCCTTCTTGATAATTCATCTTCCTTGGTGGATCACCTCTAGAGGCCAAACACTTGGGTGGCTAACGTTGATCAAAGAAAGGAATCTAACCCGGAAATTCAAGGAGATCACGAAGAACAAGGAGTTGAACTAGTACCTGTGGAAGCTTCGTTCTACAAGGGTATGATTCCATAACTTCTTATTTATCGTTTTAAATTAATAATTTGCATAAAGGATGATCCGGGTAATGGTTTTGTAGAAATTTTTTTAAACTCTGATATATCATGCTTCCGCTAATTTTTGCAATTTGATTGCGTCACGATTTCGTACAAACCCAACAGTGGCATCAGAGCCAAATCTTTATGCAATTATTAATTTATTTTTGATTTCATATACATATGGGTATGTATTTAAAATAATTTATTGGGCATAATTTTATTGTATAAAATTATATTTTTTAAGAAAAAAAAAAAGAAGACTTTTTTTGGGACGAATCACAATTTTTTTTTGGTGCTAATCTTGAATTCTGCAAAGAAAAGGTGTTGTCTCTTTCTTACTCCAAAAAGAAGGTGACCCATCAGGAAAGGACTTTTTTAATAAACCTGCAGGACTCTTTTAATAAAAGAAGGTGACTTCTTTTTAAAAAAATAAATATGATATATTTATATATTATATTCTAAATAATTTTATAATTAAAATAAAGAGTTTATTTTAATCTTGAAATTGGATTTCATGCAATTTAAAATTGCCCATTAAATGATACTCATATATATATGGAATGTTTTAATTCATGAGATGAATATTTATTTATTGATATATATGGTGATATGTATGAATGGGGATTGATTATGGACTATTTGACCAATGTGATTGGATTTTATTTTAGTTGAATGCTTGAATGAATGGGTTTTATTAAATGGGGTCTGCGTACCTCGTCTTCTCTAAATTTTTTTTCTTGATGTAAAATTCTATCTCCCTCCTATGTACTTCCCCTTGACTGTTGATCAAGGTTTCTATTTAAATTAAATAGTTTAATGTAATAAGAATAGTTAGAATTATCTTGAAGAAATTGGAGACCAAGGAGCAAGGAGCGCGTGAAGACCCGTTTGTATGGAGCCCGGGTTTAAATGTAATAGTTATATTTAAATTTAAATTCTTGCACTCCTAGGTTTGACCTTTTGGTTCACTTGGTGGCTCTAGTGAACCAAACTAGAATAAAAGTTCATAATCAATCCGGGTAGAATATAATATTCTATATTGCATGCTAAATATTATATATATTATATTTTATGCAAACATGCTTCGCATGTTTAATAAAATGAAGCGTATTTTATATATATATGTGCATGCGCGCTAAACAAGATGAGACAAATAATAACAAACCCCTCAAAGAAATAATATTAAGTCCGAAGCGTTCAAATGATATTTGAAATATCGAACGTCGCCTTCTAGCATGATAAATTAATAGAGTATTAAATATTTAATATGAGCTTGTTGTGCTATCCACAAGGCGAGTATTGCGTATTTAAGATGTTAATTAATCACATTTGATGCTTATCAAGAAAATTGAACGATCTAGTCTTGTTGTGCTATCCACAAGGACGAACATTTTTCTTTTTTGAATTTATGGAAGTGCTAGGCTGGACTTAACTTAAATCATTTTAGTTCGGATGTGCACACACTTGACCATTATGATTTAAGAGGCAAAATAAAAGGAGTTATATAGTGTTGTAATTGACAAGAGTTGTCTACCTATTTATTTGTATATCGCTTGTTGTGCTATCCACAAGGTTATATACATTTGAAATGGGATCCTTATTCTCACTAGCAAATCTTTAATTAGATGTTGCCGAACTATATAAGTGAGGGTAATATAGTTAGATAAAAATAGTGGGAGATACCAATTTAAAATAAAGACCTAAATTTATTTTGGTATGCAAAATTAATAAAATGAATGTTTGCTAAAATGTTGTTTTTCACATGCAGAATTTTAAAAATGTCAAAATCACTAATTTCACTGCGAAGCATACTTGATGCTAATAAGCTTACCGGGCCGAATTATACGGACTGGCTAAGAAATCTGAGAATAGTTCTCACTGCTGAAAAGATTTCTTATGTCCTAAACTCACCTGTCCCTGGAACTGTTCCAGAAACAGTCTCTGAGGAAGAGATTGCCACCATTGTAAAGTGGCAAGATGATGCATCTGTGGCTCAATGCATCATGCTCGCATCCATGAATAACGAGCTTCAGCGTCAGCACGAAAATATGGATGCTCTTACTATGTTGATTCACCTCAAGGAGTTGTATGGTGAACAAAGTAGGACTGCTAGATATGAGATATCTAAGGAGCTCTTCCGATCTCGGATGACCAAGGGCAAAGTGAACATAAAGGAACAAAAGAAATCTGATCCAGCTAGCAAAGGAATGTGCTTCCATTGCAACGAGCCGGGTCATTGGAAGAGGAACTGCAAGAAGTTTCTGGCAAAGAAGAAGCTTGGAGAAGCTTCGACTTCCAATCAAGGTTTGTTCATGATTGAAATTAATTTTTCAGAAAGTCAAAATTCTACCTGGGTATTAGATACCGGCTGTGGTTCTCACATATGTAATAATGTGAAGGGACTGGTCAGAAGTAGAAAGCTGAACAATGATGAGGTGATCCTACGAGTGGGGAATGGAGCAAAGGTTGCTCCATTAGCTGTAGGAACTTATTATTTAGCAATGTCTTCGGGCAAGTTCATTTATCTTAATAATTGTTATTATGTTCCGAATATTATTAAAAACATTATTTCAATTTCTGTATTGGATATGGAAGGATTTAACGTTGTTATAAAGAACAATAGTTGTTCTATTTATAAAGACGATGTTTTATATGGTATTGGAAATTTGCGAAATGAACTTTATACACTTGACTTACAAGAAAATATTTTTCAAATTGAACAAACTAAGAAAAGGAAAAGAGATGATATTAATTATACTTACATGTGGCACTGTAGACTCGGTCATATCAATGAAACAAGATTATCCAAGTTGCATAAAGATGGGCTCCTTGAGTTATCTGATTATGAATCATATCCAACTTGTGAATCTTATTTCATGGGTAAAATGACTAAATCTCCTTTTAGTGGAAAAGGAGAAAGAGTTACAGAGTTGTTGGCATTGATTCACACAGACGTTTGTGGACCTATGACAACAAGTGCACGGGGTGGGTATTCTTATTTTATTACTTTCACTGATGATCACTCAAGATTTGGATATGTGTATTTAATGAAATACAAGTCAGAATCATTTGAAAAGTTCAAAGAGTTCAGAAGTGAAATAGAGAAACAAACGGGCAAGAGTATAAAGATACTTCGATCAGATCGAGGTGGAGAATACTTAAGCGGTGAGTTTCTCTATTGTCTCAATGAAAATGGTATAATCTCACAATGGACTCCTCCAGGTACACCACAGTTAAATGGAGTATCTGAAAGGAGAAATCGAACACTGTTAGACATGGTTCGATCCATGATGAGTTTTACCGACCTTCCAATTTCCTTCTGGGGATATGCCCTAGAAACGGCTGCATACCTACTTAACAAGGTACCTACCAAATCCGCCCCAAAGACTCCATATGAGATGTGGAAGGGGAGGAAACCAAATCTTAAGCATGTTAAGACTTGGGGTTGTCCAGCTTATGTCAAAAAGTTTGAACATGATAAGCTACAGACTAAATCCGAAAAGTGTAGATTTGTGGGATACCCTAAAGAAACTGTAGGGTATTATTTCTATCATCTAACTGATCAAAAGGTGTTTGTTGCGAAACATGCTGCCTTCTTGGAAAAGGAGTTTATCCATGAAGGGGTCAGTGGGAGTAAGATATATCTTGAAGAAGTTCAAGAACCACAAATTACCACGGATCAAAGTCAGGTACCTGACCAAGTAGAAGAACCTACTATACCACACCCTGTTCGTAAATCTTGGAGAGTACCGAAGATACCTGAGAGGTATGGATTCGTTATAGAGGATGACGATGAGGTACACATAATGAATGATGATGATCCATTGAATTACGAACAGGCCATGAGTAATAAAGACTCAGGGAAATGGCTTGAAGCCATGAAATCCGAAATGGACTCCATGTATGAAAACAAAGTATGGACTTTGGTTTCACCACCTGAAGGCATTAAGCCTATTGGGTGTAAATGGGTCTTTAAAAGAAAGACTGGAGCGGACGGCAAGGTGGAGACCTATAAGGCCCGACTGGTTGCAAAAGGTTTTAAACAAAGACAAGGAGTTGATTATGATGAAACCTTTTCACCAGTAGCTATGCTCAAGTCCATTCGGATTTTGCTTGCGATTGCAGCTTATAACGACTATGAGATCTTGCAGATGGACGTGAAAACGGCCTTCCTCAATAGGAAACTTGAGGAGGATGTGTATATGATACAGCCGGAGGGATTTGTTTCAAAGGTTGGAATAAATCAAGTCTGTAAGCTGCAACGATCCATTTATGGATTGAAGCAAGCTTCTCGTAGATGGAACATTCGTTTTGATGAGACAATCAAAGAGTTTGATTTTATCAAAAATGACGATGAACCATGTGTGTACAAGAAGGTTAGTGGGAGCGCAATTTCATTCCTTGTATTATATGTTGATGATATATTACTGATAGGGAATGACATTCCTATGCTACAATCGATTAAAATCTGGTTATCTAAACACTTCTCCATGAAGGACTTGGGAGAAGCATCCTATATTTTGGGGATAAAGATCTATAGAGATAGATCTAAAAGGATGCTTGGTTTATCCCAAGGAACGTACATTGATGCAATGCTAAAGAGATTTAGCATGGAAGATTCCAAAAGAGGTCTCATGCCGATGAGCCATGGAATACATCTCTCCAAGAAACAGGCCCCAAAGACACCTGAGGAGAGAGACCGTATGAGTAAGATCCCTTATGCTTCTGCAATAGGATCTATCATGTACGGTATGATATGTACTAGACCGGATGTTGCTCATTCACTTAGTGTAATGAGCAGATACCAGTCGAATCCAGGAGAAGAGCACTGGAAGGCAGTGAAGAATATCCTAAAATACTTGAGAAGGACTAAGGATATTTTTCTTGTCTACGGTGGGTCTGAATTAAAACTCGAGGGCTTCACAGACTCAAGTTTTCAAACGGACCAAGATGACAGTAAATCTGTTTCGGGGTATGTTTTTACCTTGAACGGAGGCGCAGTGAGTTGGAAGAGTTCCAAGCAGCAAACAGTTGCTGATTCAGTGACAGAGGCAGAGTATATAGCTGCAAGTGAAGCTGCAAAGGAAGCTGTTTGGATGAAAAGTTTATTACAGAACTAGGAATAGTTCCTAAGTCTCATCTTGAATCTAAACATGTGTTGCGGCACTTTGATTAAAAAAAAAATCATTGAAAAAGGAGAGTGTAGACTCTCAAGACAACATTGCAGATCCATTTACTAAAGCTTTAACACAACAGCAGTTTGATCGTCACTTAGAGAAGATGGGTATGAGATACCATGGCGATTGGCTTTAGTGCAAGTGGGAGATTGATAGTAGTGTGCATACAAGCCAATCATGTATGATGATAAAGCACGTACTTTGTAAACAATCTTATTTATTTATTAATAAAATATTCATTTATTAAAGGCATTTAATTATCTACATGTTGCTGTTTTTATAATATGTAAATAACCCATAGTTTTAAGCAAAGCTTTTAGAATCATGATGATGATCATGCTAATGAGATCTAAATTCTTAGAAAGTTTTAAAACTAAAATAGTTCCCAATCGTGGGATTACTAAAAAGGGGATTAGTAAATCCGGATAGATTGGTACATATGTTGCTTGCTCATTGGATGAGGATGATTGATCTCATGATCATTTGTGTGGAGACACTAAAGCAAGTATGTAGGTGCTTATTGGAGAATAAGTTCACTGAACGTGATTCGCTATGGAATACCTAATGGAGTTTTACTCGCATGTCAATAGGAATTCCTAATGTGATAGTAGTACAAGTGATCCTTGGACTTGAGATCATCATAGTATCTTGTATGTAACAAATTATACTTTGACTTATTCCTTAAGACCTTTTAAGGCATATATAGGGTATGCTTGGGTATAATGAGTTATATATGGAGATAATGAATGATCAATAAAGAATCTACCACCTCTAGTAAAAGAGGAGATATGTCCTATGTGATTCGTTAAATGACAACCCAGGAATCCTTGGCCAAGGTGAAATGAAATTAGAAAGGAGTTTCTAATTTGCATTATTTGGAGTTGTGCATTTTCTAATCGAAATATATATAATTAAATAAAATAAGACTTGACAGTAAATCCATGTCTTATATTTAATTGGGACATTGAATGGTGGAAGGATTGAATTGTACGGAACTATTAACTCACAGGTTCTTTTATGATTAATGTTGAAATCTATATTATCTGGAAAGTCGTTGATCGCTAGGGAGGCTTATCCCTATTGTAGAATAAATATTATTTATTTAAATAAATTATTAGTTTAATTTATTTATTTAAATAAGATTAAAATTATTTTAATTGATTTATTCACAACCGGTTTAATATGGAGAACCTAAAGGGTCACACCATAAAAGGAAGAATAAATATTTAAGAAGGTAATGGCATAATCGTAATAATGCATTAAGTATAATTAATTTAATCTATGGTGATAGAATAAATTAAATAGCTTAATGTTTATTATTTAATATTTTGGAAATATTAAATATAAATTAATAAGAGGAGTCTTATTAATATTATTACAATTATTATTATTTTAATTTCTAAAGGAGTTTAGTAAATAATTTAATATTTAGTACTCTCATTTATTCCTAATAAGATTAGGAGACAAATTAATTAAATGAATTTAATTAATTATTCCCATGTGGTGGGAAGCCTAAATTAATTAAAGGAGTTTAATTAATTAAAAGAAATCCCATGTCTAATAGGATTAGAAGGGTTGACCAATGTCTATATAAGAGAAGTCTTATAATAGATATTAGATGATGCAATTCCAATTGTTGGAGAGTACTCCTTTTCTATAGAGAATAGAAAACTAAGTCAAACACCCTCCTTCTTGATAATTCATCTTCCTTGGTGGATCACCTCTAGAGGCCAAACACTTGGGTGGCTAACGTTGATCAAAGAAAGGAATCTAACCCGGAAATTCAAGGAGATCACGAAGAACAAGGAGTTGAACTAGTACCTGTGGAAGCTTCGTTCTACAAGGGTATGATTCCATAACTTCTTATTTATCGTTTTAAATTAATAATTTGCATAAAGGATGATCCGGGTAATGGTTTTGTAGAAATTTTTTTAAACTCTGATATATCATGCTTCCGCTAATTTTTGCAATTTGATTGCGTCACGATTTCGTACAAACCCAACACTAACACCTTCCCCACACTTAACCAAGCCCCCGAACTCAAAACTCCGATTTCAAAGATCAAGTTTAGACAATGTCCAGCAATTGGGCCTCTTTTCAAATCAAATTCGGTTGAGTTGGTACAACCATTTTCAAAACTACCAACTGGCGACTCTGTTTAAATCAAATCGTCAACATATACACATGTTGGCCTCTTTCCTAAAAACCTTTCAAAACCCTTCTTGCAATAAATTGAATAAGGGTAGAGATAACTTAGGAAGATTGATTTGAGGAAAATCGGGTTATGAACCGACCCGCGGTATTTCTTAAATTTTCCAACGTCGACATCCACCACTTCTAGTAAAAGAAGAGATATGTCCTATGTAATTCGTTAAATGACAACCCAGTAGTCCTTGGCCAAGGCAGAATGAAAATAGAAAGGAGTTTCTAATTTGCATTCTTTGGAGTTGTGCATTTTCTAATCGAAATACATATAATTAAATAAAATAAGACTTGACGGTAATTCCATGTCTTATATTTAATTGGGACATTGTATGGTGGAAGGATTGAATTGTACGGTGACTATTTACCCACAGGTTCTTTTGTGACGCCCCCAAAATAGGTTTACTACACAACCCACCTATTATGAATTGCCAAGAAATACATGGTACAGAATCCAAATACAAATCTTTTATAACCAATTGTCGTACACACTACGACCACACATAAGGTGTGAGTTTTAATACGAATACAGTACCCACACTCCTTATCAAAGATACGTTACATAAAGATACAATCAATAACTGTTTTAGGAATTAAAATCTTTGAAAAATGCTCAAGAAAACCTTCGTACATGAGAGACCATGCTTCTAAGTTATAATAGACATCATAGAACTTGAGAATTACCCTTGGTTGACCAAATAAACCCCAAAGAAGAACGAGAAAATTACTATCTTGTTTATTCCAATGGTGGGTATTCTCTTGCCATATAATTATCTCAATTGTCTCAAACTGAGAATTATATTCCAACCATACTCCAAGATTATATAGGTAGTACTCATAGATATAATCAACAAGTGGATGCGCACAACCATGTCTTATAATAACATGAAGTTGTATGTAGTTAAACATCTTGTATGATATTGGCAACACACCCTTCCAAAGTCGAGTTCACCTCACCTAAGTTGGGTCACCAAAATTAAATGTTAAATGACATATAAAATACGACACACACATTTAAAGTTCTCAATACAATTATATATTGTCATGCTATTTTATAATGTATTGAGAAACTTCAACAGTCAACGACCATCACTCTAGTCCCTTGTTATCCCCGCTCGACCTAGTTACACTCTTATTACCTGGAAGGAATTGTGGAGTAAAAGGGTGAGCACAAATAGCCCAGTAAAGAATATTATGACCAAAGATAATTAAATTATCAATAGCCTTCATCAGTAATGAATCAGATCTTTAGAACCTTAGCCCTCAACAGGAAAAAATCTAATAGAATACAATAGACAACAAGTTTAAGATCAACAACTGTAGTGGAACAAGCAATCCATTAGAAGAGTCAAGTATAATGTCTACTATCTTCTCCATGTTAAAAGTCCACCAACAATATTTCATCCCTGTAACATCAATCAACAGTTCCTGTCCACAATCATGTAAATAGTTCATGATCATAATTATGTTGATAAATTCCTCTTCGCACCCAAGACGAAGATAATTTTTATAACCTGTCTTTACCTGAAACACCAAAGATCATGGTTATACCAAATCACAGTTCCTTTACATAATCATGCTAATAAATTAATCTTTGCACTCAGGCCAAAGATAGTCATTTGTAACATCAATAATCATGATTATACTAGTTTACAGCCTTTAGTCATAATCATGTTAGTCAATTCATCTTTGCACTATGGCCAAAGATATTCAACAGTAACATCAATGGTCATGATCATGCCAAACACCTGTCCATCTTTGCACTACGGGCCAAAGATATTCATTAATCAACAGTTCATCTTTGCACTACGGGCCAAAGATATTCATCAATCAACAGTTCATCTTTGCACTACGGGCCAAAGATAACTTTCAACACAATTTAAGACTGAGGATAATGACAATGATATAAAGAATGAATCCAGTGAGATCAAGGACAAATATTAGAGATTTATAATTCAATTTATCCAGAATTCATAAATATCCAAATTCAACATGAAGATGAAAACATGGAACCAATTTCAAGAATAAGATTCATAAATCTAAGATAATTTAGACAGGAAAATAAACTAATTTTTATTGTGAATAGTACTTCATGAATAGTAACTCGTGAATAGTAACTTGTGAATAGTAATTTATGAATAGTAACTCATGATTAGTACTCGAATAAATAGTAACTCATGAATAGTAACTCATAAATAGTAACTCATGAATAGTAACTCGTGAATAATAACTCATGAATTGTAACTCGTGAATAGTACTCGAATGAATAGTACTCCGACATGAAAAGATAAAACTTTTATAATAAAGTTCAGACCAATATTCTGGTGAAATGATATTAGATGAAGCGCAAAACTCAAAGAATTTCTAATCATTTTAGTTATTATAGAAGCAATAATTACTGTAGTAAGTTTAAATTTAGGGATATGAAATGAAATATTATCACTTTCATAATATGGAATATGAAAGAAAATAATATTCTTTATGAATATTGAAAGGAAATAACATCATTTAAGAGAAAAATAATATCCTTTACCTAAGTAGAATAATAGATCTGACTGAAATATAGTAATATTACGTTGCGAAAATCTTGTACTGTTATCCACACACAAACTATCCTTATACTCACAAGAAATACGCCTGATATTATAGAGAGAAAATTTTCTGATTCTGGTGTGATTTTTATTTCTAATTAACCACCCTATTTATAACAAAATGCCAGAACTCCAATGTTGACAAAATGAATTCTCGGTGGCTTCTCAGCACACCACACTTGAAAACCTCCAGCACACCAATAATGAAAAAGGACTTCCTCCACCAAATTCCCACATGTTTATATAATATATATATATATATATATATATATATATGTATATATATATATATATGTATATTAAAATATTTATAATTATTAAAAGAATTGTAATTTCATTTTTTTCTCTTTCATCTCATTTTATTTTTATACCATAAATTTATTATAACAATGTCACCAATTAAATTACAAAATTATACTATTATATTATCACATTATACTATTATAATGTAATATTATAATAACATATTTGAATGAATTATTTTATCAAAAAAGATAAAATATTAATTTTCAACAAATGTCTCATACTAAAAATTTCTCCATTTATATCAAAATTGAATAAATATTTACTTATCATATTTATCAATAATTTTTATTTTATTCATCAATTATTATAATTAATATTATAGAATCACAATATTGACAACCAGGTCGTTCCCAGGAAAGAGGGGGCTTTCCAATAAGAATTTCTCTTCATTGTCGCGCAATTATATAACCTAACCACTTTCCTTGACAGAACTTTATAGACATTGTCAATAATGCTATCTAATAATATCATTCCAATAATATGAGTAACAATTATTGATTTAATAATGTGAAATACTGTGCAATGGTTACTGTGACAATTATTGAATCAATAATATAAAATAATATGTAATTATCAATATAGCAATTATTGAGTTAATAATATAAGATATTGAGCAGTAATTACTTTAACAATTATTGAATGAGTGACTTCTTACGTAAGAATCAATAATTAGAAATACTGTGCAATACCGTGTGCTACTGTGCAACAACGCGTATTACTGTATTTTTATCATCGGGTATTTCAACAATTTAACGATAACAGCTTTATCGTTATTTTTTGTAAAAATATTATTTCTTTCGCTTTCTATATCCGACAGTTATTCCGTTGTGGGGTCCACCAATGACTGCGCCGTCGTTCGAATATTCTTCGACAAAAAGAATATTCTCCGACCAAACGAATATTTCCCGATACAACGAATATTTTATGACCACTTGCTTATTTTGTAAAATTTACATATATCACCCTTAACTTTAACCTTTTATTAATTTAACCATTTACCGAATAATAATTATAAGAAAAATTGAATACTTCTATTTCATAAAATTCAGGGTCTTACAATCTCCCCTCCTTATGAAATTTCGTCCCCGAAATTTACGTACCTGGTAATTCAAAGAAGTGAGGATACCTTGCTTTCATTTCAGATTCTATCTTCCCTGTCATTTCTTCTGTATCATAATTTCTCCATTGCTCATTCTAGAATACAGCTTCAAAACAAAGGTTAATTGACATATCACAATTTGTCAATTTATTAAGTAAAAAAATTCAGCTTAGGTAAGTCCCACACTAGCGAAGTATATTACTCGTCTTCCCTTCTAGTTCTAGACTCAAATCTCCGCTAGCGACCATATTCCTAAACTCTGATACCATTCGTGGCGCCTCCAAAATAGGTTTAATACACAACCCACCTATTCTGAGTCGCCAAGAAATACATGGTAAAGAATCCAAATACAAATTTTTTATAACCAATTGTCGTACACAATACGACCAAACATAAGGTGTGAGTTTTAATACGAATACAGTGTTGGGTTTGTACGAAATCATGATGCAATCAAATTGCAAAAATTAGCTGAAGCATGGTAGATCAGAGTTTAAAAAATTTCTACAAAACCATTACCCGGATCATCCTTTATTCAAATTATTAATTTAAAACGATAAATAAGAAGTTATGGAATCATACCTTTGTAGAACGAAGCTTCCACAGGTACTAGTTCAACTCCTTGTTCTTCATGATCTCCTTGAATTTCTGGATTAGATTCCTTCCTTTGATCAACGTTAGCCACCCAAGTGTTTGGCCTCTAGAGGTGATCCACCAAGGAAGATGAATTATCAAGAAGGAGGGTGGTTGGCTTAGTTTTCTATCCTCTATAGAAAAGGAGTACTCTCCAACAATTGGAATTGCATCAATATGATATCTATTATAAGACTCCTCTTATATAGATATTGGTCAACCCTTCTAATCCTATTAGATATGGGATTTCATTTAATTAATTAAATTCTTTTAATTATTTTAGGTTTCCCACCACATTGGGAATAATTAATTAAATTTATTTAATTAATTTATTTCCTAATCTTATTAGGAATAAATGAGAGTACTAATATTAAATTAATTACTAAACTCCTTTAGAAATTAAAATAA
The DNA here is from genome assembly GCA_020205555.1 of Panax stipuleanatus. Lineage (NCBI taxonomy): Eukaryota > Viridiplantae > Streptophyta > Magnoliopsida > Apiales > Araliaceae > Panax > Panax stipuleanatus. The sequence continues at coordinate 48,808,864 of CM035119.1, forward strand.
TAATAATTGTAATAATATTAACAAGTCTCCTCTTATTAATTTATATTTAATATTTCTAAAATATTAAATAATAAACATTAAGCTATTTAATTTATTCTATCACCATAGATTAAATTAATTATACTTAATGCATTATTACGATTATGCCATTACCTTCTTAAATAATTATTCTTCCTTTTATGGTGTGACCCTTTAGGTTCTCCATATTAAACCGGTTGTGAATAAATCAATTAGAATAATTCTAATCTTATTTAAATAAATAAATTAAACTAATAATCTATTTAAATAAATAATATTTATTCTACAATAGGGATAAGCCTCCCTAGCGATCAACGACTTTCTAGATAATGTAAATTTTAAAATTAATCATAAAAGAACCTGTGAGTAAATAGTTACCGTACAATTCAATCCTTCCACCATATAATGTGCCAATTAAATATAAGACATGAATTTACTGTTAAGTCTTATTTTATTTAATTATATGTATTTCGATTAGAAAATGCACAACTCCGATTAATGCAAATTAGAAACCTCTTTCTAATTTCATTCCACCTTGGCCAAGGATTCCTGGGTTGTCATTTAACGAATCACATAGGACATATCTCCTCTTTTACTAGAGGTGATAGATTCTTTATTGATCATTCATTATCTCTATATGTAACTCATTATACCCAAGCATACCCTATATATGCCTTAAAAGGTCTTAAGGAATAAGTCAAAGTATAATTTGTTACATACAAGATACTATGATGATCTCAAGTCCAAGGATCACTTGTACTACTTTCACATTAGGAATTCCTATTGACAGGCGAGTAAAACTCCATTAGGTATTCCATAGCGAGTCACGTTCAGTGAACTTATTCTCCAATAAGCACCTACATACTTGCTTTAGTGTCTCCACACAAATGATCATGAGATCAATCATCCTCATCCAATGAGCAAGCAACATATGTACCAATCTATCCGGATTTACTAATCCCTTTTTTAGTAATCCCACGATTGGGAACTATTTAGTTTTAAAGCTTTCTAAGAATTTAGATCTCATTAGCATGACCAACATCATGATTCTAAAAGCATTGCTTAAAACTATGGGTTATTTACATATTATAAAAATAACACCATGTAGATAATTAAATGTCTTTAATAAATGAATATTTTAGTAGTAAATAAATAAGATTGTTTACAAAGTATGTGCTTTATTATCATACATGATTGGCTTGTATGCACACTACTATCATTATCATCATACATGATTGGCTTGTATGCATACTACTTTCAAGAGCAAATTCGTACCAGCCATAGAGGAGAGAAGAGAGGGTTTTTCCAAGTCTTCAAGCCCATAATCAAACCCTAGGAAGTAGAAGAAAGGAAATCAAGCAAAGGTATAATTTTTTTAACCTTAATCTAGTTATTTCCTTTTGTTTTGGTTTTATTTTTTGATGATCTAAAGTTTATGATCTTTAGATCTAAAACCTTAGATCTATGTGTTAATAAGTGTTTCATGTTTAGATATTGTTGGGTGTGTATGAAATCGTGACGCAATCAAATTGCACAAATTAGCGGAAGCATGGTATATTAGAGTTTAAAAAATTTCTACAAAACCATTACCCGGATCATTCTTTATGCAAATTATTAATTTAAAATAATAAATAAGAATTTATGGAATCATACCCTTTTAGAACGAAGCTTCCACAGGTACGAGTTCAACTCCTTGTACTTCGTGATCTCCTTGAATTTTCGGGTTAGATTCCTTCTTTTGATCAACGTTAGCCACCCAAGTATTTGGCCTCTAGAGGTGATCCACCAAGAAAAAGGAATTATCAAGGAGGGTGATTGACTAAACCCTAGTTTTCTATCCACTATAGAAAAGGAGTACTCTCCAACAATTGGAATTGGTCAACTCTTTTAATCCTATTAGACATAGGATTTTTAATTTAATTAATTAAGCTTCTTTAATTAATTAGGCTTCCCAACATATTGGGATTAATGAATTAAACTCCTTTAATTAATTTTTCTCCTAATCTTATTAGGAAGAAATGAGAGTACTAATATTAAATTAATTTCTAAACTCCTTTAGAAATTAAAATAATAATAATTGTAATAATATTAATAAGACTCTCCTTATTAATTAATATTTAATATTTCCAAAATATTAAATAATAAATATTAAGCTATTTAATTTATTCTATCACCATAAATTAAATTAATTATACTTAATATATTATTACGATTATGCCATTACCTTCTTAAATAATTATTCTTCCTTTTATGGTCTGGCCCTTTAGGTTATCCATATTAAACCGGTTGTGAATAAATCAATTAGAACAATTCTAATCTTATTTAAATAAATAAATTAAACTAATAATCTATTTAAATAAATAATATTTATTCTATAATAGGGATAAGCCTCCCTAGCGATCAACGACTTTCCAGATAATATAGATTTCAACATTAATCATAAAAGAACCTGTGAGTAAATAGTTACCGTACAATTCAATTCTTCCACCATACAATGTCTCAATTAAATATACAACATGGAATTATTGTGAAGTCTTATTTTATTTAATTATATGTATTTCGATTAAAAAATGCACAACTCCAAATAATTCAAATTAGAAACTCCTTTCTAATTTTATTCTGCCTTGGCCAAGGATTACTGGTTTGTCATTTAACGAATCACATAGGACATATTTCTTCTTTTACTAGAAGTGGTAGATTCTTTATTGATCATTCATTATCTCCATATGTAACTCATTATACCCAAGCATACCCTTTGATATACCCTAAGAGTTTTTAAGGAATAAATCAAAATATAATTCATTACATACAAGATACTATGATGATCTCAAGTTCAAAGATCACTTGTACTACTATCACATTAGGAATTCCTATTGACAAGCAAGTAAAACTCAATTAGGTGTTCCATAGCGAGTTACGTTCAGTGAACTTATTCTCCAATAAGCACCTACATACTTGCTTTAGTGTCTCCACACAAATGATCATGAGATCAATCATCCTTATCCAATGATCAAGCAACATATGTACCAATCTATCCGGATTTACTAATCCTCTTTTTAGTAATCCAACGATTGGGAACTATTTTAGTTTTAAGCATTCTAAGAATTTAGATCTCATTAGCATGATCAACATTATGATTTTAAAAGCATTGATTAAAACTATGGGTTATTTACTTATTATAAAAATAGCATCATGTAGATAATTAAACGCCTTTAATAAATGAGTTCTTTTATTAATAAATAAATAAGATCGTCTCCAAAGTAGATGGTTTATTATCATACATGATTGGCTTGTATGCATACTACTTTCAATCACCCACTTGGCTAAAGCCAATCGCCATGGTATCTCATACCATCTTCTCTAAGTGACGATCAAATTTCTGTTGTGTTAAAGTTTTAGTAAATAGATCTGCAATGTTGTCTTGAGAGTCTACACGCTCTAAGGTGACGTCTCTTCTTTCAATAATTTCTTTAATCAAAGTGTCGCAACACATGTTTGGATTCAATATGAGACTTAAGAACTATTCCTAGTTCATTAATGAACTTTTCATCCGAAACATCAACTTGCAACTTCACTTACAGTTATATACTTTGTCTTTGTTATTAGACCAACAACCTTTTGCTGTTTGAAACCTTTCCAATTCACTGCACCACCTTTCAAGGTAACGACTTACCCTATATTGGATTTGCTGTTGTATTGGTCAGTCTGAAAACTTGAGTCTGTTTAGTCCTCTAGTTTAATTCAGACTCATCATGTGTCATGATAACATCCTTAGTATCAGTTAAGTACTTTAGGGTGTTTATCACTGTCCTACAGTGATCTTCTCTAGAATATGACTGATCAACATCAAGTCTCGTATATTTCATTGCATACATGATAGTAACTAATGCGATCTCTCTTTTATTAAGGATGCTTTTAGATAGATACACTCCATGGCTCATCATCATGAGACACCCTTTGGAATTTTCCATGCTAAACACCTTTTAGCATCTAATGAATATACATTCCTTGAGTTAAGCCGAACATCCTTTTAAATCTATCTATACAGATTTATATCCCCAATGTAGGATATTCTACCCAAATTATTCATGGAGGAATGTCTAGACAACTATATTTTAATCGATTGTAGCATAGGAATGTTATTTCCTATCAGTAATAGATCATCAACATATAATACAAGAAATGAAACAACGCTCCCACTAACCCTTTTTGTACACACAAGGTTCATTCTCATTTTTGATAAAATCAAACTCTTGATTGTCTCATCAAAATGAATGTTCCATATTAGAGAAACATGCTACAACCCATAAATAGATTGTTTTAGCTCATATACATGATTTGCTTCAACTATTGAAACAAATCCATCTGGATGTATCATTCATACATTCTCCTATAATAATGTATATTTGAAGAAAGGCGTCTCCACGTCCATTTTTCCAGATCTAGTAATAATAAGCTGCAATCGCAAGTAAAATCCAAATTGTCTTATGCATTGCTTCAAAGATCCATTTTAGATTTTGGTCATCTACCATTTCTTTGAGTCTTAATTTCTCATAGCCTGTTCGTAATTCAATGGATCATCATCATTTATGACGTATACCTCTTCGTTATCCTCTATGACGAATCCATACCTCTCAGGTATTTTTAATACTCTTCCAGATTTATGAATAAGATGTTGTACAGAATATGTCTCTATTTGGACAGGTTCATCCAATCGATCTGTAGTGGTCTGTGGTTCTTGAATTTATCCAAGATCTATTTTTCCTCCGACTAGCCCCTTCAAGGATAAACTCTTTTTTTCAAGAAGGCAGTGTGTTTCGCAATAAACACCTTTTTCTCAGTAGGGTTGTAGAAATAGTATCCAAAACTTTCTTTAGGATATCCCACAAACGTGCACTTATCAGATCTTGTCCCAAACTTATCATTTTGAAACCTTTTTCATATAAGCTGGACATCCCCAAATCTTAATATACTTAAGACCAGGTTTCTTCCCTGTCCACATCTCATATAGAGTCTTGGGGATGGATTTCGAGGGGACCTTATTTAGTAGATATATAGTCGTTTCTAGGGTATGACCCCAGAATGAAGTTGGAAGATCGATAAAACTCATCATGGAACGAACCATGTCTAACAATGTTTGATTTTTTCCTTTCAGATACTCCATTTAACTGTGGTGTACCTGGTGGAATCCATTATGAGATTATACCATTATCTTTGAGACAATTGAGAAACTCACTGCTGAAGTATTCTCCTCCTCGATTTGATCGAAGAATCTTAATACTCTTGCCCGTTTGTTTCTCTACTTCACTTCTGAACTCTCTGAACTTTTCAAATAATTCAGATGTGTATTTCATTAGATACACATATCCAAATCTTGAGTGATCATTAATGAAAGTCATAAAATAATAATACCCTCCCCGTGCATTCGTTGTCATAGGTCTACAAACGTCTGTGTTAACCAACGCTAACAACTCTGTAACTCTTTCTCCTTTTCCACTAAAAGGATTTTTAGTCATTTTACCCATGAGACAAAATTCACAAGTTGGATATGATTCATAATCGGATAGCTCTAAGAGCCCATCCTTATGTAACTTGGATAATCTTGTTTCATTGATATGACCGAGTCTACAGTGCCACGATAGGTATAATTAACATCATCTCTTTTACTTTTCTTAGTTTGTTCTATTTGAATTATATTTTCATGCAAGTCAAGTATATAAAGTCCATTTCGCAGATTACCAACACCATATAAAACATTGTCTTTATAAATAGAACAACTATTGTTCTTTATTATAATTTCAAATCCATCCATATCTAATATAGAATTTGAAATAATGTTTCTAATGATATTCGGAACAAAATAACAATTATTTAAATAAATGGACTTGCCCGTAGGCAGTGCTAAACAATAAGTGCTTACAGCTAATGCAGCAACCTTTGCTCCATTTCCCACTCGTAGGACAACCTCATCCTTGTTCAGCTTTCTACTTCTGACTAGTCCCTGCACGTTATTACATATGTGAGAACCACAGCCGGTATCCAATACCTAAGTAGAATTTTGACTTTCTGAAAATTAATTTCAATCGTGAACAAACCTTGATTGGAAGTCAAAGCTTCTCCAAGCTTCTTCTCTACCAGAAACTTCTTGCAGTTCCTCTTCCAGTGACCCGGCTCGTTGCAATGGAAGCACATTCCTTTGTTAGCTGGATCAGGTTTCTTTTGTTCCTTTGTGTTCACCTTGACCTTAGCCTTCTTAGATTTCTTCTTTTCAGAAGATACCTTGGGCCTCTTCCTTTTCTTGGAAGAATCCACCATTAAGACATGGTTCTTCTTGGATGGGAAGTGACCTTCTGCAATTTTCAATATGTTAAGTAATTCAGGCAACCTGACATCTAACTTATTCATGTGAAAATTTACGACGAAGTGTGAGAAGGTCTCAAGGAGTGACTACAAGACTAAGTCTTGACTCAACTCCCCATCCATGACGAACCCAAGCTGTCCAAGGCGTTTAATCAGATTGATCACCCTTAGGACATGAGTCTCGACGGGTGTGCCCTCGGTCATCCGAGATCGGAAGAGCTCCTTAGATATCTCATATCTAGCAGTCCTACTTTGTTCACCATTCAACTCCTTGAGATGAACCAACATAGTAGGAGCATCCATATTTTTATGCTGACGCTGAAGCTCGTTATTCATGGATGCGAGCATGATGCATTGAGCCACAGATGCATCATCTTGCCACTTTTCAATGTTGGCAATCTCTTCCTCAGAGGCTGATTCTAGAATAGTTCCAGGGACAGGTGAATTTAGGACATAAGAAATCATTTCAGTAGTGAGAACTATTCTCAGATTCCTTAACCAGTCTGTGTAATTCGGCCAGGTTAGTTTATTAGCATCAAGTATGCTACGCAGTGAAATTAGTGATTTTAACATTTTTAAATTTCTGCATGTGAAAAAATAACATTTTAGCAAACATTCATTTAATTAATTTTATATACCAAAATTAATTAGGTCTTATTTTAGATTGGTATCTCCAACTAATTTCTTCAAAATATATTACCCTCACTAATATAGTTTGACAACATCTAACTAAAGATTCGCTAGTGAGATTAAAGATCCTATTTCAAATGTGTATAGCCTTGTGTGTGCACAACAAACGATATATAAATAAATAGGTAGATAACTCTTGTCAATAACATCGACATGTAACTCCTTGTATTTTGCCTCTTAGATCATAATGGTCAAGTGTGTGCACATCCGAACTAAAATGATTTAAGTTAAGTCCAACCTAGCACTCCATATATTCAAAAAAGAAAAATATTGTCCTTGTGTGCGCACAACAAAATAATATTGTTCAATTAACTTTATAAGCATCAAATGTGATTAAAATAATATTTTAAATACTTAATACTTTCCTTGTGTGTGCACAACAAATTCATATTAAATATTTAATACTCTATTAATTTATCATGCTAGAAGGCGACGTTCGATATTCCAAATATCATTGAACGCTTTAGACTTAATATGATTTCTTTGAGGGGTTTGTTATTATTTGTCTCATCTTGTTTAGCGCATGCACACACACACACACACACACACACACACACACACACACATATATATATATATATATATATATATATATATATAAAATACGCGTTATTTTATTAAAACATGCGAAATATGTTTGCATAAAATATAATATATATAATACTTAGCATGCACATATAGAATACTATATTCTACCCTGATTGATTATGGACTTTTATTCTGGTTTGGTTCACTAGAGCCACCAAGTAAACCAAAAGGTGAAACCTAGGAGTGCAAGAATTTAAATTTAAACGTAACTATTACATTTAAACCCGGGCTCCATACAAACGGGTCTTCACTCGCTCCTTTCTCCTTAGTCTCCAATTTCTTCAAGATAATTCTAACTTTTCTATTACATTAAACTATTTAATTTAAATAGAAACTTTGATCAGCAGTCAAGGGGAAGTACATAGGAGGGAGATAGAATTTTACATCAAGAAAAAAACCAGAGAAGACGAGGTACGCAGACCCCATTTAATAAAACTCATTCATTCAAGCATTTAACTAAAATAAAATCCAATCACATTGGTCAATAATCCATAATTAACCCCATTTATTATCATACATATCACCATATGCATCAATAACTAAATATTCATCTCATGAATTAAAACATTCTGTTAGGAATATTCATGAGAATGATATTCCTATTTATATGAGATTTGATTATGATATTAATGAATTAATATGCAAATATGATTGCATTGATGAAAGCTGTAAAGTCCTTTGATGGATAATAGGAATATATGTACAAGGACTTAGAATGAATTGATCAAATATGTTAGGTTGATCCTACATAAACAAAACAACTGTGTAAAGTCCTTAAAAAGAAATGATGTACAAGGACTAGAAATAGAAAGATCAAGCTTGTTAGGTTGATCTTATAAAATGTAATAGATAGGCTTGTCTGATCGTCGAGCACTGCACCAGTCATCGTAGTCTGCCAGGAGAGACAAGGAAGACAAGGAAGACTCGAGAACTATCAAGGCGGAATCGTAGTCTACAAGGATAGTAGATATCAGAGTTCGTAGTCTGCCAGGAGAGACGAGGCAGGATCGTAGTGTGTCGAGGAGAACTTTCTCAGAGCCGTAGTCTGCTGAGGAAGTCATGTTCAGAATCGTAGAGACATCCTGTCTATGAGCCGACCAAGCGCCTGCCAAAGCTAAGTCAAGAATCGTAGGCCACACTTGAAGTAGTGGAGTCCACTGATCATATCAGAGGCAGAGATCGTAGACAAGCCAGATCAGAAGAGAACAGCAAGCATAAAGGCAGAAATCGTAGTCTGTCAAAATCTGATCTTAGAGTCGTAGTGTCTGCAGAACTAAAGCAAGATCATAGTTTTTAGAACTAAGGCTTCAACAAAGATGCTCACAATGCCAAGGAAGAATCGTAGTGTCAACACGATTCTCAACAGATGAGCACTCCCAAAGAATCCAAAGATGAAGCCTCTGGTCTGAGCTGCAAAGATATATTCCACCTGAAGGAAACCAGAGAGCACTCAAAGAATGACATGCAAGCAAACAGAAGATCTAAGCACCAACTCAATCAACATCCTGATTGAGTTGTGAAGCCATTCAAGATGAAGTCTTCCACAAGCAAATCAGAAGAAGACTTCAGATATAGTGACTGACTAAAGAAAGTCAGCAAGTGCAGTAGCTATCAAGAGAATAGAAGACAACGATCTTGGGATTAACCAGGATCGTAGTGTTTGCCAAACGAAGCAGGAACTGATGCAGTTTACACAGAGATACTGGCCAGCTTATGAAGAATAAGGAGAAAGTGATTAAGCATGGGTCAGACCATTGATAATAGGTGAACGGGAGATCACAAGGAGAAAGAGAGTTGGCATGCCACAAATCTGATGTGTCTTGCTATTCAGAAGAGGCCAGAGTAATAAGTCAAGCTATCAGTTCTTGAGATCAGTCAAGGCAAGCAGAAGTGTTGAAGCACAAGTGAAAGAAGAGGTGTTCTACATTGAAGATCCAAAGAACACTCTTCAGAATCGTAGTGTTGTTTCTACCAGTCAATAAACAATATTCAACAAGATACACTACGATCAAGGTCCAAGAACAACTGCATCAGAATCGTAGAGTTCGATCATCTGAAGATTGAAGTATTGGCAACGGTTTAATCTAAATATTGATATTCGAACATTGTTGGTTGAGAGCATCGATGCAGAACGACAACTCCTGTAGATTCAAATCAAGGAATTAGAAGAGAGAAATAAAGGTGACTACTAGCCTGACACGGAAAGGTGACATCTCTGAGGCGGTAGGTGAAGTAGCAGACTGCTGTGTCAGTAAAGTCATAAAGGAGCTATCACGTCACATCAGCAGTCTGCACTAAATAACTCGAGATCTGCGAAGCAATTCAAATAGCTTCCAGTGACTATTTTCCAACGGGAAGATCATGGAAGGGTATTTAACAGATGAAGCTTCAAAGATCAAGATTGCTGAGTTGCAGAATCGTTGAGTTGTTGGAATGCTATGTTGTTGACTCTACGAGTTCCACCAGTGCTGAACAGAACAAGTCTTAGTGGCAGTGAGACTACGAAAGTGGAAGTGAAGCAGATTTGAAGAAGGGCTTCAACAGACTAAGGCTTCACTCAACAACGATGAGGATGCCATTGAAAATGGCAGCTAAGCTGAGAGCCGAGAAGGCCAAGAGCATATTCATATTTGATATTGAAAGTAAATATAAATGCTTGAGTGTACAGTCCTTCAATGATCATATGTATAAGGACTTAGATGATAGATCAAAAATGTTAGGTTGATCTGAGCTTTAATATTTATCATTTATGTAAATGAATGTATAGAAGAAAAGATCAAATTTGTTAGGTTGATCTATTTGAGCTGTAAAAGTTAAGGCCTTAACAAAATCGTAGTATGTCAAAGGTAGCATTCAGAAGACAAGGCAGAATCGTGGAGCTTAAACGAAGATACTCAGAATCATAGTCTTCCAAATGAATCAAGTCTGCAAAGGTCAAGGCAAGACTCGTGGAGCTTGAGTGACCACATCAGAAGCGTAGTCTGTCTTGAAAGCCACACTAAGAATCATGAAGAAGATTTGAGCATCTGGCGAGCCAAGTTTATAATCGCAGAGTGCTCTCAATGGTGTGGAGTCTGAAACACAAGCAAGCAGGAATCGTAGTCTACCAAAGAGCTTAAGAGAAATCGTAGTGTTCTCTACGATCAAGTCTGAGTAAAGCAGTGCAAGACAACACACAACAGTTATGGTATAATGACCATAATCGTAGTGCTCCTCCAGTCAGCATCAAAGATCATAGTTCTGATGAAGGGAGGAAGAGCAACAAATGAGGAAAGGCTAATAGCCGTTGACAATTTGATAGTCCCAATGATTCCATATTCATCCTTAGTTCAAATCGAAGAAGCGTATTGGAGAAGCCAAGGAAAGGACTAAACTGCCTGCAGAAAACACCTTTTCAGGTGTTAGGTGAAGTTGCAGTCTGCTGTGTCAGTGGGCCAGTCGGCAGTGCAGTAGAAAAGCAGGATGTTAACATCAACTGCATAAAAATGTCTAAAACATTAAATGCTGCAACGGGAGCATTCAAACGGATATATTTTGAATGGCACTATTATAAAGAAATCAGACAAGGATTCAGACTAAGCAAGCAAGACGTGAAAAGAAAGAATACATTGAGAAAAGCTCAAGAACACTCAACGATCAACTCTACGATCCTGAAAGAAGAAAGCTTGCTTCGCTACTCAGTTCTTCAGAACTTATGCTTAATTACAACTGAGTAGCACTCCTCAACAACAACTGTCAGTCCATTTGAGGAACCAAGTCAGAAGACTTGAAGAGTTCAAAAGTGAACTAAGAGCATATCCAAGTCAGAGGGCTTGAAGAGTTCAAAAGTGAACTAAGAGAAGTACCAAGTTAGAGGACTTGAAGAGTTCTAAGTGAACTAAGAGAAGATTGATAAGTACATAATATTCATGATTTTTTATTCCTTTACATTTGGTTTTATTACATGTTTCATGTGTATATGAGCTTAATAAGTTGTTTATTATTTTCAGGTGAATTAAAGCTAAAAGGATGGAAACAAGTTGATTTGGAGTTGAATTGAAGAGGAGTTTGACCAGCAGTTGACTTTCTCAATATTTGGAGATTCCTACATGGAATTGGATTGATATTACTATTAGAATTAGGACTTCTTTGGACTGAGATTTTATTTTCTTATTAGATTCTATTTCTTTATGGAGACTAGTTATAATTGTAATTCCTTTTAGGATTTGGATTCCTAGTTCTTATAGGATTTAGGCCCTTGTCTAGCACTATAAATAGAGGATGATAGTTAAGGTTATATTCATTCAATCTTCTACCAACTATCATACCTCATTGAAGTGCAGACTTGGAGCATGTCAGTCTAGTTTCTTTATTCAGTTCTAAAGGGAGGTGGAACCTTGTTACAAGTAATTAATTAATTGAGTATTATTATTTATTCCTTCTTGTATGAAATTTCTTCTGATAATCTGTTTTCATTGATTGCATGCTAATTGATCTAATTAATTTGATATGGCCAATTGAGTTAATTTAATCATTATCATATGCTAGATTAAGATTGGTATTACGTGTAATTGATATCTGTCTTCATCACAAGTAGTAAATTAGTGATACTAATTGTGGACAAGCTTTTGGGTATTGCTAAGATTATCAGAAAACAAGTTAAACAAATCGAGCTTATGTGTTTGTTGCTTGGATTAGCCTAATTCTCTATTTCTTAATACTTCTATCATATTAAATCTAGAGAGCTTGTTCTAGGTTATATGCTAGTTGAATCTGGTGAAGAGCTTGTTTCATACAGTGAATATCTAAGGAGAATTTCGGATAGCAGAGCTTATTGTTATCTAGGGTTAATAGTTTCATTGAATGATAAAGAATAATAACTTGATTAATTGATTGCTGTGCTTGGTGAAACTGAACTACAGAACTGAAGTTTTTACATATTTGGTTAATCTCTTTATTTAATTCTGTTTTTCTTAGTTTAAAACAATTTCAAAAATCCCCCATATTTATTTTCTGTTAAAATAGTAGAATAAATCTAAAACAAACTTACTCTCTGTGGGATCGATCCTTGCTTACTACTGTGCTAATTATTTAAATTCGTGAAGTGAAAGTGAGGTTAATTTAAGAGTGTAAACGACAGCTCCCAAATTTTGGCGCCGTTGCCGGGGAGTGTTATTTGTTTTTGTTTATTCTTTGTTTTCGTTTATTTTTATTATTTTCTTTTTTCTTTTTTTTTTCTTTTTGTTTTATGACTCAATCCTCTCACTCTAATTTTGATCAAGAGATAGAGAAAATTGCAGATACAAAAGAAGCTCTTGTTCCAATACTTAAAAAGGAAAAGATGGTGGTGCCGAACAACAACCGGACTTTAAAAGAACTGGCTACTCCAGACCTTGATCATCCATCCCTGTGTATTAAATATCCTACCGTAGAAGTTGCTTTTGAACTTAACTACAGACTAATTCGCTTTTTGCCTATTTTTCGTGGTCTAACAGGTGAAAATCCATATATGCATCTAAAGGAGTTCCATATGGTGTGTTCCACGATGCAATCACAAGGAGTGTCAGAGGAGCAGATCAAACTTAGACTTTTTCCTTTCTCATTAGCAGATTTGGCTAAAGACTGGTTATACTATCTTCCTTCAGGATCGATACGATCATGGACTGATATGCAAAGGCTATTCTTGGAGAAGTATTTTCCTGCATCAAGAGTTGCCGATTCAAGGAAGAAGATATGTGGAATTAGTCAGTTCAATGGAGAAACTCTCTACGAGTATTGGGAAAGGTTCAAGAAGTTGTGTTCCAGCTGCCCTCCCCACCAAATTGATGAGCAACACTTGATTCAGTACTTCTACGAGGGACTGATACCAACGGAAAGAAGTATGATCGATGCGGCTAGTGGAGGAGCATTAGTAGACAAGACACCGGAGGCTGCAAGAAATTTGATTGCAAACATGGCCGCTAACTCACAACAATACGATCATGCTCCACAAAGGGTAAGTGAGGTAAGCACGAGTGAATTGGCACAACAGATTTCTAACTTAACTGCTGTAGTGCAACAATTAACAACAGAAAACGTACCGGTTGCAAAAGTATGTGGAATTTACTCAAAATCAGGGCATACAACAAATGATTGTCCCATAGTGCAAGAGGATGTAATTGTTCATCAAGTTAATGCTGTGGGGGCATTCTTCGGACAAAATCCACATCAATGTGATCCTTGGGCAGAAACTCACAATTCCGGATGGAGAGATCATCCCGACTTGAGCTATGAAGGTACTAGGCCACCAATGCAACCTATCCTTTCAAGTATGCAGCAAGATCTTCAGCAGACTCAACCTCAGTACCACACAGAAAACCAAGAAGTACCTGTCAATTCTGGGACATCTATGGAGGATATGTTCAAGGCATTCATGAGCCGAACACTACAGTTCATGAGTCAGACACAGCAGTTCCAGCAGGAGACAAGAACTTCTGTTCAAGATCTGAGGGATCAAGTTGGTCAGCTTGCAACCAAAGTAGGGAGGTTGGAATCTTAAGGCTTCGAGGAGTTACCTCCTCCGTTTGTTGAGAACTTCAGTACAATGGGATTTGACGAAGAGGAGCAGGAGGATTCAGTGCTTACTCCGGGAACGGATTGTAATATGGAATTTGAGGAAGAGAATGAACAAGAGGAAGAAGAGAATAATTTGATAAATTCTGCAGATCTCGACAAGAAAGACGTGGATTCATCTCCATCAGTACAACTAACAGAAACAAGGAGTGCTACACACCATCGTACCTTTACCATGAAATTGGACAATGCAAAGTTCCAGTTCAACGCAGATCAGGCTAAAAGGTATCTTGATAATATTAAATCTATTTTTGTTATTGATGTTGTGGATTATTTAGTGCAGGAATCTTTTGATCGAATACAATTATACGAGGAGGATTTGGTGGCTGGAAAGGAGCAAAATCATGAAGTACACAATGTTCCTCAATTAAGGAAGAAACTGTTACCAATCCACTTGAAGTTCACAACTCCAATTACATAGAACGAGAGGGAAGATGTCAGGCCAATGACAATAAATAAGGGCAGTTGCTTGGGAGGCAACCCAAGAATTCAGATTTGATCTTTCTATCCCTTTTCTTTTTAATTTGTTAGTTGTAGTTCTTTCTTCTTTGCATGATTTTCTTACATTGGGGACAATGTAAGGTTTGAGTGTGGAGGGGAGAGATTTAGGTTTTTATTTTATATTTAGGGATATTTAATCTGCCAATTTTGAAATGAAATAGGACCATCTTGATGCCTTGAAATTTTATTTTTTTTTTTGAAATTTTTTGAAAAAATTGATTTTCATAATTCTATTTTGCCTATGTGTTCGAAGGTTAAAGTCAAAAATGAGAATCAATGCTAAAAATTCAAAATCTGTTTAATGCTTAATTGGTTAATGATTGAGAAAAACTAAGTCATGATCCATAGTAATTGATTTAAATTGAATTTGTGTCTCATGAGCACTTGAACATGTGATATATGCTTAGTTGGCTAAGTTATCTGTGGAGTTGTCTATGTGCACTAATCTCATGCTCTAGAACTATTGAACTGCTTAAGCGTTTTGCAGGACCATGTGAAAAAAATAATAAGAAAAATTAGAAACCAGTGAAATTGTTGAAAAAGAAACACAAGAGAAGTCATGTGGTGGGATGAGATGGAGCGTAAAACGCACTCTCCCATAAACACGTGCGGATAAGTGAGATGGAGCATAAAATGCACCCACTTACAAAAGAATGATTGAGGAAGGTGAAACGGAGCATAAAATGCATTCATCGAAAATAAAAAAAATTAAAATGAAAAGATTCAGATAAAAAATAAAGCAGAAAAAGTATGTTTTGAGTTTTTGAGTGGTGTGCACGGTTTTTGCTCCATGGTAACTAAGTTGAGTAAGTATGTGGATCATAGACAAGGGCTTATGTGGTTACAATTTAACTTAATAAAACTCATTGGTGAAGTGGTGAGGTACTTATCTTGAGTTGATTGATGAAGCGTTGATCATGTTTTTGTGGGTTTAGTGTTGATAATCATGATTTGATCTTAAAATCTTTTGACGTTATGGTTGAGTAGAGTTTCTGGAAATTAAACTTTTAGTTTACACGAGGACGTGTAAAAGACTAAGTGTGGGGGAATTTGATAAGTACATAATATTCATGATTTTTTATTCCTTTACATTTGGTTTTATTACATGTTTCATGTGTATATGAGCTTAATAAGTTGTTTATTATTTTCAGGTGAATTAAAGCTAAAAGGATGGAAACAAGTTGATTTGGAGTTGAATTGAAGAGGAGTTTGACCAGCAGTTGACTTTCTCAATATTTGGAGATTCCTACATGGAATTGGATTGATATTACTATTAGAATTAGGACTTCTTTGGACTGAGATTTTATTTTCTTATTAGATTCTATTTCTTTATGGAGACTAGTTATAATTGTAATTCCTTTTAGGATTTGGATTCCTAGTTCTTATAGGATTTAGGCCCTTGTCTAGCACTATAAATAGAGGATGATAGTTAAGGTTTTATTCATTCAATCTTCTACCAACTATCATACCTCATTGAAGTGCAGACTTGGAGCATGTCAGTCTAGTTTCTTTATTCAGTTCTAAAGGGAGGTGGAACCTTGTTACAAGTAATTAATTAATTGAGTATTATTATTTATTCCTTCTTGTATGAAATTTCTTCTGATAATCTGTTTTCATTGATTGCATGTTAATTGATCTAATTAATTTGATATGGCCAATTGAGTTAATTTAATCATTATCATATGCTAGATTAAGATTGGTATTACGTGTAATTGATATCTGTCTTCATCACAAGTAGTAAATTAGTGATACTAATTGTGGACAAGCTTTTGGGTATTGCTAAGATTATCAGAAAACAAGTTAAACAAATCGAGCTTATGTGTTTGTTGCTTGGATTAGCCTAATTCTCTATTTCTTAATACTTCTATCATATTAAATCTAGAGAGCTTGTTCTAGGTTATATGCTAGTTGAATCTGGTGAAGAGCTTGTTTCATACAGTGAATATCTAAGGAGAATTTCGGATAGCAGAGCTTATTGTTATCTAGGGTTAATAGTTTCATTGAATGATAAAGAATAATAACTTGATTAATTGATTGCTGTGCTTGGTGAAACTGAACTACAGAACTGAAGTTTTTACATATTTGGTTAATCTCTTTATTTAAATTCTGTTTTTCTTAGTTTAAAACAATTTCAAAAATCCCCCATATTTATTTTCTGTTAAAATAGTAGAATAAATCTAAAACAAACTTACTCTCTGTGGGATCGATCCTTTCTTACTACTGTGCTAATTATTTAAATTCGTGAAGTGAAAGTGAGGTTAATTTAGGAGTGTAAACGACAGCTCCCAAAGATCCAGGGCTGCTGGCCTTGAAGGAATCTAAGTGATTCAGTTGTAAGAGACATCCTTAGTGGATTTTTAACTCATGGAGTAGAAGAGTGGATTAGGAGCCTTGTGTGCTCTGAACCACTTAAAACCTTGTGTCTCATTATATCTCATTAACTGCTATAACTACTATATCTGTTATAACTGTCATAACTGCTTATCAAATCATAACTGCAATATCTTGAAGGGGAACAAAACATATATTCCGCTGCTGTCAGTATAATCAATACTGACAAAGTATTTAAACAAAAAAAAATTTAAAATATCTATTCAACCCCCTTTCTAGATAACTCACGTGCCTTTGGGAACTAACAATTGGTATCAGAGCAGGTTCTCTCATCTAAGCAGACAAGCTTGAGTAGATCAAATGGCACAACTGATAAGCAAGACCAAGATAGGTGGAGGAAGCAAACCACCAATGTGCAATAAAGATAAATTTGCCAACTGGAAAGTTCAGATGCAGGCTTACATGTATTCAATAGATGATGATCTATTTGAAACAGTTCTGAATGGGCCTTATGTTCCAACAAGGCTTGCACCAACTCCAGAAGATCCAAACAAAATGGTGATCAAAGTCAAATCTGAATGGACTGAAAATGAGAAGAAAAATGTTCAGTTTGACAAGAAGGCTAAGAATATTTTGTTCCAATCCTTATAAGATGTTCTATTTAAAAACGTAGTCAACTGTAAAACTGCCAAAGAAGTCTGGGAGGCATTGCTCATCATGCATGAAGGAACTAAAGAAGTTAGAGAAAACAAGCAATCTCTACTGACTCAACAGTATGAGATGTTTGCCTATGTTCCTGGAGAAAATGTCACTTCAACGTATGAAAGATTCACAATGCTGCTCAACTCTCTAAGAGCTTATGGAAAGACCTATCCAAATAAAGATCTAGTCATCAAGTTCATGAGGTCCCTGCCAAGCAGATGGGATGCCAAGACCACTGCAATTAGAGAGTCAAAGAATCTACATGAGATGACAATTCAACAACTCTACGGAAATCTTCTTACTTATGAGCTAGAACTGACTCAACGTGTAGAAACTCTGTCAGAAGGAAGAAAGAAGGATAAAGGAGTTGCCCTTAAAGCAAAGGAAGAAATCTCCAGAGCATATATTGAAGATGAATCTGACTCTGAGGAAGTTGATGAGGATAATGATAATGATGATGATGAAGCTGCAATGCTGGCCAGAAGATTCAGAAGGCTCAAACTCAAAGGAAGAAGCAGCAAACCAAAAAGATTCAACAAGAACAACAGCCAGGAGCAGAATAGTGACCTATGCTATAACTGCAAGAAGCCTGGTCATTTTATTGCCAACTGCAACAAGCCTATCAGAGAGGAGCTGAAAAGAAAGTCAAATCCAGAGAAGGAGCTCAAAGGCTATAAGAAGAATAAGAAGAAAGACAAAGGGCTTGTAGCTGGAAGCTCTTGGAGCAATTCAGACAACGACACCAATGTTGAGTCTGAAGATGATGAAGCACCTCAAAAAGCCAACATATGCCTGATGGCCAAAGATGCACTCAGTAGGAAAGATGCTGAAGCAGTCATAGATGAGGTATTTGATTTCAACTCTCCTGATATAGACATTAATGATTTAAGAACTGGCATTCGTGACATGTCAACTGGCCTATATCAAAATATGAGATGGTTAAGAGTTCTATTTAAAGATTATACTGATCTTCAAAAGGAGAAAGAGAAAGTTCAGAAAGAGCTGGAAGTAGCTCTACTAACTTCTGACTCTCTCTTTAAGCTTGAAGCTAAGAATAAAATCTTGAGAGAGACCAATGAACTCAGTATGCAAAGAGAGTCAAATCTAACCTCTAAGATTGAAGAGCTAGAAAAAACTATCTCCACATGGAATAGATCTTCTTCATCCATGGACTCCCTGATATCCAATCAGAGAAGTGTCTCTGATAAAACAAGCTTAGGGTTTGGTGAATCTACCTCAGAACCCAGTGTGGAAAAGACAAAGGAAACTAACATGAGTAGTGCTTCTAATTTAAATAGAAGTATCATATTTGTAAAGTCCACACAGAAGGATGAACCAGTGCAACCTTGCTCTTCTGATCCAAGACATGTTCCTAAACACTACGGATCTCATGCTGGCCTAGGATTCAGAAAGGTGAAGAGTGACTCAGTCATCACTGCCCAACCTCGATGAATCGTAGAGTCAAGTAAAACTGACTCCACGGATCAACTTGGAAGGAATCGTGGTGATGAGGTTTACTCAGCACAAAACCTGAACTCCAAGGCTGCATAGAAAAGGAAGATGCAATATAAGGGTAAGGCCAACAAATACCCACACAAGTCCAAATGGAGAAAGAATCCACACACACACACACAAATTATATTAGATGCTTTGCATGTGGAAGATTTGGTCATAAAGCTACATCATACTTTCATAATATTGTGCATGGGAGACCCAAAGTCAAGAAGATTTGGGTTCCTAAGGGTACTAACATTGCAGGACCCATGTAAGTCTGGGTACCAACATGAAAGCTGAATCTGTCTACAGGAAATGAGCACGACGACTACAACATGGTATCTGGACAGTGGTTGCTCAAGGCATATAACCGGGAACAAAGCCCGCCTGTCGAACTACACAGAGAAGGAGGGACCAACAGTTATCTTTGGAGATAACAACTCTGGTAAGACAAGAGGCAATGGATCAGCTGGGAATGGTGCGGTGTCCTTCAGCAAAATTGCTTATGTTGATGGACTAAAGCACAATCTTCTTAGCATCAGCCAACTCTGCGATAAAGGCCATCAAGTTAACTTTCTCAACAATCAGTATCAAGTCAGAGATCTAAAGACATCATCTATCAAGATGACAGGAACAAGAGAAGGAAATGTATACACTAATAACTTTGCTCAGCTCAGTTCTGATGAGACAGTATGCTTTCTTGCTAAAGCATCTGAAGAAATAAGTTAGCTTTGGCATAGAAGATTATCTCATCTCAACTTCAAGATTATGTCTAAGCTGGCCTCCAAAGATCTGGTAGCAGGTTTACCCAAGTTCAGCTTCATCAAAGAAAGACCATGTAACGCATGCCAGCTTGGAAAGCAAACAAGAAGCTCATTCAAAGGCAAAGCAGTCAACTCTATTGACAGGCCCCTAAAGTTACTACATATGGATCTCTTTGGGCCAATTCCAACTGTGAGCCTAGGAGGAAAGAGATACTCACTAGTTATAGTGGATGACTACACCAGATATACATGGGTGTTCTTTCTTAGCTCCAAAGATGAGACAAGCTCCCAACTGATAAAGATGTTCAAGCTGGTGATGAATGAAAAAGGAGAGACTATCAAGGCAATAAGGAGTGATCATGGTAGAGAGTTCAACTTGTTAGAAATGGATCAGTTCTACGCAGACAACGACATCAGGCACAACTTCTCAGCACCATGAACTCCTCAGCAAAATGGAGTAGCTGAAAGGAAGAACAGAACACTTATAGAAGCTAGAAGAACTCTACTAGCAGTAGCTCATCTGCCTGAATACTTCTGGGCAGAAGCCATCAACATTGCGTGCTATACACAGAACAGATCTGTTGTACACTCTACGTTGAAGAAGACTCCCTATGAGCTGTGGAAAGGAAGAAAGCCAAATGTCAGTTACTTCCATGTGTTCGGCTGTTCATGCTACATTCTCAATAATGGGAAGCAATATCTGACTAAGTTCCAACCCAAGTCAGATGAAGGAATCTTCCTTGGATATGCCACAGACAGCAAAGCCTACAGAGTGTTCAACAAGAAGATATTAAGTGTTGAAGTCTCAATCCACATCATCTTTGATGAAACGGACTCGGACAAGTCAGCACCACAAGACACTACGATTGAAGATACCGACACTACGAATGAAGTGGTCGAGCCTAACACTATGACAGTAGTTCCTGAAGAAAGAATTGTAGTCTCCGAAGAAGAAATCGTAGAGAGAGCTAAACCAGACAACGATTCTGACCAACAAGAACCAGAAATCAATCTTGAGGAGTTCAGACAAGAAAGCACTAGAACTGATGTTCTAATAGGGAACAGATGGGAATGGGATCACACTCAAGATCTGAACATTGGTGATCCAACAGCCAAAATCAGAACAAGATCTACAACTCAGAATGAATGCTTCTATTTGAGTTTTCTGTCTCAAATAGAGCCCAAGAAGATTGAAGATGCAATGCAAGATGCAAGCTGGATTGAAGCCATGCAAGAGGAACTGAATCAATTCGAAAGAAGCAAAGTCTGGAGATTAGTTCAAAGACCAAAGAATCGCCCAGTCATTGGCACCAAATGGTTTTTCACAAACAAGATGGATGAAGATGGGGTGATCACAATGAACAAAGCAAGGCTAGTGGCCAAAGGTTATTCTCAAGAAGAAGGCATAGACTACGATGAGACCTTTGTATCAATTGCCAGACTTGAAGCAATCAGAATATTCCTTGCATTTGCTGCTCACATGAAGTTCAAAGTATTCCAGATGGATGTCAAGAGTGCATTCCTTAATGGTGAACTTCAAGAAAAAGTATATGTGGAACAACCCCCAGGTTTTGTCAATCCAACCCTCTCTGATTATGTCTATAGATTAGATAAAGCCTTGTATGGACTTAAACAAGCACCTAGAGCATGGTATGAAACACTAACAAAATTTTTTATTGAAAAAGGGTTCACCAGAGGTAGAGTAGATACTACACTATTTCTTAGGAAGCACAAAGATAAAGTTTTACTAGTTCAAATATATGTAGATGATATTATCTTTGGTTCTATTGATGAAAATTTGTGTAAGAGATTTGCCAATCTTATGCAGAGCAAGTTTGAAATGAGCATGATGGGTGAGCTGAACTTCTTCCTTGGACTGCAAGTAAAGCAAACTGATGAAGGTATCTTCATAAGCCAAGCCAAGTACATCAAAGACTTACTTAAGAAGTATGGCATGGAATCAGCCTCTCCCATGAAAACACCAATTGTTCCAGCAACTAAGCTTGACAAAGATGAAAAAGGTAAAAGAATTGATATTACTTATTACAGAGGTATGATAGGCTCCCTTCTCTACCTAACTGCCAGTAGACCAGATATAATATTTGCAACATGTATATGTGCTAGATTTCAAGCTAATCCTAAGGAATCACACTTAACTGCTGTAAAAAGGATTTTCAGGTATCTCAAAGGTACACCCTACTTGGGTCTATGGTATCACAAGGAGTCCTTATTTGAACTGACAGGATATTCAGATGCTGACTTTGCAGGATGCAAAATAGATAGAAAGAGTACCAGTGGCACTTGTCAACTACTAAGAAATAGACTAGTGTCCTGGTTCAGCAAGAAGCAAAACTTAGTATGAACTTCTACAGCAGAAGCTGAATACATTGCTGCAGGCAGTTGCTGTACTCAAATTCTATGGATGAAGAACCAGCTAGCAGATTATGGGTTTGATTTCAAATCTATACCCATACACTGTGATAACACAAGTGCCATAGCAATAACAAATAATCATGTCATGCATTCTAGGACCAAGCATATAGAAATAAGATATCATTTTATTAGGGATCATGTTTAAAATGGAACAATATTATTGCAATAAATCCCTACTGAAAATTAACTTGCTGATGTGTTTACTAAACCCTTAGATGAATCCAGATTTAATAAATTGATAAGTGAGCTAGGTATGTTAAATTTACAACCATGAATTCTATGCTCTAGATGGTGCTAACCTTGCAGATATAAAGGCTAAGTCAAAATTGTAGAGATGACAAAGAGAAACCACAATCGTGGAGTGATCCAGTCAAAACAGAAAAGCTCACTGTGATAGCAACATCATCAAGCAAAGTAACCCTTCTGATAAGTGTCTCAGGGACAAACCTGATCCTCAGTGGAAAACTAAGAGGTTGGCCCTTCCTAAGCAACCTTAAACCAGAAGGGATGTCATTTCAGAAGGCATCACAGAAAATCGTAGAGTCTACGGTCAAGGAGCAAGCAAAGGATCGAACTCAACAATCGTGGAGTGGTTCTCGGCAATCGTAGTTCTCTCACAAGGACTCACTAGCTCAGGGGGAGCTAAGGGCAAAATGGAGATTTCCACATGGATCAAAATCGTGGAGTTCTACAGAATCTGACACGGGTCCCATGATGCAGAACATATGGAGTGAAGTTAAATTCATTTTGAATTGCTTTCTAATAGTTTACCTTTGAATTTCAAAAGACTCTCTCTCTCTCTCTCTCAAACTAAACCCTAAGTTTCAGAAAGCTAAGCCAAATCCGTTCACTGCAGGAAAATCAAACAAATAAATGGCTGCTTCCAATGTTATTTCCGGCTATCAACTATGTTTTGACGAATTCCAGAAGGCTGAGCCTGAGATACACAAAGTCCTTTCACTCCTGAAGAAAGTAGGCCTTAAGAATGCTCTGACCACCAGCACACTAATATATCCAAAGCTGGTAAAGGAGTTTTATGGCAATGAAGTTGCTGATGAAGACTCAATTCTCACCAAAGTCAAAGATGTGCAAATCTGACTCAACACTGAAAGCATAAACCTAGCCCTAGGTTTCAAAAGTGAAGGTCTTTCATCCATGGAGGCTGTTGACTTTCATAAGGGTCTGAAGAAGATGAACTACACAAAAATTGAAGAGAAGAGTGGCTACAAAAAGAAAGAATTTTCCCAAGAATATGAATTCCTAGCTGACATCGTTGGGAAATGCATATATTGCAAGAGCTTCAGTCACGATTCGATTAACGAGAAGCAACTGAAACTCATAATAGCCATCCGCTTTAGAGTCCAACTCAACTATGGAGCCTTGCTGATGGATTGGTTAAGGAAATGGATGCAAAGTCCGAAGAAGACCAAGAACACTGCTAAAATGCCCTATGGGAGGTTTATCAGCATCATTATGCAGTATGCACTGGGTGACAAAATTGGAGACAATGAAGGTATTTTAATCAATCCAAATAGGAAGATGACCCAGCAACTGTTCCAGAACTGGAAAAGGAATCCAGCAGAAAATGTGAAGATGATGTCTGCAACTTCATCTGCTGCAAGGGAAGCCAGGGAGGAAGAAGAAGGGGTTAACCAAGAAAAAGGTGTAACTCTGATCAGAAAGAGTAAAGGGAAGAAGAAAATGTATGAAAGGGATCAAGCAACTGAGGAGCCCCAAGGTTCATCCACTGATGCACTTCAAGAGTGTGCTGGTACTAATGTGGAATTCATAAGTCTCACCTCCAATAGAGTCATCACTCCTGAATCACCAGAGAAGGTTATGAAAGAAAGAAAGAAGAAGAAGAGGAGGGAGACAAGTGAAGATAAGGCTGAAGACAGTTCTGAGCCTCAACAGAAAAAGAAACGCAGCAAAAGAGCAAAGAAGTCTTTACTCACTACGATTGTTGAGTCATCTCCAATCGTAGAGTCTAGACTGACTGTCACTAAAGAAGGAGAAGCTACCACAGCTCCTCAGCCTGAACAGACTATAAAGGCTAAAGCTGCAAAAGATATAAAGGTTGTGCATAAGGCAAAGAAGAGGATGAAGATGTTGGCTAAGAAATGTGCTCTTACCAATGAAGAAATATTGGAAGAAAATGACAAAAGAAAGGCTGTTAAGAAGGCTGAACAGGTTACCGAGCCTCAAGCATCTGGTCCAACTCCACAAGAGATCATAATCAGTGAAGATGTATTAACTTACATCAGAGATACTCACAACTCTGCTGCACCCGATCAGACTATAAATCAAGATGATATGGAGATGCCTGATACTGGTGTTGATGTTAATGAATCTTTGGGAGAAGAAATGGCAAAAAGGGTTATGCCAGAAATCATTGTGATAAGCCCAAATGAGGATGTCACTGCTGAAATACAAGGAGAAGAGATTCTAGAAGCTCTTGTTCAAGAAGGTGTGTTAGCTGAGGGGGAGCAGTTAGAAGAAATGGAGACAGAGAATGCAGAAGCTGAGGGGGAGCCACCAATAGAAATTCTTGAAGTCCCTCTAGTTCCTGAAGAATTTGTAGAGTCTGATGCTGCAAATATGGTGAATATTGCAGATGATGATGAGATGAATGATGTGGTGCGAGTTTATGATGCAGAGAGTGATGAAGAAGAAGATGATGATCTTGAGGTCATATATATGGGACAAGATGGTGAAAAAACAGCAAACTACAATTAGCTGTTCAATTACTTGCCCATGATGCCATATCATAGAGCTATGATTCTCAACTCCTGGGATCACATATTCTGGACTTTCAAGGCATATCCAGCAATCTCAGTACTTGTCCATAGATTCCCAAGAGAAAGGAGGTTTGCTCAGGAACTGATCAAGAATGCTTCATCCTTAGAGTCTGAGCATGAGGTATATTTCACTCCTCTCTCATTTATTATCAATCACACTCCATCATCACACTTCAATCAGTTCTACGAAGTGCCCAAATGGTTGGAAGTGGTCCTGCATCCACTCAATCAATTTCCAGTTATAGAGTCCCAAAACTCTGTATCTGATGAACCAAATAACCAACTTGTTATCGTAGAGCAACCCAAGAATGATCCAATAGTGATTGAGCACATCACAAGAGTTGTTGAAAACATGCTTGCAAACTCAACTATTGAAACGCCAATCCAGGACGACGAACTACTATCTGTTCCTAATGATCAATCTGATTCGGCAATCGTAGAGTCTCCAGACCAGCTTAACGAAATACGAACACAGACATCTGAGCCAAACACCACGCCAATACAGCAAACACCAACCCCTAGCAGACATCCTATCATCCTCCAACAATGAATATTTTGATATGACTCTTGCTCTTGCAAGCTTATCAAGGAGAGATGAACACACTACAGCTAACCCTCCTCCTCCAGAGACACAACGAATTCTCAACCAACCGTCTCTCATGCCAACAAAAGAGGAACTGAATGAAGTATTAAACCAAATAGGTTCAGAATATGGTGAAATCCTGGAAGCACACTCAGTGGCGCTTCACATGAGATTCGATCATATAATCGAATCAGTCAAGCCTCTGCCAGGAAAGTTGGCAACTGAACTGTCCAAGAAGCTGAAGAAGATTATCAAGGAAATGGCTGAAAGCCTAAGTCAAAGGGATGCGATTCACTTTGCTGCCACAAAGAAGCATAAGGAAGCTATGGAGATCATGTAAAAGAATCAGCAATCCCAGAATGAGCTATTGATCAAACAAATCTCAGAACTGCTCACCTCACTTCAATTCTTTCAAGAATCCGGTACAACTCAACTCAATCAGAACTACAATGCAATGGAATAAATTCAACAATAGTAAAAACACACTGCGGCTAGAGTTGCTGAAAATCGTAGTGATACTTCTCAAAACCACTCCCAGATGCATGAGTTGGTTGAAGGAATCAAACGCCTCTCTGAAGATGTTCGAACTTGATGCTGAAATAAAGGGGGAGAATAATGAGGAAGGAGAAGATAGAAACAGAGGCAGAGGAAGTAGAAGGCAAACACAAACTCACATTGGTCAATCATCAGAAACTCACATTGTTCAATCGTCTGGTGGTGGCACTCAAAGTCCTCTCATAGCTGAACCCACTCAGAGGATCCAAGGTCAAGCCTCAGCCTCCAGCTCACAAGGTATAACCTCCACTAGTTTTAGTATGCCAGTTGGAGATCATGCCTTCATGAACAGACATGATCATTCGGAACCACTAGCCCGGGATGAGCTAGAGGACATTGCAAGAAGAAATGAAGCCTCAAGAAGAAGAAGAATGCAGAGCATGCCAATCCTCGAAAACCAAAGAGGCAAAGAAGATAGAGATAAGCCTAAACTTAATTATGTATTGATGTTTCTATGCTAGATTGTAATATCTTTTCAAACATCAATAAATTTATGCTTATTCTCTAGAAATTTTAGTTGCTCACTGAAACACTAAGCCATATTTACTTTCTAGCACTCTACATTTAGAAAATGATGCTATGATCTAAATCTGCTTGATTATGTCAACATCAAATAGGGGGAGATTGTTGGGAATTATTTATTCGTATTTGATATTGAAAGTAAATATAAATGCTTGAGTGTACAGTCCTTCAATGATCATATGTACAAGGACTTAGATGATAGATAAAAAATATAAGGTTGATCTGAGCTTTAATGTTTACCATTTATGTAAATGAATGTATAGAAGAAAAGATCAAATTTGTTAGGTTGATCTATTTGAGCTATAAAAGTTAAGGCCTTGATAGAATCGTAGTCTGTCAAAGGTAGCATTCAGAAGACAAGGCAGAATCATGGAGCTTAAACGAAGATACTCAGAATCATAGTCTTCCAAATGAATCAAGTCTGCAGAGGTCAAGGTAAGACTCGTGGAGCTTGAGTGACCACATCAGAAGCGTAGTCTGTCTTGAAAGCCACACTAAGAATCATGAAGAAGATCTGAGCATCTGGGGAGCCAAGTTTATAATCGCAGAGTGCTCTCAAAGGTGTGGAGTCTGAAAGACAAGCAAGCATGAATCATAGTCTACCAAAGAGCTTAAGAGAAATCGTAGTGCTCTCTATGATCAAGTCTGAGTCAAGCAGTGCAAGACAACACACAATGATTATGGTACAATGACCATAATCATAGTGCTCCTCCAGTTAGCATCAAAGATCATAGTTCTGATGAAGGGAGGAAGAGCAACAAATGAAGAAAGGCTAATACCCGTTGACAATTTGATAGTCCCAATGATTCCATATTCATCCTTAGTTCAAATCGAAGAAGCATATTGGAGAAGCTAAGGAAAGGACTAAACCACCTGCAGAAAACACCTTTTCAGGTGTTAGGTGAAGTTGCAGTCTACTATGTTAGTGCACCAGTCGACAGTGCAGCAGGAAAATAGGATGTCAACATCAACTGCACAGAAACGTCTGAAGCATTAAATACTATAACGGGAGCATTCAAACGGATATATTTTGAATGGCTCTTTTATAAAGAAATCAGACAAGGATTCAGACTAAGCAAGCAAGACGTGAAAAGAAAGAATACATTGAGAAAAGCTCAAGAACACTCAACGATCAACTCTACGATCCTGAAAGAGGAAAGCTTGCTTCGCTACTCAGTTTTTCAGAACTTATGCTTAATTACAACTGAGTAGCACTCCTCAACAACAACTGTCATTCCATTTGAGGAACCAAGTCAGAGGACTTGAAGAGTTCAAAAGTGAACTAAGAGCAGATCCAAGTCAGAGGGCTTGAAGAGTTCAAAAGTGAACTAAGAGAAGTACCAAGTCAGAGGACTTGAAGAGTTCTAAGTGAACTAAGAGAAGATCCAGGGCTGTTGGCCTTGAAGAAATTTAAGTGATTCAGTTGTAAGAGACATCCTTAGTGGATTTACAACTCGTAGAGTAGAAGAGTGGATTAGGAGCCTTGTGTGCTCTGAACCACTTAAAACCATGTGTCTCATTGTCTCTCATTAACTACTATAACTGCTATATCTGTTATAACTGCTTATCAAATCATAACTGCAATATCATGAAGGGGAACAAAACATATATTCCGCTGATGTCAGTATAATCAATACTGACAAAGTATTTTAAACAAGGAAATTTTTAAAATATCTATTCAACCCCCCTTCTAGATAAATCAATTGCCTTTGGGAACTAACAGATAGCATTCAGAAAAGTGGCAGAGCAGAAAGAAGATTCTAAGAGCCACTCTACGAATCACCATGAAGAACCATAAGCTGAAGAAGAACAGATGCAGAACCATATCTGCATATCATTCAAGAAGGGTTCAGGGAATGCTAAGGACCATAAGAAGTTGACCAGTAATGTCAAGCCTTAGAAAACGAGTGGTGATGGTGCACAGCTGACATCAGATGAAGATGAGCTGAACATATAGAAGATCAGCTGCACCAGAGAAAAGGTGATCTAGACTATACACATAATGCAAAGAGGACCACGCCAAGCTGCTAAGTACAAGAGATGATAAAGCTTCAAGTCATCTTAGCAGCCAAGCACCAACAACAACTACAACAATAACAAGCAGCCAGGGCCTGAGGGGTCCTTGTCCCGAGGGACTAAATGAAGTTCCAAGGCTGCTGGCCTTGAAGAGTTCGTAAAGAACTAGAGTTCCTGGGCTGTTGGCCTTGAAGAGTTCTTAGTGAACTAGTGGAGTTCCAAGCCTGCTGGGCTTGAAGAGTTCTTAGTGAACTAAACTTCCAAGGCTACTGGCCTTGAAAGAATCTTAGTGATTCGGGGTGCTGCCCTTTCCTTAGTGGAATTTCTACTAGTGAAGCAGAAGAGTGTATTAGGAGCTTGAGTCTCTAAACCACTTAAAATCCCTTGTGTCTTTTACATTCAGTCATTTACTTTCTGTCATTTACATTATGTACTTAACTGCTATAACTGCTATCGATGTAATAACTACTTATAACTAAACTAACTCCAAGAACAATGTGTAACAATGTTTATGAATATATCAATGAAGGGGTTCTTTTACTTATTCCGCTGTGCTTGAAAACATTCTTATGTTTGTCATATGCTAATTCATTAGCAATACAAAATAAACTGGAAAAGTATTTGAAATCAAAAAGGATCTATTCAACCCCCCCCCCCCCCCCCCCCCGCATCTAGATCTATTGTGTGCCTACTGGGAACCAACAATTGGTATCAGAGCAGGTTCTTATGCTATATTCTAAAGCTAATCGCTTTAAGTCTAATCCTAGGCACAAACATTGTTCTAAACTTAGTTTAGTAGTAAGTCACTTGTAAATGCAGATGAGCTCACACGTTGGAAATAATGTATACAGGTAAAAGTGTATACACATCTGAAGCTGCTCAGAATGGTCCATGTTCTTAAATACTATAGCAACAAGACCATTCCTTGTCCACAGTTAATCTTGTAGTCTGCAGACCAGAGATGGGAAGTCAAGAGGCATCAACAGCAAAGAATCGAGCATCCACCATTCTCAAAGATGAAAGGCCTATACATGCTATGAAATGTTTATCTAGAGAAGGAAGAAGATTTCCTTCAAAGTGTATTTGGCTGATCATGTGGATCTGAACCCTGAGGTTCAAGGTTATCAAAGAACTAAAGTTGTCAAGACTTTCCTAGCTTATATCTCCAAGACTATATGATTGATTGAAGGTCAAATGGAGCAACAAACTGTCAGCATTAAATGCAAAGATATGCACATCAATGCCTAACATCATTATAGCAAGAAAAATAACTGTCAAGAAACTGACAGTGTAAAGGTACAGTTCCACATAAATATAAATTTGTACATCATGTTGCATCACCTTATGTACTACAACAGTATTCTATCAAGAGACCATACTCTTCCTAAAAAGGGGAAGAGAGAAAGTACATTAAAATGATTAATCTTACACATACTCACCATCATGCATTATAAATGTCATATCTAAATCTGATACATGCATGGATATGATTGTTGATGCTAAATGTGATGTAAACTCAAATATATGAGGAATAGGAATTTTGAGAAAACTAACCTAGCAGGACCCAATCAAGCTTGGGTACCAAAAATAGAAAAAGTCTAAACCTGCAGGTACTTGGTCTATCTGACCACACTAAGGAATGCTGAAGCAAATGGCTTCAGTCACAAAGATTCAACCAGCTGGAGGCTCGAGACATTTCAGCAATGTTCTTGACAAATTCATTCTATGTTAAAGCCTGTTCTTGAAGACTTACTGAGCCCACATGAATGAAGCTCACATGATTGCTGATCTCCATATGGAAGCTAACCATTCATGCCAAGATGAAAAAGATCTTCTATGCTTATTCATGCAAGGTATATCATCTCAGACGAAACCTCGAAGAAGTTCACAACAGAGGATCATCAAGTCTTAAGTATGAAGAATTCATCATAGAAGCAGAACTCCATGAGTGAAGTCTATTAAAGAGATAAAGTAAAATCGTAGTGTTCTCTACAATCAAGACTGAGTTCAGCCTGTGTAAGTCAACACACAACGATTATGGTACAATGACCATAATCGTAGTGTTCCTTCAGTAAGCATCAAAAGTCATTTATCTGATGAAGAAAGAAGGGGAAACAAACTGAAGATAGACTGATAGATGTTGATGAATTGATAGCTCCAAATGATTTTTCATTCATCCTTGGTGTATATTGAAGAAACTAAGGAAGGACTACAAACTTGCTGAAAACACCTGTTCAGGTGTTAGATGAAGAAGACTACGTTCGTAGTTCTGTTAACAATCGTGGAGTGATCAGTCCTGAAGATATCTCTCTCTCTCTGATCCAAGGAGGCCTATATGATTGTGATGATTTTAGTCAGAAGAAGAGGATTCTGAAGCATGACTGAGAAAGACTACATTCGTAGTGTTGTCAACAATCCTAGTATGATAAGGTCTAAGGAGGATATCAACGATTCAATAAGGATTGTTCAAACAGGATGATTCTCAGCCTGAAGAAGGTATGCAAGGTTGCATTATCTGTGCATACAAAAAGAAAAATCCTTCTCAAAGATGATAACATCAACTATGGGGAAGCAGTGATCTGCTAAGAGCAACAACACAAAAGGTATCAAAGGAGCTTGATAAAGCAAATCCTTCTGGTCTTCCAAACATTGAAGATAGCGACTTAATGTCTCGGGAAGATTAGGAGAAAAGTTGAAGGTGGTGGAATCTATAGAAGATCAGCTGAAGATATGGAGATGGTAAAGCTCAGAAGAGCAAAATGAAGAAATGGAATTCTTGCTAGAAGATCTGATATAAGATAAGTCAACATGATGCATGTTTGTCGACCACACCACGATTATCAAAACCACTTCTGTCGAGTTCATAGAGAACAGGAGCTAACCCAAAACAGAAATATCCCAGTTACAAAGTCCCAAAACTTTGTGGCTGATGAACCAAATGAAGATCCATAATCAGTAGTAACATCCCAAAATGTGCTACTGATAACCATATCAACCACCCACCTTAAATCGTGGAGTGCCTACGATCAAATATCTGATCATATTGTAAGAACAGAAGGACGCCATGATTGCAGCCTACACCAAAACCAACACCATTGAATATCAAGAATTGGTGAATGAACTCCCCAGCAGAGAGGTCAAATGTGATGCCAGTTCTGACCATGTCTAAAGTTATTCATCTGGTAAGCGCCTCAGGGACAAACCTGACCCTTAGCCTTGAGCTAAGAGGTTGGCCCTTCCTGAGCTATCTTATTTTAGAAGGAGTGCAAATATTGAATGCATCACAAAAATCTCTGCTGATGCAAGCAGCACCTCATCAGAAGAATACAAGCTATAAATGAGAATTGCCAATCCCTTAGAGTCTAAATGAAGAAGCTGTCTATTGAAGCATGACCACAGACTACGATCTTCGAAGAAGATGCAAAGGTTGTAGATCAGTCTGGGAAATCGTGGAGTACTGAGCCGAGTCATAAGAGCACTCCACGAGCTGAAGAAGTCAATAGTCAACTAAAGAAAAGTCAAATCTGATAAACTGACGTGGTAGAAGAAGTTACAGATTGTGACCTATCAGATTCTTACAACTGTCCCACTAAGAAACGTGGAGGGAACGGTTAAAAGAGGGAAATTCAAATTATTGGCAGTTATACTTTCGAGAGTTCATCTAAAGCTGCAAGCCTGTCAAATCAATACACACTCTCTCTCAAGCCAAAACCTAAATGCCTTCAAACAGCCAAATTCTCTCAAACAGTTATAGATCCTTAAATTGCTTCCTGACATCTTCCAATATTCTCACAAACCCATAAACCCAGAAAACCCTAACTCTTCAAATGGCAGACTGGCATGTAATCACGGGTATTCAACTTGGAACAAATAAGTTTGAGAAATCAGAGAAGAAGTTCAGAGATATTCTTGAACTTGTAAAGAAGGCTGGATTCTCATAATGCCTTGAGACAAATACTCTAATATATGTTGACTTGGTTAAAGAATTTCACTCCAACGCAACCATGAATTCTGGAACCCTATCTACCAAGGTCAAAGGTCAGATTCTGAAACTGAAAACCACTGACATCAACTAGTGATTGGGATTCCCTGACCTAGGTCTGAAAAATCTTGATGAAGTTGACACGGAAGGAGCCAAGAAGATTATGCGGTACAAGAGAAACTCTAGTCTGAAGGATATAAAGAAAAAGGAATTTCTTGAAGAATTTGAGTTCCTTGCAGAGATAGTGGGCAAATGTATACTATACAAGGACATTGCACATGACACTGTGAGTGATCAACAGTTGAAGATCATGTCTGCAATAGTACTAAAGAAGTGAATCAATTTTGGAGCTGTCCTGCTCGACCTAATGGCTGGACAAGGCAGAGAAGAAGAAGTTAACAGAGAAACCGCTCACAAAGGTTTTCCATGGAAGGTTCTTGAGTATCATTCTGAAGAAGAAGCTGAAGAATAGGATTAAGGATGATGAAGGTGTAATCCTAAACAGCCATTAAGTGATGACCCCTCAGCTGTTTATTAACTGGAAGAAGAACCCAATAGAGAATAAAAGGCTGATAACACATGGCAGCAGCAGCAAGAGTACTTCGAAGAAGAGGAAAGTAAGTGCCATGAAAGAAGAGGAGCTATCACTCTCTGAGGATGCAATTATCCCAGAATCCAAGACTGTAAAGCCCTCGAAGAAGAAAGCTAAGGTGGTGCAGAAGCCAAAGTCTGTTCTTCGAAGAAGTATATCTACTGAAGAAGAAAACTCAGAGTCAGAAGATGAAAAGGGAACTGAGAGCTTCAAGGATGAATCTTCGAAGAGCAAGTCCACTGATGAAAAAGAAGTTGAATCCAAGAGGAAGAAAGCTGAACCTATTAAAGAGGTAGCTAAGTTTAATGATGAAAAAGAACATGCAAGTCCTATAGCTAACCCTCAGAGTAGCCATTCTGCTGATAAAGGAGAATCTAATCCTGAAACAGTTAGATCTCCTAGTGCTGAAGTACCAAGGAACCCTTATGATGGTTCAAAAGAAATAGAGTCTGAAGAAGAAACATCTGTCCCCCCTGCTGTTGAACCTCAAGGAAGTCTGTCTGATGACTCAGAGACTTCAAAATCTGAAGATGAAGAAAGGTCTTCTCCTGAAGTTGAACCCCCAAAAAGGAGGAAGAGCAACAGATTGCATGCTCAAGCTATTCTAGGAAAGAAAGGAAATTCTTCTACAGCAATCATTGAACTTAGTGATGATGAAGCTGGGTCAAAGGAAGAAGGTGCTAAAAGAGAAGGAATGAAAATGTCTACAAAAGTTAGAAGCAAGAGAATGAAAACTGCAGAGCTAGAAGTGACTAGTGAGTCTGCAAAAGTAAGCTCTGCTGAATCTGATGAAGATGATGATCAAATGCTGAAACAAACTGATGAGTCAATTGAAGAAAGTCTGCACCAGTCTAACTCCAGCTCAGGACATGACAAAAATGAAGAAAGTTCCAGTTCTAAGGATATAATACCAGAAGAATTTCACATCCTTTATCCTGTTCATCACAAGAGAAGAATCGTGGTGGAAGTTGATGAAGAACCACTAGATGTACTTCCAGGAAAATGGGTTAATCTTGGAAATGAAAGGCTGAATGTGGTAAAAATGACCGCAGCCTATATGCTCAACAATCTAGAAGCTATGAAGCTGGACACTTCAACTCTGATATATGAGCCTAAAATCAAGGACCATACGATAAGGTGGTTCTATCCTCATATGCCATAGGTAAAGGTATCCCTCACTGGAGACAACAGCTACTTCACCTGGTGCTTCTCTCATCTTCCCAACCTAGAGCTGGTGGCACAGAACTTTCTAAGGGTGAAGAATTTTACAACTCTACTGATCAAAGACCAATCTCACTTCAAGGTCTATCGACATGCTGGAAATTATTACATTTCCTACGATTGTCGAGTAGGTTCAGATGGGAGAAGGACCATACCCAAGTTTGTGATCGTAGAGTCTTCTCACTCTACCTTTAAAGATGGTCAAGATGAAATTGAGAAGCAGTATTCTGCGCAAGCAGCATGGTACTTGATGATCTATCAGATTCTCACTACCTTTGAAGGTCTGTCCAAGAGTGAGAATCGTAGAATCCAAACTGATGCTCAGCAGGAGACTGATCAACTAGTCACTCAGCAGGAAGCTGACAAATCAGCTGCTCAGATGGAGGATGCCCAACTTGATGCCAGATCTCTTCAAGAGCAAGAGTTGCTAAAGAACTCTAAATAATTGATTGAGGAGATCTCTCTCATTGCTGCAGAAGTAAAGGACATGTCAACAGGAGAAGACAATAAGCTGTCCAAAAGGCTTCAAACCAGAATTTCAGACATATCTCTTAAGCTCCAACTGAGGGATCAAATATTTCTAAAATCTATAAATGATCAGAAGGAAGAAGCTCTGAAAGCTCAAAAGAAAAGTACAGATCAAATAATATCTCTCTATGACAAGATTGACAATCTGAATCAGTTTCTCTCCCTATAACTTGAGCTCAGCCAACAAGAACTCAAGATTGAGGTTGGAAACTCATCTCACCTGATGGAGCAGCTTATGACAAATGTGGAGCAGCTCTCACAAATGATTAATGACAAAAAAAACGGGAGAAAAAGAGACATAGGAAGAGGCATTCAAGGAAAAATAAAGAGAGAAGAATGAAGGAAGAAAAGAAGACCAAGAGCAGAAAGGCAAAGGAGGAGGAGAAGAAGAAGAAAGCAGCAGAAGCAGAGTCATCATCTGAAGGGAAGCCAAAGGATAATGACCTCATGAACACAAAGTCTGAGGGGGAGCCAAACAAAGAAGAAGAGTATGCACCAGACCAAGAACGGGAGCAGAATGAAACAATGGAGCTTGCATCTGAGGGGGAGTAGAGGAAAGAAGAAAAAGAATAAAAGAAAGATGAGTAGTTGATAGATGATCAACAGACATTCTAGAGACATACATGAAGCAGAAAAGGTACATTTCTATCTACTTAAGTATGTTCTGGATCTAAGATGTAGAGTGTCATATAGTATATAAATTTTATATTATCATCAATGACATTCATGATTATCTGTTTTAGAAATACAGCTGTTCATTGTATATTAAGAATCATTCATCTCATGCATATGCACTGATTGTTTTTGTCATAATTAAATAGGGAGAGATTGTTAGGAATATTCATGAGAATGGTATTCCTATTTATATGAGATTTGATTATGATATTAATGAATGAATATGCTAGTATGATTGCATTGATGAAATCTGTAAAGTCCTTTGATAGATAATAGGAATATATGTACAAGGACTTAGAATGAATTTATCAAATATGTTAGGTTAATCCTACATAAACAAAACAGCTGTGTAAAGTCCTTAAAAAGAAATGATGTACAAGGACTATAAATAGAAAGATCAAGCTTGTTAGGTTAATCTTATAAAATGTAATAGATATGCTTGTCTGATCTTCGAGCACTGCACCAGTCATCGTAGTCTGCCAGGAGAGATAAGGAAGACTCGAGAACTATCAAGGCAGAATCGTAGTCTGCAAGGATAGTAGATCTCGGAGTTTGTAGTCTGCCAGGAGAGGCAAAACAGGATCGTAGTGTGTCGAGGAGAACTTTCTCAGAGCCGTAGTCTACTGAGGAAGTCATGTTCAGAATCGTAGAGACAGCCTGTCTATGAGCCGACAGAGCACCTGCCAAAGCTAAGTCAAGAATAGTAGGCCACACTTGAAGTAGTGGAGTCCACTGATCATATCAGAGGCAGAGATCGTAGTCGAGCCAGATCAGACGAGGACAACAAGCATGAAGGCAAAAATTGTTCTGTCAAGATCTGATCTCGGAGTCGTAGTATCTGCAGAATTAAAGCAAGATCGTAGTCTGCAAAACTAAGGCTTCAACAAAGATGCTCACAATGCCAAGGAAGAATTGTAGTGTCAACACAATTATCAACAGATGAGCACTCCCAAAGAATCAAAGATGAAGCCTCTGGTCTGAGCTGCAAAGATATATTCCACCTGAAGGAAACTAGAGAGCACTCAACGAATGGAATGCAAGCAAACAGAAGATCTAAGCACCAACTCAATCAACATCCTGATTGAGTTGTGAAGCCATTTAAGATGAAGTCTTCCACAAGCAAATCAGAAGAAGACTTCAAATATAGTGACTGACTAAAAAAAGTCAGCAAGTGCAGTAGCTGTCAAGAGAACAGAATACAACAATCTTGGGATTAACCAGGATCGTAGTGTTTGCCAAACGAAGCAGGAACTGATGCAGTTTACACAGAGATACTTGCCAGCTTATGAAGAACAAGGCGAAAGTGATTAAGCATGGGTCAGACCATTGATGATAGGTGAACGGGAGATCACAAGGAGAAAGAGAGCTGGGCATGCCACAAATTTGATGTGTCCTGATAATCAGAAGAGGCCAGAGCAATAAGTCAAGCTATCAGTTCCTGAGATCAGTCAAGGCAAGCAGAAGTGTTGAAGCATTGCACAAATAAAGGAAGAGGTGTTCTACATTGCAGATCCAAAGAAAACTCTTCAGAATTATAGTGTTGTTTCTACCAGTTAATAAGCAACATTCAACAAGACACACTATGATCAAGGTCCAAGAACATCTGCATCAGAATCGTAGAGTTTGGTCATCTGAAGATTGAAGCATTGGCAACGGTTTAATCTGAAGATTGATATTCAAACGTTGCTGATTGAGAGCTTTGATACAAAAGGACAACTCCTGTAGATTCGAATCAAGGAATCAGAAAGGAAAAATAAAGGTGACTACCAGCCTGACACGGAAATGTAACATCTCTGAGGCGGTAGGTAAAGTAGCAGACTGTTGTGTTAGTAAAGTCATAAAGGAGCTGTCACGTCACATCAACAGTCTGCACCAAATCACTCGAGATCTGCGAAGCAATTCAAATAGCTTCCAACGGTTATTTTCCAACTGGAAGGTCATGGAAAGGTATTTAACAGATGAAGCTTCAAAGATCAAGAGTTGCTGAGTTGCAGAATCGTTGAGTTGTTGGAATGCTATGTTGTTGACTCTACGAGTTCCACCAGAGCTGAACAGAACAAGTCTCAGTGGAAGTGAGACTACGAAAGTGGAAGTGAAGCAGATTTGAAGAAGGGCTTCAACAGACTACGGCTTCACTCAATAAAGATGAGGATGCCATTGAAAATGGCAGCTAAGCTGAGAGCTGAGAAGGCCAGGAAGATAGCATTCAGAAAAGTGGCAGAGCAGAAGGAAGATTCTAAGAGCCACTCTACGAATCACCATGAAGAACCAAAAGCTGAAGAATAACAGATGCAGAACCATATCTGCATATCATTCAAGAAGAGTTCAGGGAATTCTAAGGACCATAAAAAGTTGACCAGTAATGTTAAGCCTTAGCAAACCCGAGTGGTGATGGTGCACAGCTGACATCAGATGAAGATGAGCTGAACAGATAGAAGATCAGCCGCACCAGAGAAAAGGTGGTCCAGACTCTACGTAAAATGCAAAGAGGACCATGCCAAGCTGCTAAGTACAAGAGATGATAAAGCTTCAAGTCATCTTAGCAGCCAAGCACTAACAACAACAACTACAACAACAATAAGCAGCCAGGGCCTGAGGGGTCCTTGTCCAGAGGGACTAAATGAAGTTCCAAGGCTGCTGGCCTTGAAGAGTTCGTAAAAAACTAGAGTTCCAAGGCTGCTGGCCTTGAAGAGTTCTTAGTGAACTAGAGGAGTTCCAAGCCTGCTGGGCTTGAAGAGTTCTTAGTGAACTAAAGTTCCAAGGCTGCTGGCCTTGAAGGAATCTTAGTGATTCGAGGTGCTGCCCTTTCCTTAGTGGAATTCCTGCTAGTGAAGTAGAAGACTGGATTAGGAGCTTGAGTCTCTGAACCACTTAAAATCCCTTGTGTCTTTTACATTCAGTCATTTACATTATGTACTTAACTGCTATAACTGCTATGGATGTAATAACTACTTACAACTAAACTAACTCCAAGAACAATGTGTAACAATGTTTATGAATATATCAATGAAGGGGATCTTTTACTTATTCCGCTGTGCTTGAAAAGATTCTTATGTTTGTCATATGCTAATTCATTAGCAATACAAAATAAACTGGAAAAGTATTTGAAATCAAAAAAGATCTATTCAACCCCCCCTTCTAGATCTATTGTGTGCCTACTGGGAACCAACGCATTCCATATATATATGAGTATCATTTAATGGGCAATTTTAAATTGCATGAAATTCAATTTCAAGATTAAAATAAACTTTTTATTTTAATTATAAAATTATTAAGAATATTATATATAATAGTAACAGTATATATTTATATACATAATAGGACTATATATATATATATATATATATATATATATATATACACACAATAATACTAATCATACAACTTTTTGAAATCCTCTTTCCTTTTGAAATCCTTCAGTAAGGCCACTTTCGTAATATATATATAAGAATCCTGATTGATATTGAATGATCCGTGCATTACTTTATATATATAACTAATCCGTGTATTACTTTATATATAATCAGAATGCCCCTTTTATCAACAGAATTCGCCGGTTACATCAAAAAAAAAAAGAATTCGTGCAGCACAATTCACAGTCACAATTAAAAGAAATTCGTGCACCAGAATTCGCAAATTGACCGACTTTCCCTTCTTCTTTTTTTTGAAATAATTTTATACAATAAATTATGCCCAATAAATTATTTTAAATACATACTCATACATATATGGAATCAAAATAAATAATAACTACATAAAGGTTTGGCTCTAATGCCACTGTTGGGTTTATACGAAATTGTGACGCAATCAAATTGTACAAATTAGCAGAAGGATGGTATATCAGAGTTTAAAAAATTTCTACAAAATCATTACCCGGATCATTCTTTATGCAAATTATTAATTTAAAACGATAAATAAAAAGTTTTGGAATCATACCCTTGTAGAACGAAGCTACCACATGTATGATTTCAACTCCTTGTTCTTCGTGATTTTCTTAAATTTTTGGGTTAGATTCCTTCCGTTAATCAACGTTAGTCACCCAAGTGTTTGGCCTCTAGAGGTGATCCACCAAGAAAGAGGAATTATCACGAAGGAGGGTGGTTGGCTAAATCCTAATTTTCTATCCACTATAGAAAAAGAGTACTCTCCAACAATTAAAATTGCATCAACTGATATCTAATATAAGACTCCTCTTAAATAGATATTGATCAACCCTTCTAATCCTATTAGACATAGGGTTTCATGCAATTAATTAAACTTCTTTAATTAATTAGGCTTCCCAACATATTAGGATTAATTAATTAAACTCATTTAATTAATTTTCCTCCTAATCTTATTAGGAATAAATATGAGTACTAATATTAAATTAATTCCTAAACTCCTTTAGAAATTAAAATAATAATAATTGTTATAATATTAATAAGACTCCTCTTTTTAATTAATATTTAATATTTTCAAAATATTAAATAATAAACATTAAGCTATTTAATTTATTCTATCACCATAGATTAAATTAATTACACTTAATGCATTATTACGATTATGCCATTATCT
Organism: Panax stipuleanatus; assembly: GCA_020205555.1. NCBI lineage: Eukaryota > Viridiplantae > Streptophyta > Magnoliopsida > Apiales > Araliaceae > Panax > Panax stipuleanatus. Next base: position 48,849,362 of record CM035119.1, read on the forward strand.
TCTTAAATAATTATTCTTCTTTTTATAGTGTGACCCTTTAGGTTCTCCATATCAAACCGGTTGTGAATAAATCAATTAGAACAATTCTAATCTTATTTAAATAAATAAATTAAACTAATAATTTATTTAAATAAATAATATTTATTCTACAACAGGGATAAGCCTCCCTGGCGATCAACGAATTTTTAGATAATATAGATTTCAACATTAATCATAAAAAAATATGTGAGTAAATAGTTACCGTACAATTCAATCATTCCACCATATAATGTCCCTATTAAATATAAGACATGAAATTACTGTCAAGTCTTATTTTATTTAATTATATGTATTTTGATTAGAAAATGCACAACTCCAAATAATACAAATTAGAAACTCCTTTCTCATTTTATTATGCCTTAGCCAAGGACTACTGGGTTGTCATTTAACGAATCACATAGGACATATCTCTTCTTTTATTAGAAGTGGTATATTTTTTATTAATCATTTATTATCTCCATATGGAACTCATTATACCCAAGCATACCCTTAGATATACCCTAAGGGTTTTTAAGGAATAAGTCAAACTATAATTCATTACATACAAGATACTATGATGATCTCAAGTCCAAGGATCACTTGTACTACTATCACATTAGGAATTCATATTGACAGACAAGTAAAAATTCAGTAGGTATTCCATAGCGAGTCACGTTCAGTGAACTTATAATCTAATAAGCACCTACATACTTGCTTTAGTGTCTCCACACAAATGATCAGGAGATCAATCATCCTCATCCAATTAACAAGCAACATATGTACCAATCTTTCCGGATTTACTAATCCCTTTTTTAGTAATCCAACGATTGGGAACTATTTTAATTTAAAGCATTCTAAGAATTTAGATCTCATTAGCATGATCAGCATTATGATTCTAATAATATTTCTTAAAATTATGGGTTATTTACTAATTATAAAAATAGCATCATGTAGATAATTAAATGCCTTTACTAAATGAATTCTTTTATTAATAAATAAATAAGATCATCTCAAAAGTAGATCATTTATCATCATACATGATTGGCTTGTATGCATACTACTTTCAGATATAACCATTTTGAGTGTCAAAAGTTGGATCTAAAGCAAGAAATGAAAACTAGTTTTTTAAAAGTTAAAAAATCATAATTTATTTTCTAATTTGTAAGCTTATAACTTGAGATCGATAACTTTGTTTTGAGATTCGTCAATGAGGGATGCTAGCTATATAAGTTAAATAATAAACCCAAGTGGTAGAACTCAAAAACAATGTGTTTACAAGTCGTTGTGTCAGTTTTAGTCAAAACAGTCCGGGTAGTGAATGAAAAGTGAATAAATCTTGCTGACCAGTCAATTACAAGGGATTTTTCGTCATTGCTTTGCACTTTAAAAATTCTGTAAAACTTTGGAAAAATAATATGAGAAGTTATGTGAGTTCTATAAAAATTTGAGAATTTTTGGCCATGTAGAATGAGAGTTATGGCAGTTACAGTGAAGGGCTACTTTCAAAAGTACACCCAAATAACTACTTGTAGTTAACTCTAAAAATTATGAAATATTTAATGAAAGTACATATATATAACAGGAACATACCCTGAAAAGCTCAGAATTTTGGGACAAAGTTTTAATATATAATAAATGTAGCAAGATTTGGCTTTTTTGGACTATTTAAATATAGTAAATGGATTTTAAAAATTCCAAGAAAAATATATTTTCATAAAGAAGTTATAATCTGTAAATCCCAGAAAATATACATTTTTAGAGTTGGGTTGGTATTTTCCATATAAATGATTGAGTTATGAATAAATGAATTAAATATGTTATGTAATGTTAAAAATCTGTAAATTAGGATTTTATGACTTGGAAACCCTAAATATGATTTATGCAATTTTTTGATGGATTTTTGATCATTTGTGATAAGATATTATGTATATGGCATATTAAAATGATTAAATGAATTAATTAGTAAAGTGTAAATAATTAAAATAAATTCTTTATTAATTTAATAAATGATTAAAATATTATTAAATGATTAATAATATTAGACTAAGATATTATTAAGTAATTAATAAAATTTAGATTACGGTTAAATTAAAAAATTATTAAATAATTAATAATATTAGTTAAGAATTTAAAATGTTATTAAATAATTAATAATATTAATTAAGAATTGAAAATGTTTTTAAATGAGTAATACTATTAGTTAAGGATTAAAATATTATTAAATGATTAATAATATTATGAGATGAGTAAGATACTATTACATGATTAATAATATTATGTGGTGAGTAAGACATTATTAAATGAATAAAATATTATTAAATAATTAATAATATTAAATGGGAGTTTAAAAGAGGAGTTAAGTTATTGAGTTAGACATTCAATAGACTATATTAAATTATATGATGAATTGGAAATTTAATATGTTAGGAAGGGAATACAGTTTGAATTCGCCTTGCTGAATTGATTTATTCGGTTTGCTGGATTCGTAAACAGTTTACCGAGTTATAATAAGAACTTATAAAATGAAAAGAGTTAGTGTTAAATTTAAAGTAGTACAATCATACTCTTTAATGGTTGATGTATAATATCTGGACTAAACGATTCCTTCAGGGAGCGGAGGTATATACGAACTAGCTACTGATCTAAATCGATGTGAAAACAGTGTAGTAGACGAGACGAAAAACTAGTTTGTTTGTTGTTTGTGGAAAACCATTCAGCATACTGTATTGAACACTGTTAAAAACTCGACGTGTGCTAGGTTTAGAATTGTGAATACGTATGGTCTACATTGTTATCTAATATATGATTATGTGGTTAAATGTTAGATAAATTATTATGGAATAATGGTATGATAAGTGAGATATGTGATGCTAATTGAGAGATCAATCTTAAAAATGATAGGTCTTTACAATAAAGAAGCTAAATTAAATTGCGTAGTAGTAGTCAACAGATCAGGCAAGTTCCCTAACTTAAACTCGAGTTATTATTTTTCAAGCATGTTAATGGATAATTATTGTTGATTATTCCATATCTAAGATTATTATTGAATATTCACATTTATTGCAAGTTTCCTAACTCAACTTGATTTATTAATTTCAAAGCATGATTAGTGAATAATTATTGTTATTTATTCACATCTATAATGATTATTGTTATTTGCACATAGTGTAATTGATTCTTGTTCTATTATTTGAACTGTTTATGAGCCATGTCTCAGCTAGTTGTTTTGGCGAGACTAATATTTGCTAAAGCATGAAACGTTCTATTTATTATGAACTGATTTATTATTGAAAGATCTATGCCATTGATTTCGGCTAGATCAATATTGATATTATATGTTGAAATCATAGTATTTCTTTAAAAGCAATCTAAATCATATTGTTGTGGTACAGACTCATGATGTAAGACTGAGATGAACAAATATTATTGTAGTAAAACGACCCATGCACTATTTTTGAGTATTATGCATAATATAGAGTACAATGAAGCTGATCACTTTGTGTACTTGCAGGGGAGCATGATTTAATCTTTACGGTTAACTTATACTCTTGAGGTATTCTATCATTAAATGTACTGGTAATGCCTCTACTAGTTCATGATCCATATGTGATCACTCACCATGAATTTGGGAATATTCCACTTTATTGAATATTGTTGAAGTATTGTTAAACTTATTAATCAATTAAATATTATTGAATCTTTGAAAGAATTTTACTCTTTCATCCTTGATATGTTATTCAGCATGAAATTTAAGAAAGTTTTGTTATTGAAAATGAATTATTATTCAGCTACTTCAAAATTCTTTGATTGTTGTTGAAGTTCTATAAAAGCTAAACTCTTCTATTCATGATATATATCCTTTATTGTATACTTTAACTAGCTGAGCAAACTCGTTGCTCACCCTTGCTTAAATAAAATATTTTAGCTAAAGTTGAGGTAGCAGAAGAATCTAACAAGGATAAACACAAGGCGAAGCTGACCGAGTAGTATCAGTTGTGTAATGATGAATATTATATTATATTTTAGTTTACGTCTTTTGTATTATAGGACATGTAATATTAAGGTTAGAGAAACCTGTGATATTGTTATAATTTTGTATTAAGTAATGGTATGAATGTTGTAATTCAAAACGAATGGGTAGTTGGATGTGATATGTATGATGGATCATGAGCACTGAACCCGAGGTTAAGGAACTCGAATTCGGGGGCGTCACAAGTTGGTATCAAAGCTGTAGGTTATAAATCTTAGGTGGGAAAAAGCCTTAGGAATATAACCATAAGAAAAATAGAGAAAACTTATTTAGAGTTCCAAGTGATGGATTGAGGAAATTCATCAGTAGTAAGATATGTGGACACTTAGTGTTTTTTGATTGTGTTTAGTGGTGAAGTATTAATTAAGTTATTTAAAACTGATTGAAGGTTGCCAGTAGATGATGAGATTAAGGAATAGAAGGAGATAAAACTCATGTAGAGTTTTCTTGGAGAATTTGTAGTGTTATGAAATATATTTTCATTTCATATAATGAATTTATGTTTTATTGAGAGATATTAATGGAATTTGTTTGTTGTGTTATGGTTGTAGGATGTCAGAAATAAGAGAACATAGTAATACCATGGAAGAGGAACCACGTGACATACATGTGGTGTACGAAACTCCCCGAATAGTCGAGCCCACTTCGGTGGTAGCACTAGCTGAGGAGGAGACAGAGTCCGAACGAGAATCCGAGGCAAGAGATTTCTTTCAGATATGGGTGCGTATGAGTAACTTAGTACTTCAGAACTCTGAAAAGGAGAGGAAAATAAAGGAGTTGGAGGCAAAAGTTTAAGACCTTCAAATTAGTAAAGAAATGATACAAGAATGTTGGGAGGATGAAGTTAGGAATTGGTAAAAGATGGAAGATCAAATGGAGGCCCTAAAAGAGGAGTTAGGAAGACCGGTGGAGGTAGTGGCCATAAGAAAGACTAAGTCAGAGAATAGAACTTTTTGGAAGTAAGATAATAAGTTAGGAATATAGTTTCGTAGACGATGAGTAGGTATATGTAAATATATATATATCTATATGAACATAATCCTCGCTTTTGTATGAATATCAAGATAACTTGTGGAAATCTCAAATTTTTGTATAAAGTTGTACTAATGAATCCAGACTTTTGTCGCAAAGGGATAGTAAATGTTTGTAGCAATATGCACTGTATGATGAAAAGTACTATGTACTATTTGAATGAATATGAATATAAATGCAATGATATAATTATATGTTTGATTAAGTAGATAAGTTTTGAAAATTAAAATAGTAAGTTGTCTGTCTGATAATTTGGAAATTTATTAAACGGAATTTGTTAATTCAGCAAGCTGAATGTGTTAACTCAGCAAGCTGAATTTGAATAATTCAGCAAGTGGAATTAGTTAATCCAAGTTTATGATTGTAAAATTTTAAATTACATGTTATATTTTAAAAACACTTAGAAGATATAACATATAATGAAACTCGAAGTAATAATAGATTTTAGTTAACCAGATAATGTCACCTAAGAAGAAAAGTATGAAGAAAAATATGAAAGTATAATTTTTAAATCTGAAGTAGGAGAACATGTCAGTGTTGGAGTACTTCGTCATGTTCAACGAGTTAACTAAGTTTGCTCCACATCAAGTGGACACCGAGGAACTCAAGGCGCGACATTTTAAGAATGGACTGAAACCATTAATATTCAAGAAGATTGATGTACTGCGAATTGATTCATTTTCAACTCTATTGGAAATGGCAATCATCGCCAAGGGAGGAAGTGAAGTCGTATCAAAGTACAATCAAGAACAAAAGAAGGAGGCTGAAAGAGGTAATAAGGTAGGTAGTAGTGGAGGCAGAAATTCTAACAAGCGTAAGTGGAACGACAACTCAAATTTTGGAATTAAGTCAGGAGAAAGTAGGAAAAGGGGAGAACAATGTACCAATTGCGGGAAGAATCATCAGGAAGTCTGCCTGAAAGGCAAGTGCTTGTGTTTTAACTGTGGCCAAGAGGGACATATCTCTCCCAATTGTCCCAGTCCGAAGAAATTGCAAGGTTGTTTTTCGTGTAAATCGCTAGACCACCATGTCCGTAATTGTCCAAAGAAGAATGCAAAGAAAGGAAGCAATAGCAAAGGAAACAACAGTGAAACACTGATGATTAAAGAACCAGCCCAGCCAGGAAGTCCAACGGCACGCACATTTAATATGATAATTCGGATGCAGTCGCTTCAAAAGAAGTAGTGTCGGGTAAAATTTTGATTAGTAATATAATTGTGCATGTATTATTTGATAGATATCACTATGAGATACTATTCCTTTATGGATCCGAGTTACAAGATTAGTATCTGAGTTACAGGTTGGTATTTTGTATATATAGAAATGAAAAAATTAATGATACAATTTTAAAAAGTATTAGAACATGAGTATGTCCATGTGATCTATGGTAACCCTTAGAGGTTCCAAAGTAGAATGAGAGAAAGCACTAGTTGCATAATATATTAAAAGAATACCACTGTGAATAAGATGTTGATACCTAAATACAATAGGTAAATATCAGCTATGCCAAGTCAAATGAGACTTGAGTTAAGCACATATATTTCCGCCCTAAATTGGGATAGGAAAGAATAAATGAAGTAATAAATACGATTAGTGTAATTCAATAAATAAGTGTCTAGGGATAGACATAATTTTTATATAAGTTTATAGTGATTCCAGGGACGAAATCCTTATAAGGAGGGGAGAATGTAAGGACCAAGAATTTTTGCATGATTATATGTGAAAATTTTTACGATTTTTTTTTAGAAAGTACTTGAAGCATATAAGTGAATATGTGAATTAAGATAGATAGTTAATTTATTTATTAACTAAGATGAATACTTAATCAATTTGATTAAGAAATAGTAAGATAAGTTATGTTAAAAATTAACATAGCTTGCATGTTAATGATCTTGATTATTAAATTAAAAAGATTTATAATCTTTAAGTGATTAATTATTGATATGAATTATATATAGTGATTATATAAGTGGTAATAACTTATCAAGCCATTTAGGGCTAATTAAGTTAATAAACTAATGGAATATGTTATGACTTATGTGGATTATGTACGTGATTAAATAAATATACATTATATAATGTGTATACATTTATTTTGTATATAAAGAGAATTAAGAATAAAGTTATGTAACCTAATAAATATATTAGGTATGGTAATTAAATAACCTAAGGGTTATAATATGGGAGAATGTTAGTATTCAAAATATATACTAACCCTATTAATTTTATAACTTAAGTAAAGCAAGTCTAATTGGTTTATGAAATTAAATATACATGAGTAAGGATTTAAATTACAAAGGAGGGGAATGAAAACACTAATTAAATAATTAAGTAAGATAAAAATGAAAGTGTTGGACCCATGATAATTTACATGGTCCAAGCTAATTAATTAAAAGCCCAAAACATTAAATAAAGTGGCCCAACTTTTAGCCCAAGTAAAGAGGGACTTTTTGGTCGTTGAGTAAGCAAAATATGGCAATAAAAATTAGGGTCCTTTACAGTACTATACAATAATTAAAAAGTAATTACAACATCAGTACATCAATAAAATAATTATAAAAATAACGCAATAAATTCAAACCATTCAATTTCACATTAATAAGAAAACCTAAAATCAAGGCTGCCATTATTAATAATTTAAATTCAAATTTTTGGGATCTAACAACCAAAACAAATCCATAATTCAAAATTCAAAATTCAAATCAAAAGCATGAAAAACAAAAAAAAATATTTTCCCGTCATTTTCCTCCTCTGCCGCCGCGAATTTTTTTTCCCCGTCATCTTCCTCCTTCATCATCTTCCTCCTCCGCCGCCACGAATATCCACCGCGAATCTTAAGCTTGCACACGAAGAGCAAAGCATGAACTGTCAAATTATGTTTTATTTAACTTCAACAAAAGTATAACACTACTAAAAAATCTAAAAACAAGGTAAATTTCCAAAAATAGAAGAATTACTCACCATAGCCAGGTTAAAATCTATCAGATAAAATCTTGGAATGAAGGTTTGGCTACCAACTGCACTATGAAAAAACTGCAGCTGTGGAGGTGGATTGGTTACCTTGGTATGAAGATTTGGTTACCTTGGTATGAATGTTTGGTTACCAACTGCACTATGAAGGTAACCTAATAAAACTGAATTAGTAACCTTTGTACGAAGGCTTAGTTACCAACTGCACTATGAAAAAACTGCAGGTGTGTATGTGAATTGGTTACCTTGGTATAAAGGTTTGGTTACTAACTGCATTATAAAAAAACCGTGGGTGTGGAGGTGGTTTGGTTACCTTGGCATGAAGGTTTGGTTACCTTGGTATGAAGGTTTGGTTACCAACTGCATTATGAAAAAACTGCAGGTGTGGAGGTGGATTGGTTACCTTGGTATGAAGGTTTGGTAACCAACTGGTTACCTTGGTATGAATTGGTTACCTTGATATGAAGGTTTGGTTACCAACTTCACTATAAAAAAATTACAAGTGTGGGGTGAATTGGTTATCTTGGTATGAAGGTTGGTTACCTTGATATGAAGGTTTGGTTACCTTGGTATGAAGGTTTTGTTACCTTGATATGAAGGTTTGGTTACCTTGGTATGAATGCTTGGTTACTAACTGAACTTGATACTTTAACCAGTACAAAGTGAAAGCCCAATACATACTTTAAAAAACGCAATATTGGGGATAGGCTTATTCAGATGCCTCTCTGTTTAGTAGTAAAATCAGCATTCACCAACTTCACGAAAACATCAGGTTATGAGAACCCATGACCTCACATTTTGTAGCAGGCCCACGTTGCTTGGATTCAAGAAGTTGTCTTACAATGGATTCGATGTGGTCTTATCACCATACAATGAGTACTGGAGGGAAATGAGAAAAGTTGTTCATCTGTTTAGCAACAACAAAGTTCATTCCTTTCGGCCTATTCGAGAAGACGAAGTTTTTCATATGATCAAAGGAATATTGGAATCATCCGAGATTATAAATTTGACCGAAACACTGATGACTCTTGCCAGTACTATAATCTGTAGGGTTGCTTTTGGTAAGAAATTTGATCAAGTCTACAAGAAAAGATTTCAAGGGCTTATGCAGGAATGTCAGGCTGTGATGAGGCTGCCATGGAAGCCATGAAAGCTTTTCATTAAATGGTTGGGAATGATGAGATGATGGAGAAGAAAAAGAAGGAGGTTTAGTCAAGGAAGGATCAGAGAAGACAAATTTAAGAGACAAACTTAAGTTTAAATTTGCTCTTCTACTACTACTAACTAAGAGAGAGAAAGTGATGACCGCTACTTTCTCCGTCCTCTCGGGATTGTACGCCACTGGCTATATGTAATTTTGTAAATAAATATGTAAAAATGTATTATTTTTGTAATTATTTTATCTATGTACTGTTATTGTAATTATTTTTAAAAATGTACTAGAATATGTAATTGTTCCTAAAAATTAAACCAAAAAGGAGAAAAAAAGGGTCAACTTTCATCCAAGAGAAGAGGGAGAGAGAGAGAGAGAGGCCATGTAAGACTCCCTCACATGTGTTAATATTTTAATTTGCCACAAGATTCACTAAGTTTACAAGTAATTCCAATTCTACAAGCAAAAGGAGAGAGGGAAGCAAGATATGTTTGGGAGATGTATCATAGATATACATATTATATCTATACATATAATAATTACCCATCCCATTTAGCAAATTAAAAAGGGTATTTCACTTCTCATTTCTTTTCTTCCAAACTAGCTAACAAAAACCAAAAGAGAGAGAGGAGAGAGCAAATTCTGACCAGCCATAGAGGAGAGAAGAGAGGGTTTTTGCAAGTCTTCAAGCCCATAATCAAACCCTAGGAAGAAGAAGAAAGGAAATCAAGCAAAGGTATAAATATTTTTTTAACCTTAGTCTAGTTATTTCTTTTTGTTTTGGTTTGATTTTTTGATGATCTAAAGTTTATGATCTTGAGATCTAAAACCTTAGATCTTTGTGTTAATAAGTGTTTCATGTTTAGATCTAACCATTTTGAGTGTCAAAAGTTGGATCTAAAGTAAGAAATGAGAACTAGTTTTTCAAAAGTTAGAAAACCCTAATTGTTTTCTACTTTGTAAGCTTATAACTTGAGATCAATAACTTTGTTTTGTGATCCATCAAAGAAGGGTGTTAGATATATAAGTTAAATACTAAACTCAAATGGTAGCACTCAAAAATAATGTGTTTACAAGTCGTGGTGTCAGTTTTAGTCGAAACAGTCCGGGTAGTGAACGAAAAGTGAATAAATCTTGGTAACCAGTTGATTAAAAGGGATTTTTCATCACTGTTTTGCACTTTAAAAATTCTGGAAAAATTTGAAAAGATAATAGGAGAAGTTATGTCAGTTCTATAAAAATTTGAGAATATTAGGTCATGTAGAATGAGAGTTATGGCTGTTACGGTGAAGGGCTACTTTCAAAAGTACACCCAAATAACTATTTGCGATTAACTCCAAAAATTATGAAATATTTACGGAAAGTACATATATATAACAGTAACATACCCTGTAAATTTCAAAATTTTCGTACAAAGTTTCGATTTATGATAAATGTAGCAAAATTTGGCTATTTTGGACTATTTAAATATAGTAAATGGATTTTAAAATTTTCAGGAAAAATGTTTTTTTTTTAAAGGAGTTATAATCTGTCAAATCTCAGAAAAGAAACATTTTTGGAGTTTCTTTGGTATTTTCTATATAAATGATTGAGTTATGAATAAATAAATTAAATGTGTTATGTAATGTTAAAAATATGTAAAATAGGATTTTATGACTTGAAAACCCTAACTATGGTTTATGCAGATTTTTGATGGGAGTTTTGGTCATTTGTGATAAGATATTATGTGTATGACATTTTAAAATGATTAAATAAATTAATTAGTAAAATGTAAATAATTAAAATAAATTGTTTATTGATTTAATAAATGATTAAAATATTATTAAATAATTAATAATATTAGACTATGATATTATTAATTAATTAATAAAATTTAGATTAAAGTTAAATTAAAATATTATTAAATAATTAATAATATTAGTTAAGAACTTAAAATATTATTAAATAATTAATAATATTAGTTAATAATTTAAAATGTTATTAAATGATTAATAATATTAGTTAAGGATTAAAATATTATTAAATGATTAATAATATTATGAGATGAGTAAGATATTATTACATGATTAATAATATTATGTGGTGAGCATGACATTATTAAATGATTAATAATAATTACAAATGAATAAAATATTATTAAATAATTAATAATATTAAATAAGAGTTTAAAAGAGGAGTTAAGTTATTGAGTTAGATATTCAATAGACTATATTGAATTATATGATGAATTAGAAATTTAATATGTTAGGAAGGGAATACAGTTTGAATTCAGCTTGCTGAATTGATGTATTCGGTTTGCTGTATTCGTAAACATTTTATCGAGTTATAATAAAAACTTATAAAATGAAAAGAGTGAGTGTTAAATCTAAAGTAGTACAGTCGTACTCTTTAATGGTTGATGTATAGTATCTGTACTAAACGATTCCTTCAGGGAGCGGAGGTATATACGAACTAGCTACCGATCTAACTCGCTGTGAAAAACAGTGTAGACGAGACGAGAAACTAGTTTGTTGGTTATTTGTGGAAAACCATTCAGCATACTGTATTGAACACTGTTAAAAACTCGACGTGTGCTAGGTTTAGAATTGTGAATACGTAAGGTGTTATAGTGTTATCTAATATATGATTATGTGGTTAAATGTTAGATAAATTATTATGGAATAATGGCATGATAAGTGAGATATGTGATGCTAATTGAGAGATCAATCTTAACAATGATAGGTCTTTATAATAAAGTAGCTAAATTAAATTGCGTAGTAGTAGTCAACAGATCAGGCAAGTTCCTTAACTCAAACTCAAGTTATTATTTTTCAAGCATGTTAATGGATAAGTATTGTTGATTATTCCACATCTAAGATTATTATTGAATATTCGCATTTATTACAAGTTTCCTAACTTAACTTGAGTTATTAATTTCAAAGCGTGATTAGTGAATAATTATTGTTAGTTATTCACATCTATAATGATTATTGTTATTCGCACATAGTGCAATTGATTCTTGTTCTATTATTTGAACTGTTTATGAGCCATGTCTCAGCTAGTTGTTTTGGCGAGACTAATATTTGTTAAAGCATGAAACGTTCTATTTATTATGAACTGATTTATTATTGAAAGATCTATACCATTGATTTCGGCTAGATCAATATTGATATTATATGTTGAAATTATAGTATTTCTTTGATAGCAATCCAAACCATATTATTGTGGTATAGACTCATGATATAAGACTGAGATGAACAAACTTTATTGTCGTAAAACGACCCATGCGATATTTTTGAGTATTATGCATAATATAGAGTACAATGAAGCTGATCACTTTATGTACTTGCAGGGGAGTATGATTTAATCTTTACGGTTAACTTATACTCTTGAGGTATTCTATCAATAAATGAACTGGTAATGCCTTTATTAGTTCATGATCCATGTTTGATCACTCACCAAGAAATACGAGAATATTCCACTTTATTGAATATTGTTGCAGTATTGTTAAAATTCTTAATCAATTGAATATTATTAAATCTTTGAAAGAATTTTACTCTTTCATCCTTGATATGTTATTCAGCATGAAATTTAAGAAAGTCTTGTTATTGAAAATGAATTATTATTCAGCTACTTCGAAATCCTTTGATTATTGTTGAAGTTTTATAGAAGCTAGACTCTGCTGTTCATGATATATATCCTTTATTGTATACTTTAACTTGATGAGAAAACTCGTTGCTCACCTTTGTTTAAATAAAATATTTCAGCTAAAGCTGAGGTAGCCGAAGAATCTAACAAGGATAAAGACAAGGTGAAGCTAACCGAGTAGTATCAGTTGTGTAATGATGAATATTATATTATATTTTTATTTAAGTCTTTTGTATTATAGGACATGTAATATTAAGGTTAGAGAAACGTGGGATATTGTTATAATTTTGTATTAAGTAATGGTATGAATGTTGTAATTCAAAACGAATGGGTAGTTAGATGTGATATGTATGATGGATCGTGAGCACCGAACTTGAGGTTAGGGAAATCAGATTTGGGGGCGTCACAGTGAATCTTGGAGAGATAGGAATTATATATTATGAAATATTTATATGAGTGAGCACCAAATCTGCTACAGGAAGTGTAGAGAATTTGGGGGCGTCACAGCTATTCCCATCTTCCTTTAATAATCAATACACACTATTGGCCATAGATTATGTTTTGACATGGGTTGAGGCAGCTGCATTACCCACAAATGATGCCAAAATAGTGCTATGATTCTTGAGGAAGAATATCTTCACCTGATTTGGTACACCAATAGCTATAATCAGTGATGAGGGCACTCATTTTTGCAACAAGCACTTCACCAAATTGCTTGCCAAGTATGGGGTGAAACATAAGATTGCTACAACCTATCATCCCCAAACCAGTAGCCAAGTAGAAGTTTTGAATCGAGAGGTTAACCAGATCTTGGAAAAATTTGTGAATCCGTCTCGTAAAGATTGGGTAATGCGATTAGACGACGCTTTATGGGCGTATCGAATGGCCTATAAAATACCTATCAAAATGTCACCATACTGGATGGTCTATGGAAAAGCGTGTCATCTACCAGTAGAACTTGAACATAATGCTTATTGAGCTATTCGGAAATTGAACTTTGACTAACAAGCATCCAACGAAAAAAGATTATTGTAATTGAACGAAATGGATGTATTTCGGCATCAAGCTTATGAGAATGCCAAGTTGTATAAAGAAAAAGTCAAAAAATGGTATGACAAGAAGATCCTTGATCAAAAATTTGAACCAGGTCAAACGGTATTGTTTTTCAACTCTAAATTGGGGTTATTTCCCAAAAAGCTAAAATCTCAATGGTCTGAACCATTTGTGGTTACATCTGTTGCTCCTCAGGGAGCCATTGAGGTTGAGGAACCTAATTCGAAGCAGACATTCAAGGTTAATGGTCAACGTTTGAAACATTACTGGGGTGGAGACATCAATCGACGTCTATCATCAATTCATCTTACCAATACAACTGATAATTAAACAAAGCAAGAAAGTCGGGCCGACGACTATAAACCAAGCTCTATTGGGAGGCAGCCCAAACATTTAATTTAATTTTCAGTTTATCTAAGCTTCAAATTTAATTCGTAGAGTAGATTAGTTCGTATCTATTGATATGTTTAAATAATTTGAAACTGATTCTATATAGGGGCAAAGGAATGGAAATGCAATAAGGGAATGAATGAGGTATTGATCAAAATGGGTAAGAAATTACTAAGTCACTAAATAGCGCCTCTTAATTTTCCATGGATCTTTCATCCATTTTTCATCATTTGGTTCAATATAAAGAATTATTTCTTCAATATTACTGTTAGGTATATACTGTTCAGGTAAGAGTAAAACATCCTTTGCTGTTTGAGTGGAAGAAGATGTACTGTTGGGAGTATTAATACTTGGAAATTCTGTATAATACTGTTGTCTGCCTCGGCCTCTTCCTCTAATCATCAACCCTGTAAATATTCACGGGTTAGAAAATTCGGTAAAGAGTTATTTTCTCCTTTTATATATTCAATATCAAAATCAAATACTGATAAAATACTTTGCCATGTAGCAAATATTTGTTTAGAGGCAAGATTTTGTACATCATTCTTAAATATCTGTTTAGCAGCAGAACAGTCTACTCTAATAAGAAAATGTTGGTTTAAAAGATCATCCTGAAATTTTAAAACACATTTGACAATGGATAAACATTCTTGTTTGATTGTAGGGTAATTTAAAGCAGCACCCTTCCAGGTTCCTGAAGCAAAACGAAGTAATTCTTCTTTTTTCTTAATAGGGTTATACTGTTTAAGTATCCCACCATAGCCTTGATTAGAGGCATCAGTTTGCACAATTTTCTTCCATTCAGGATGAGGAAGGGACAAACATGGTAACTGTTTAACCTTTTGTTTAATTTTCTGAACAGCCTGAGTATGCTCTTCAGTTCAAGGCATAGGATTCTTTTTGAGTCTGGATTGTAAAATAGAAGAGTCATGTGACAATTTATGATAATAATCCCTAATATAATTAAGACTTCCAAGGAATCTTCTGAGTTGGGTAATTTCCTTAATTTCATCAGGAAATTTAGATGCAAATTCAATACATCTATCAATAGGAATAATAGTTCCATTGGAAATATTATGTCCAAGGAAACGAATAGCAGTTTGGAAAAGCTTTATCTTGGATGCAGATACAACTAAACCATTTTTAATGATAACATTTTTGAAAATATTTAAATGTTTAATATGTTGTTCAATTGAGGATGAAAATATAAGAACATCATCAATATAACAAATAGCAAATTCTGTAAAAGGGTTAAATATATCATTCATAATATGCTGAAATTCTGATGGTCCATTTTTGACTCCAAATGGTAAAACATTCCATTCAAAATGACCAAAAGGTACGGTAAAAGCAGTTTTATATCTGTCTTGCTCACATATTTGGATTTGCCAAAATCCAGATTTTAAATCAAATTTAGAAAAGATAATTGCATTATGCAATCTATCCAGGAGGTCCTTCTTATTAGGGATGGGATATCTAATCCATTGTAAGGCCTCATTTAACGGTTTATAATTAATCACAAGCCTAGGAATTCCTCTTTCTATCTCTGCATGTTTATTAACATAAAATGCAGTACAACTCCAAGGAGAATTACTAGGTTTGATAAGACCTTTCTGTTTAAGAGATTCAATTTCATTTTTGCACAAAATAAGATATTCCTTTTTCATCTAGCTTGACCTGGATTTGGTAGGAATATTCTTTTCATTAAAACCCGGAATGTAAGGAAGAGAAATAATATGCTTCTTCCTATCCCAAAAGGCATTAGGAACATCACTGCAAATTTCTGTTTGTATAGTTTTTAGAAGAGCTTTAATTTTATCATGTAGAGAAGGTTGTAAAATCCTTTGTTCAGTAGTAAGAAATTTTACCTCTTTTTGAATAAAATTTATCTGCTTTTCTTTGAAATAAATCATGTTTTTAACTTGATTTAATTCCTTAGTATAAGGTTCTATAATAAATTCAAAGATAATTTTTCTATTATTTAGATTAGTATGAATACCCAAAGTATCAATCTTAGAAATAGGCATTAAAAGACAAAGAAAAGGAGTTCCTAGAATAATACTTTGACTCATGTTCTTGATTAACACGAAAGAAGTAGGTAGACAAATACCTTGATTGCAGATAAAAGCTTCTGGTATTTTATACCTTATTTTCATAGTATTACCACTAGCACTAGTTAAAGATTGAGTGGTCTTCTGAAAATACTTAGTAGGAACTAATCCTTCCTGAATACAGTTCATATCAGCGTCACTATCGACAAGGGCAATAGCATCTTTTAAAATAAAGTCTGGTTTAATAACAAAAGTAATACGGATATACCATTTTTGGAAAACAACTTGATTCATGAGCATAAGATACTGATTATCAGTAACTTCATCATTCTTTTTAGAAGATTCTGGTTTGGTGCTTAAATGCTGCTTAATATTATTTAAATCAGCTGTAATAATAATATTAGCTGTTTTAAGTTGTTTAACTTCGGTTTTTAAAAGATTAATATATGCTTTTAAATCATTAATAGTAACAGGTTTATCATTAGTAGAAGCCTGTTGTATTCTTTTCATAACCTCACGTATACTGTATTGTTCTACTGGGAGAATATCATCTTCAGTTTTATAATTCTTATAACAAGTTTCCAGAAATTTTAATTTAATTTCTGGATCTTTTATAAGATTAGCTATGTCAAGCATAGATTGTTGGGAACTGGTAAGAACATTAATACTTGGGCCAATATCTAAACCATTCATTTCAACAATGACTTTCCAGTAATTGGCTTCAGCAACTGTGTTACAGCCATCTGGAGAACAAGTAACACAAGTCTGGGGTTCTTGGCCATCCTCTTCTTCATAAGAAGAGTAGATTTCATCAATCTCTTGATCAGATTCTTCATTATCATTATCACTGCTGGATAGACAATTAAGAATCTCAAGTTGAACATTTTCATCAAGAGATAATTCTTTAAGTTTCTGTTTAACCTTAGACCTACATTTATTAGCAAAATGTCCTGTTTTTCCACACTTATAACATTTTACAGTAGATTTATCCTTTTTACTACTAGTCTTCTTCTTCCTAGAAGGTTTTCCTGAAGTATCTTTTCTAGAAGAAGGACGTTTTCTGTGTGTTTTAATCTGTTGCTTCCTAGGTTTAGAAGGGTACTGGATTTTAGTCTCATAAGAGAATTGATCACAGAATTCTCCTAATTCATGTCTTTTAGTAAGATTCTGTTATTTCATCAGATGCTGAAGTTTCATATCATTACATAATGATAATCCTTCTTCGATAATAACAGCCACTAAATGACCATAGGAGTACTGGTTATAAGGAATACTCATTTGATCATGTTTATCCCTAAGTTTCTTACGAACTTTTTCAGCAAAGAAAGTAGGAAGCCCATCAACAAATTTGGCTTTCCAATGTTCACTATTAGCATCAGTTCTTTGCATGACCTTCATAAGGAAAACATCCTTATACCATCTAAAATGGGTTAAAGAAGGACATCTGAGATTTTGTAACAATTCTCTACCCCTATCGGCATTCATAAGTCCTGGTCCAACAAAATGGTGGAGGATAGATTGTACCATAGTATACCAAGCATCCTCTCTTTTAGTTTCAACGGCAGTAATAGGGTCAATTTCAGTCTTAAAGGATTTTAAGATTTCTTCTTTCTAGGTATCAGTGATGGCATTATCCCACCATCCTTTAAGAATACCAGTAAAAACCAGCAGCAAGAAATCTACAGATCTGATGATTAGTATTATTATTCTGCCGACAAACAGTAGCATACATCATCATATGATGTATGGTTTCAAAGATCTGGTATTCGGTTTTACCATCTATGTTCCATTCATAAATGGTCTTACCATGATAAGACTTCTGGGAATGAAGAAAGTCTTCTTCATAAAGGATATCTTGTGGTGTAGGTCTAGGATAATAATATCTATTGGGTGCTGAAAAACTAGTTCTCTGAATAGGCTTTTGGCTATAAGCAATCTTATTAACAGAATCAATATCCTGAAAGTTATTCTGTATCTCAAATATGTGTGTAAGATATGGTTCATCATCATTGTTTTCCTCATGAATATCTTCAATATTCTGGGATGAGGGTTTATCAGAAATAACGTTAATTTGAGATGAAGATCCTGTAGAAATTTTTAAATCTTTCATTTTGTGAAGAAGATTTTCAATAAAATCATCATCTGTTTTAGTAGACTGCATCTTAAAGTTTGTAACTTCAAGAGGAGGTTTGATAGTGACAGGTTGGAGGTTAGCAGGTTTAGGGATCATTTGATATTTATTATTTAAGTTATTAACCTGATTCTCAATTTTGGTTAGCTGTTTTCCAACATCATTAAAATTAATGATTTGGTCTTCAATTCTGATTAACTGTTTTCCCACAGTTTGAAAGAATAAATTAGTATAATTATTCTGTTTAGTAATGGGTATAATGTCACCATACCTCATACTTCTTTGACGATTAGAATTATCTTCAGAAATTTCAACATACGGATTAATAATTAAAGGTTTTGAATTCTCATTACCAGCTCTTAGTTCTAAAGACTGAGGGGGAGGATGAACAGATTTAATAATACGACCAGTAGTAGTAATCCAATCTCTTTGAATACTGGTTAAAACATTTAATTGATCTTTATCAAAAGTTTCAGTAGGTTTAATAAAATCAAAATACCATTGAGTAAATGATATAATACACTGGTTTTGATTTAAATATAAAGAATAATCAGATTTTAATTCTGCTAATCTCTCTTTATTATGGTTATTAAAATACCAAGTTCTAAAATCTTGATATTTATCCTGCATAAATTCCTGGTTTAAAAGAACACGAATTTTGCTATTAGGTGTAAAATCCATTAGCATTCAAAATGCATGTCACTAGCGGTAGGACTGTTTGGTCTTCTGTTGGAGGTACTAGGTCCATAGATACCATGAGGTATCTGGTTTTCAGAAATATGAAGGCCTTTAATATGATCCTCTATTTTAACGGATTCGTTGCTAGATGCCTTGGTAGATTCTTGATACACAGACTCTACAGGCTCAGACACTGAATGTCTAATAGATTCGGGAAAATCAATATTATAAGGAGTACAACTTTTAGTAGACTGGCTACGGATTAAAGGTTTCTGAAAACTAATATAGACATTTCCCTCGCGAGTCTGGATAACGTCTTGTATGGATTGTCTAATTAAAGGTCTGGTAGGAACGGCATTAGTAATCTGCCATTGTTTGGGAAAAGTAATGTCTTCCCAAGGTATCATTCTGGGTATAGCCACTTGGCTGCTGAAGAGATTAGAATCAATAAGGACAGTATGACCTTGTAGACTCTGCTTTCTAATATACGGATTTAAAGTTGTCAAAACTTTAAGGTTAATTCTGAATAAAATAGCAAAAGGAGGGGATCCTGGTAAATACTCATATCCATGGGATATGATTCTCATTTCAAGGACTTTAGACAAATTACTGTCAGTCAGAGAAATGCTCAAATTCGGATAAATATTAAAATAAACAGGTCCATGGGCTAGACTAGTTTCAATAGCTCCCATAAGAGATGCTTTCCAGTTAAGACATCTTCCATCTCTTAGAGTGCATTGAATACTGGTGTTTTGACCAAGTAAAGTCAAAGGTTTAAAAGCAATTTGAACAAGTCCTATATGCACATATTTATATTTTTGCATAAAGGGATACAGATCTTCAATATGAAGTAAATAAACGATAGTATCATTGTCCTGTAAGGGAACAGCATGTTCAAAAGTTTTGATTATTCTTTTACTGGTAAAATCAAAAGTTCCAATTTTGTAAATCATTTCTGGTTTAACTTTAGGAATAGTCCATTTATCTAAAGCTTCTTTAACATCCTGGTAGGCAATTAACTCGGTGGCCTCTGAAGTTGAGGCTACAGTATTAGCTACAGTAGTAAGAGATGTGGAAGAAAGGTCAGTCATGTTTGTGAGATGATCATATATGCATAATTTAAAAGATATATATTTATCAATATGACAATAAACTAAGTATGGCTCTGATACCATAGGGGGACAAGAACACCAAATAAGCACATCTGTCAACGATTTATGAGGAACAATCTAAACACCCTATGGTATCATAGGGGGACAAGAACACCAAATAAGCACATCTGTCAACGATTTATGAGGAACAGTCTAAACACCCTACCCGGTCAATGACATAAACCCTCAACGCGACTTGGGTGACGTACCACTTATTCAAGTTCTTGAATCAGAATAGCAGTATAGCAAGAATATTTTAAAGTCATATTAACAATATATAAATTCTAAATTTCTGCATATATGATCTCATAAACTACTGTTGAGTGGGGGTTCTTCCCACCACAATCAACCGGCAGGTTTCTTCCTGTATAGCCTTTTTAGTTTTGTCAATCAAAATTTCAGATTCAGAAAATCTTTCTTTAAAGTAAGAACGATTATAATTATCAACAGCGTTAATGATCTCTGTTCTATATCGATTACTATTTTCCTGATGATATGCTAAAAGATCAATTAAGAAAACATAATAATTTATATTGGCAATACTTACAGAGAGAGAAAGGAGACGATGATATCTTCAAACCTTCAGATTCTTATTTATAAGAGAGAGAAGTACAGGGGAAAAAAAAACTTAACAAAGAAAAACTCCTTTTTCTCAACATAAGGGTGAGGTTTCCCTTAAATAGAAAACAAAAGATAAAGAGAGGGGCGGGTGGCGTGTCCTTATAAGTGGAGTCGGATATCCTGCTTCATCCTTATCTTTAGGGACAGCTGTGCGGTAGTAGGATTAACTTTAATAAAGATATATTTAATAAAGCTAATATTCTCTTCTGGTGGAGGACAGCTATCTGTCTTTTCCTTGATAATGGAGGAGCATTTCTGCAAGTGGAGACTTTTAAGGACAACAGTTTTGTCCTCTTGCTGATAATGGTGGTGGATAGGTAACATCAAGCTTTACCTTTCCCTTTTTTTATTTTGTTCCATTCTTTCTGAGATAACGGTTGTAAGAGAATCCCAAAAATCACCTATAGTGCCTTCTGTCTCATCCGGTTCTTGACTTTCTCCGGCTAGTACATTGAATTCATTATCATCCTGATCAGAACTCACAGTTTTCATTGATGAGTCATCTTTATCCTGTTCCATAGATTTTAGAAATTGATTTTTCATAAAATCCATAGATTTTACAATTAAATCTTCTCTTGAAAGATTTGGAAATTTCTGTTTTAATTCTTCTTGAATTTTAATAAATGGATTATCATGTGGTTCAGGAAGAATCTTAGGGACTGCATCAAAACAAGCTTGAGTATGGTCTTTAATAGATTTTATTAATTCTGGTAAAGTCGGATTAAGACCTTTGTCCCACCAACGGGTAAAGAAAATCCTTTTAAGGCAAGGAATCTTATTCTGATAATCACATTTTAAATCCCATTTCCATATCCATGGAATTTGAAATCGGATAATAAAATGAATAAAAAGTTTTGTCATGGACAAATCTTTGTTTACGGGAATATGAGAGTAGGCAACTTGCCAATCCTTGAATACTGTTAACACTGATTCTGGTATTGTTTCCATGGTTATACCAAATTTATCCCACCAAACGAAAAACCAGTTTGGTATTTTGTTTCTTAGAACATCAGGACAAATTCGAATAAACCAAGAGTGGTTATGAACAGGGTTCTGGTAATAGAACAGATAGGTAAAGGAATCAATATAATCCCAATAACTATACCTGGTTTCTGTATTTCTGGAGTCGACAGTTCGGGTAGTATGAGGGTGTATGCCCCAATTAGCAATGGGCATAATATTTCTGATGGTTGTTTTACTGTATGAAATAGGGCTGGTGGTCTTAGATGGATCAGTGATGAGGGCACTCATTTTTGCAACAAGCACTTCACCAAATTGCTTGCCAAGTATGGGGTGAAACATAAGATTGCTACAACCTATCATCCCCAAACCAGTAGCCAAGTAGAAGTTTTGAATCGAGAGGTTAACCAGATCTTGGAAAAATTTGTGAATCCGTCTCGTAAAGATTGGGCAATGCGATTAGACGACGCTTTATGGGCGTATCGAATGGCCTATAAAATACCTATCAAAATGTCACCATACTGGATGGTCTATGGAAAAGCGTGTCATCTACCGGTAGAACTTGAACATAATGCTTATTGAGCTATTCGGAAATTGAACTTTGACTAACAAGCATCCAACGAAAAAAGATTGTTGTAATTGAACGAAATGGATGTATTTCGGCATCAAGCTTATGAGAATGCCAAGTTGTATAAAGAAAAAGTCAAAAAATGGTATGATAAGAAGATCCTTGATCAAAAATTTGAACCAGGTCAAACGATATTGTTGTTCAACTCTAAATTGGGGTTATTTCCCAAAAAGCTAAAATCTCAATGGTCTGAACCATTTGTGGTTACATCTGTTGCTCCTCAGGGAGCCATTGAGGTTGAGGAACCTAATTCGAAGCAGACATTCAAGGTTAATGGTCAACGTTTGAAACATTACTGGGGTGGAGACATCAATCGACGTCTATCATCAATTCATCTTACCAATACAACTGATAATTAAACAAAGCAAGAAAGTCGGGCCGACGACTATAAACCAAGCTCTATTGGGAGGCAGCCCAAACATTTAATTTAATTTTCAGTTTATCTAAGCTTCAAATTTAATTCGTAGAGTAGATTAGTTCGTATCTATTGATATGTTTAAATAATTTGAAACTGATTCTATATAGGGGCAAAGGAATGGAAATGCAATAAGGGAATGAATGAGGTAAAGACAGGCCAGGGTAATAAAAATTCTCAATCCAGGCACTGTTAGAGCGCCCCGACACTACAAGAAAATAGCAACTTAGCACCCCGACGCTAGTGGACAATGGCTTCAAGATAGACCAGTGCCTTAACGCTCCCATTGCACTTCAATACAGCGCCCTGACGCTAGGACCAATTCCCACATGCTGCTGAGTAGCATCTCGACGCCCCATTTATGGAGAGAGATGGCGCCCCGACGCTGTACACGTCTTGACCACACTGCTCAGTAAAGCTCCGGCGCCCAAAATGTACCCAATATAAGTGCCTCGATGCTAATCACAACTTCAAGTTTTGTTGCTTAGTGCCTCGACGCTCCTTCACGCTCAAACCCCAGTGCCCTGGTGCTGGGAGGACAGGTTTGAAATTTTTTTAGGGCTTTTCAGCCGTGACAGGTATGCACCACCCAACTCCTCTTATTCTCTTGCCTATTCTAATCATCACGTCTCATACCCTCATTCACCTACGATCCCTAATCGCTAATTCAAAGACCCACGACCCTATTGCACTTTGATACACACTTGGATTTGCAGAGGGAACCTCCCAACCAATTTTTCTCCATCGTTTTTGGGTTTCTCATAAAAAAAGGTAAGGTGATTCGACTCTTTTGTCAATACTGAGCCTGTATTTGTGCTTGAACTTCTATGGTTAACTGCTTGGATATTAGGCTTTGATATTGGAGTTATTGAATATGTAAACGTAATTTGGATTTTTGCATTTAACTAATGCCTATACGGTGTTTGATTAAATGTTTGTGAGAGTTTTATTGAGCTAATTTATACGTAGTGATGCTATTGTGTTTTTATTTCTTACGCATTTGCATGCATATGATTTTGGTGCTTGTGAGGTTATATCGCACTGAAATTTTGGGGGGAAATACACAGGTTGAGCATAATAACTGAATCTAACGGTGCAATTAAGGTTAATTGTCAAATTTGGGGCATGAAGTTTTGTCAAGTATTGCCTTTGATCTAATTTCACAATTGTTTTGTAGTCTATGTTGCCATTAAAGTTGGATATACACAATGAGATGATGCACTTGATTTAGTTATCACAGTTTATGCATAATGAGTTCTAAGGTTCTACTATTAAGAACTATTGTGGCTATTGTGAAGTAAATTGGGCAGACTAGGGATAGTTTGGCTATAATGGTGTGTTGATTACCGTACTCATGCTTAAATCTCACCATGATGTGGCCTGTGAACTGAATCTACTGTGCTTTAGCTACTAAATGGTCATTAAATCTGATTATTCATACTGTGTCATTATTCCCATTTAGTTACATTGCTAGTGTAGGGTCTGAATGGTTAGAATCGATATCAATGGACATACTCATGCACTAATGCCATAATATATTAATTTTAAGATAACACCGCATTTTAGTTTTGGAGTTTCCTGCTTACAGTACTATGTCATGATGATGTGATTGTCTACGACACTTGAATATGAAAGACGAATATGACAATTACCTTAGTTTCCATTGCAAGCTGGTACTTTGGCTACAAAGAGGCAGTGTGGTGATGGATCCGGTTCCTCTTCCTCCTAATCGAAGCAATTTGACAAGAAGAGGTTCGTCAATGCGGAAGCTTAAGAGCGATTTAACAGAATGGGGCAGAGACCGCTAATTCCAGAAAGGGTATTAAGACCTGACCAGAAAAAAGATGGCGAGATAGCAGTGATAATAGCGGAAAATAACTGGTTTGACTTCACTGAACACCCAGAACCGGCTGTCATTGCAGTATGCAGTAGTGAAAGAATTCTATGCAAATGCGAAAGAACACTACTTGTATGGCATGCAAGTCCGGGGAAAGACGATCTCTTTTTCCAGCATAGAAATTAGCAAATGCTACAAACTGCCCCACCTTGGTGACATAACTTTATACACAACTTACGTTCAACAAGGGCCAAATTACGAGCAAATCATTAGATAATTATGTCAGTCGAGCACTACTTGGAGGACCCATGAGCGGGGTAGCATGACATTCCCATATTCCACACTTAGTTGATATGGCATGGTGTGGTATGCCTTTATTTGTGCCAAGCTGATGCACTACACGCATGTTAGCGACATGACGAATGAGATAGCGGTCTTGCTTTATTATCTTATAAAACGGAAGCAGATGGATGTGGGCCTCATTATTCAGCAGTCTATTCAGAGAGCTCTTCGAGGGGGCACAACAGGGGGACTTCCACACCCCTCTCTCATATGTGCTCTTTTTGCTAAAGCTGGGGTCCAATGGAAAAATGATGAAATGGTTCAGCAACTGATGCCTATCCTTGACCACAAGATGATAATGAGGTATAAGGTTTGGACTGGAGGAAAAAATCTCATGTGCGGGTTAGGATTTATTATTCTACAGCTGGATCCACAACAAGCACCACAGCCGGATCCACAACAAGCACCTAATCTGGTGGCATCGAGTACTTACCCCGCTGGCCCTCGTCATGTGGTTTTCGAGGAGGTCCAGCATGCAGTAGATGGGTGGTTCTATAACATTGAGTAACAAAATGTTCGTTTGGCCGAGCGGCAAGACACTATCTTCGTGTACAATGTCTCATTTAACACTTCCCTGGTGAATATGTTTGCTCGGCTAAACCTTACAGTGGATCCCATCCACTTTCCTACTGCACCTATTTTGCCTGACTTTCCCCCGTCCGATCAAGAGATGAGTGAGGATGAGGAGGTCGCTCCCGATGAGTGACCAAATCAAGAAAGTCCTATGTTCTTAATTCTTTATATTTCGCATGAGGACATTGCTCACTTTAAGTTTGGGGGTAGTTTTCTAGTTTCATTATAAGACTACATGTTCATATTAGATTGTTTGCATTATAGGGTGTGTTTAGTTTTAATATTTTTATGTGTTAATATATGTTAGTTTGCATGATATTAGCGTATAGTATGTTGATAACTTGAGCATGATGAATCATGAAACCTTGTGTTGGCCAATGATAACAATTTTGTGAATTAAAATACAACTTGAAAGAATGGGATAACGAGAACAAAGTTAACTTGTGGGTATTATTGACTTAAATTATTAAAGGAAACCCTGATTTTAATTGAACAATGTCTATATGTCAATTTTGCCGTGATTTAGTTAAACCCAAAGGATTGTGGCTTAGAATAAATATAGATCACCCTCTACGGTTTAGTTTACTTCGTATTTTGATTTATTAAAAAAAAATTGACTAGTTGTCTTTGTAGCCTCTATTACTCGAATAAGTAAGCTCTTAGGAGTGTCTCTACACTTAGCGTCCCAAAATCATCTGGTTTGGGAGTCGTTAATTGAAAGTTCGTTACATGGATAACTTTGAAGAGCCTAATAAAGATTAACATTGCACAAGTTAGAATAAATAAATATAAATAAACACTTGGCTAAGTTTAGTTTTATGGCCTTTGCTATTTGGGTTATTAGATCCGTAGGGGTGTCTTAACGCCTAATACCCTAAAGCCGACTGGTTTGGGAGTATTGGTTGAACGCTCGTTATATGGGTAACATTGAAAAGCATAAGAAAACTAGACATTGCACTGGTCGAGTTTGAAAAAAAAGTGTATAATAGAAGATTTTTGAAATAGGGGATATCTAATCTATAGAGAGGTAATGAATTATATATATCTGAAAATATCTGTCTTTGAGCCTTGTGATTCTTAAGTTTGATTGATTTGTGGCGAGGTTGACATGTTGATATACACACACACATTCTGGGTTGGAGATAAATTGAGTTGATGATCTTTTAAGTTAACTAATGTTTGATTTTGAATATTCATTCTGTTGGGTTTGTATGTAACGCAATCATGCAATCAAATCACATAAATAGGGCGGAAGCGTAAAAACTAGGTTTTCAAAATTTATACAAACCCATAACCATGATCATGCTTTGTGCTTGTTATCAATAACAGAAAAGAGAGAACATGGAATTATACCTTTGAAGATCTAAGCTTCCTCAGGTACAAGTTCTACTCCTTTGATTCCTTTGATTCCTCTGATAGTGGCTCCTTCCCTTGAATAATGTCAGCCACCCAAATGTTTGGCCTCTAACGGTGATCCACCAAGGAAGATGAAGAACTCAAGAAGATGGGTTATTGGCTTAACCCTTGTTTCTATCTCTATAGAATATGTGTACTCCCAACTCTTGGAAAATTTCACATTCCTTATTTCTGATATAAGACTCTCTTATATAGATATTAGGTTAACCCTCCTAATCCAATTAGAATAGGGTTTTATTTAATTAATTAATTAAATACTTTTAATTAATTTATATCCTAATCTTTATTAGGATTGAGAGAGAGTACTGATATTATATTAATTCCTAAACTCCTTTAGAATTAAAATAATAATAATAATAATAATATTAATAAGACTCCTCTTATTAATTTATATTTAATATTTCTAAAATATTAAATAATAAACATTAAGCTATTTAATTTATTCTATCATCATAGATTAAATTAATTATACTTAATGCATTATTACTATCATGCCATTTTCTTCTTAAATAATTCTTCTTCCTTTTATGGTGTGACCCTTTAGGTTCTCCATATTAAACCGGTTGTGAATGAATCAATTAGAACAATTCTAATCTTATTTAAATAAACAAATTAAACAAATAATCTATTTAAATAAATAACATTTATTCTACAATAGGGATAAGCCTCCCTAGCGATCAACGACTTTCTGGATAATATAGATTTCAACATTAATCATAAAAGAACCTATGAGTTAATAGTTACCGTACAATTCAATCCTTCCACCATACAATGTCCCAATTAAATATAAGACATGGATTTACTGTCAAGTCTTAATTTATTTAATCATATGTATTTCGATTAGAAAATGCACAACTCCAAATAATGCAAATTAGAAACCTCTTTCTAATTTCATTCTACCTTGGCCAAGGATTCCTGGGTTGTCATTTAACGAATCACATAGGACATATCTCCTCTTTTACTAGAGGTGGTAGATTCTTTATTGATCATTCATTATCTCCATATGTAACTCATTACACCCAAGCATACCCTATATATGCCTTAAAAGGCCTTAAGGAATTAGTCAAAGTATAATTTGTTACATACAAGATACTATAATGATCTCAAGTCCAAGGATCACATGTACTACTATCACATTAGGAATTCCTATTGACAGGCGAGTAAAACTCCATTAGGTATTCCATAGCGAGTCACGTTCAGTGAACTTATTCTCCAATAAGCACCTACATACTTGCTTTAGTGTCTCCACACAAATGACCATGAGATCAGTCATCCTCATCCAATGAGCAAGCAACATATGTACCAATCTATCCGGATTTACTAATCCCCTTTTTAGTAATCCCACGATTGGGAACTATTTTAGTTTTAAAGCTTTCTAAGAATTTAGATCTCATTAGCATGATCAACATCATGATTCTAAAAGCATTGCTTAAAACTATGGGTTATTTACATATTATAAAAACAGCACCATGTAGATAATTAAATGCCTTAAATAAATATTTTATTAATAAATAAATAAGATTGTTTACAAAGTATGTGCTTTATCATCATACATGATTGACTTGTATACACACTGCTATCAATCTCCCACTTGCACTAAAGTCAATCGCCATGGTATCTCATACCCATCTTCTCTAAGTGACGATCAAACTGCTGTTGTGTTAAAGCTTTAGTAAATAGATCTGCAATGTTGTTTTGAGAGTCTACACGCTCCAAGGTGACGTCTCCTCTTTCAATGATCTCCCTGATCAAGTGAAATCGCCGCAACACGTGTTTAGATTTCTGATGAGACCTGGGTTCCTTAGCCTGTGCAACCGCTCCGGTGTTGTCACAGTATACGGGAACTGCTTTTCCATTGCTAGGAACCACACCAAGTTCAGTTATGAACTTCTTCATCCAAACAGCTTTCTTTGCAGCTTCACTTGCAGCTATATACTCTGCCTCTGTCACTGAATCAGCAACCGTTTGCTGCTTGAAACTTTTCCAACTCACTGCACCTCCGTTCAAGGTAAACACATACCCTGAAATAGATTTACTGTCATCTTGATCTGTTTGAAAATTTGAGTCCGTGAATCCCTCGAGTTTTAATTCAGACCCACCGTAGACAAGAAAAATATCTTTAGTCCTTCTCAAGTACTTTAGGATATTTTTCACTACCTTCCAGTGCTCTTCTCCTGGATTCGACTGGTATCTGCTTGTTACACTAAGTGCGTGAGCAACATCCGGTCTAGTACATATCATACCGTACATGATAGATCCTATTGCAGAAGCATAAGGGATCTTACTCATACGGTCTCTCTCCTCAGGTGTCTTTGGGGCCTGTTTCTTGGAGAGATTTATTCCATGGCTCATCGGCATGAGACCTCTTTTGGAATCTTCCATGCTAAACCTCTTTAACATCGTATCAATGTACGTTCCTTGGGATAAGCCGAGCATCCTTTTAGATCTATCTCTATAGATCTTTATCCCCAAAATATAGGATGCTTCACCCAAGTCCTTCATGGAGAAGTTTTTAGATAACCAGATTTTAATGGATTGTAACATAGGAATGTCATTCCCTATCAGTAATATATCATCAACATATAATACAAGGAATGATACTGCGCTCCCACTAACCTTCTTGTATACACATGGTTCATCCTCGTTTTTGATAAAATCAAACTCTTTGATTGTCTCATCAAAACGAATGTTCCATCTACGAGAAGCTTGCTTCAACCCATAAATGGATCGTTGTAGTTTACAGACTTGATTTGTTCCAACTTTTGAAATAAATCCCTCTGGCTGTGTCATATACACATCCTCCTCAAGTTTTCCATTGAGGAAGGCCGTTTTCACGTCCATCTGCCAGATCTCATAGTCGTTGTAAGCTGCAATCGCAAGCAAAATCCGAATGGACTTGAGCATGGCTACTGGTGAGAAGGTTTCATCATAGTCAACTCCTTGTCTTTGTTTGAAACCTTTTGCAACCAGTCGGGCCTTATAGGTCTCTACCTTTCCGTCTGCTCCAGTCTTTTTCTTAAAAACCCAGTTACACCCAATAGGTTTAATACCTTCAGGTGGTGAAACCAAAGACCATACTTTGTTTTCATACATGGAGTCCATTTCAGATTTCATGGCTTCAAGCCATTTCCCCGAGTCTTTATTACTCATAGCCTGTTCGTAATTCAATGGATCATCATTATTCATGATGTGTACCTCATCGTCATCCTCTATAACGAATCCATACCTCTCAGGTATCTTCGGTACTCTTCCAAATTTACGAACATGGTGTGGTACAGTAGGTTCTTCTACTTGGTTAGGTACCTGACTTTGGTCCGTGGTAACTTGTGGTTCTTGAACTTCTTCAAGATATATCTTACTCCCATTGACCCCTTCATGGATAAACTCTTTCTCCAAGAAGGTAGCATGTTTCGCAACAAACACCTTTTGATCAGTTGGATGATAGAAATAATACCCTACGATTTCTTTAGGGTATCCCACAAATCTACACTTATCGGATTTAGTCTGTAGCTTATTATTTTCAAACTTTTTGACATAAGCTGGACAACCCCAAGTCTTAACATGCTTAAGATTTGGTTTCCTCCCTTTCCACATCTCATATGGAGTCCTTGGGGCGGATTTGGTAGGTACCTTGTTAAGTAGGTATGCAGCCGTTTCTAGGGCATATCCCCAGAAGGAAATTGGAAGGTCGGTAAAACTCATCATGGATCAAACCATGTCCAACAGTGTTCGATTTCTCCTTTCAGATACTCCATTTAACTGTGGTGTACCTAGAGGAGTCCATTGTGAGATTATACCATTTTCTCTGAGACAATTGAGAAACTCACTGCTTAAGTATTCTCCACCTCTATCTGATCGAAGTATCTTAATACTCTTACCCGTTTGTTTCTCTACTTCACTTCTGAACTCTTTGAACTTTTCAAATGATTCTGATTTGTATTTCATTAAATATACATATCCAAATCTTGAGTGATCATCAGTGAAAGTAATAAAATAAGAATACCCACCCCGTGCACTTGTTGTCATAGGTCCACAAACGTCTGTGTGAATCAATGCCAACAACTCTGTAACTCTCTCTCCTTTTCCACTAAAAGGAGATTTAGTCATTTTACCCATGAGACAAGATTCACAAGTTGGATATGATTCATAATCAGATAGCTCGAGGAGCCCATCTTTATGCAACTTGGATAATCTTGTTTCATTGATATGACCGAGTCTACAGTGCCACATATAGGTATAATTAATATCATCTCTTTTCCTTTTCTTAATTTGTTCAATTTGAAATATATTTTCTTGCAAGTCAAGTGTATAAACTCCATTTCGCAAATTTCCAATACCATATAAAACATCGTCTTTATAAATAGAACAACCATTGTTCTTTATAATAACGTCAAAACCTTCCATATCCAATACAGAAATTGAAATAATGTTTTTAATAATATTCGGAACATAATAACAATTATTAAGATAAATGGATTTGCCCGAAGGTATTGCTAAACAATAAGTTCCTACAGCTAATGCAGCAACTTTTGCTCCATTTTCCACTCGTAGGATCACCTCATCTTTGTTCAGCTTTCTACTTCTGACCAGTCCCTGCACAGTATTACATATGTGAGAACCACAGCCGGTATCCAATACCTAAGTAGAATTATGACTTTCAGAAAAATTAATTTCAATCATAAACAAACTTTGATTGGAAGTCGAAGCTTCTCCAAGCTTCTTCTCTGCTAGAAACTTCTTGCAGTTTCTCTTCCAATGTCCCGGCTCATTGCAATGAAAGCACATTCCTTTAGCTGGTTCAGGTTTCTTTTGCTCCTTTTATTTACCTTTTCCCTTAGCCTTCTTAGATTTCTTCTTTTCAGAAGACACCTTGGGCCTCTTCCTTTTATTGAAAGAATCCACCATCAAGACATGGTTCTTCTTGGATGAGAAGTGACCTTCTGCAGTTTTCAGCATGTTAAGCAGCTCAGGTAAGCTGACATCTAGCTTATTCATGTGAAAATTAACCACAAACTGCGAGAAGGTCTCAGGGAGTGACTGCAAGACCATGTCTTGACTCAACTCCCCATCCATGACGAACCCAAGTTGTCCAAGGCGTTCAATCAAATTGATTACCTTCAGAACATGAGTCTCGACGGTAGTGCCCTCGGTCATCCGAGATCGGAAGAGCTCCTTAGATATCTCATATCTAGCAGTCCTACTCTGTTCACCATACAACTCCTTGAGGTGAAGCAGCATAGCAGGAGCATCTATTTTTTCGTGCTGACGCTGAAGCTCGTTATTCATGGATGCGAGCATGATGCATTGAGCCACAGATGCATCATCTTGCCACTTATTGAAAGTGACAATCTCTTCCTCAGAGGCTGTTTTTGAAACAGATTCAGGGATAGTGGAATTTAGGACATAAGAAATCTTTTCAGCAGTGAGAACAATTCTCAGATTTCTTAGCCAGTCCTCATAATTCGGGCCGGTAAGCTTATTTGCATCAAGTATGCTTCGTAGTGAGATTAGTGATTTTGACATTTTTAAAATTCTGCATGTGAAAAGACAACATTTTAGCAAACATTCATTTTATTAACTTTGCATACCAAAATAAATTTAGGTCTTTATTTTAAATTGGTATCTCCCACTATTTTCATCAAACTATATTATCCTCACTCATATAGTTCGGCAATATCTAATTAAAGATTTGCTAGTGAGATTAAGGATCCCATTTCAAATGTATATAACCTTGTGGATAGCACAACAAGCGATATACAAATAAATAGGTAGACAACTCTTGTCAATTACATCACCATGTAACTCCTTTTATTTTGCCTCTTAAATCATAATGGTCATGTGTGTGCACATTCGAACTAAAATGATTTAAGTTAAGTCCAGCCTAGCACTTCCATAAATTCAAAAAGAAAAATTTTCGTCCTTGTGGATAGCACAACAAGACTAGATCGTTCAATTTTCTTGATAAGTATCAAATGTGATTAATTAACATCTTAAATATTCAATACTCGCCTTGTGGATAGCACAACAAACTCATATTAAATATTTAATACTCTATTAACTAATCATGCTAGAAGGCGACGTTCGATATTCCAAATATCATTTGAACGCTTCAGACTTAATATTATTTTTTAGGGGTTTGTTATTATTTGTCTCATCTTTTAAGCGCGCATGCACATATATATATAAAATTCGCGTCATTTTATTAAACATGCGAAGCATGTTTTTATAAAATATAATATATATAATATTTAGCATGCGATATAGAATACTATATTCTACCCGGATTGATTATGGACCTTTATTCTAGTTTGGTTCACTAGAGCCACCAAGTGAACCAAAAGGTCAAACCTAGGAGTGCAAGAATTTAAATTTAAAATGTAACTATTATATTTAAACCCGGGCTCCATACAAACGGGTCTTCACGCGCTCCTCGCTCCTTGGTCTCCAATTTCTTCAAAATAATTCTAACTATCTCTATTACATTAACTTATTTTAAAATTAAATAGAAACCTTAATCAGCAGTCAAGGGAAAGTACATAGAAAGGAGATAGAATTTACATCGAGAATAAAACTAGAGAAGACGAGGTACGCAGACCCCATTTTATAAAACCCATACATTCAAGCATTCATCCAAAATAAAATTCAATCACATTGGTCATTGTCCATAATCAATCCCATTTATTATCATACACATCAACATATGCATCAATAAATATCCATTCATCTCATGAATAACAATGCTATTCCATATATGGATCGATGTTATTTAATGGACAAAAGTTTTGCTAAATTTTATTTTTGAAACAAAATAAACTCTTTTATTTTAATGAAAAATAAATTCAAATTAAACTCCTTTAATTTTAGCATTCTGAAATCATATTTCAGATAAAATAAACTTCTTTATTTTAAAACTTTATCAATTAAATAAACAGTTTACTTAATTAATTAAAATCAATTTTCAGGGTCTGTCCAGGTACCGGCGCAGCTGCGCCAGTAATGAACTGGGCATCTGCGCAGGTAGACGGAAGCAGCAGTTTTTGCAGACCGGCGCAGCTGCGCCAGTAATGAACTGGGAGGCTGCGCAGCTGCGCCGTTCGTCGCAGAAACTTGCAAAAAACGATTTTTGTCCAGAAAAACGATCCAATTCTCACATCAATTCATACATGGAATTATAAAATTGATAATTAGCACAAAGTTAGACTCTGATACCACTGTTGGGTTTGTATGTAACGCAATCATGCAATCAAATCACATAAATAGGGCGAAAGCCTAAAAACTAGGTTTTCAAAATTTATACAAACCCATAACCATGATCATGCTTTGTGCTTGTTATCAATAACAGAAAAGAGAGAACATGGAATTATACCTTTGAAGATCTAAACTTCCTCAGGTACAAGTTCTACTCCTTTGATTCCTTTGATTCCTCTGATAGTGGCTCCTTCCCTTGAATAATGTCAGCCACCCAAATGTTTGGCCTCTAACGGTGATCCACCAAGGAAGATGAAGAACTCAAGAAGATGGGTTATTGGCTTAACCCTTGTTTCTATCTCTATAGAATATGTGTACTCCCAACTCTTGAAAAATTTCACATTCCTTATTTCTGATATAAGACTCTCTTATATAGATATTAGGTTAACCCTCCTAATCCAATTAGAATAGGGTTTTATTTAATTAATTAATTAAATACTTTTAATTAATTTATATCCTAATCTTTATTAGGATTGAGAGAGAGTACTGATATTATATTAATTCCTAAACTCCTTTAGAATTAAAATAATAATAATAATAATATTAATAAGACTCCTCTTATTAATTTATATTTAATATTTCTAAAATATTAAATAATAAACATTAAGCTATTTAATTTATTCTATCATTATAGATTAAATTAATTATACTTAATGCATTATTACTATCATGCCATTTTCTTCTTAAATAATTCTTCTTCCTTTTATGGTGTGACCCTTTAGGTTCTCCATATTAAACCGGTTGTGAATGAATCAATTAGAACAATTCTAATCTTATTTAAATAAACAAATTAAACAAATAATCTATTTAAATAAATAACATTTATTCTACAATAGGGATAAGCCTCCCTAGCGATCAACGACTTTCTGGATAATATAGATTTCAACATTAATCATAAAAGAACCTATGAGTTAATAGTTACCGTACAATTCAATCCTTCCACCATACAATGTCCCAATTAAATATAAGACATGGATTTACTGTCAAGTCTTAATTTATTTAATCATATGTATTTCAATTAGAAAATGCACAACTCCAAATAATGCAAATTAGAAACCTCTTTCTAATTTCATTCTACCTTGGCCAAGGATTCCTGGGTTGTCATTTAACGAATCACATAGGACATATCTCCTCTTTTACTAGAGGTGGTAGATTCTTTATTGATCATTCATTATCTCCATATGTAACTCATTACACCCAAGCATACCCTATATATGCCTTAAAAGGCCTTAAGAAATTAGTCAAAGTATAATTTGTTACATACAAGATACTATGATGATCTCAAGTCCAAGGATCACATGTACTACTATCACATTAGGAATTCCTATTGACAGGCGAGTAAAACTCCATTAGGTATTCCATAGCGAGTCACGTTCAGTGAACTTATTCTCCAATAAGCACCTACATACTTGCTTTAGTGTCTCCACACAAATGACCATGAGATCAGTCATCCTCATCCAATGAGCAAGCAACATATGTACCAATCTATCCGGATTTACTAATCCCCTTTTTAGTAATCCCACGATTGGGAACTATTTTAGTTTTAAAGCTTTCTAAGAATTTAGATCTCATTAGCATGATCAACATCATGATTCTAAAAGCATTGCTTAAAACTATGAGTTATTTACATATTATAAAAACAGCACCATGTAGATAATTAAATGCCTTAAATAAATATTTTATTAATAAATAAATAAGATTGTTTACAAAGTATGTGCTTTATCATCATACATGATTGGCTTGTATGCACACTGCTATCACATTCAAGTTGTGTTTAAGGAACTTTGAGGCTGATCAAGGTTAATAATGTTAAATCGTGCTTGAGTTGGTGTTTCATGTAGTGAGTTATTGCATTCATTCTATTTTAGTCGTGTGCATTGCTTAAGGACAATTAATTTTTCAATTTTGGGGGTATTTGATGAGTGGGTAAAATACGGACGAATTATATATGTTTGGACTTGTTTTTTCGTTGTTCTTGGGTATTTTTAGGACATCTTTATTTGTTTTATTGGTGTTTTGTGGATAGGAGGGTAAAATAAGGAATTGAGCTTCATTAAGGACAAAGTAGGAATTTCTGGCAAAACAAGAGGCAAATCTGTAATTTCTTCATACCAGCCCATCGCATGAGCGCTCAATAAAGAGGAAATCCCAGCACCGAGGCACTGGGAGGCAAAGCATGTTGCTCGAATTCTATGCAAGAAAAGGAAAAGAAGAAAAGAAAAGCGAATATTCTAGTAAGAGAAGGACTCTAATTGAAGGCCGACTTGAAGGGATCAAACGCTATAAAGGGATGAAGATATTGAAGACAATTGACACACATTCTTTGAGACAAAGCTAGAGATTGACTTGGAGATTGCAGAGGAGCACTTGAAGATTGCAATTGGAGATTGAAGACTGGAACTCAATTATGAGTTTTTATTCTTTTTCTCCACTTGTAATTTATTTGAGATGATTTCTATGGGATTTTTTATTTCAATTTTCAGTATGAACTAATTTCTTAATTAAGACTATAAATGAACCTTTTATGCTTACGAATTGATTATCCGTATTAATCCAATTATTGATTCAAATTGAGTTATCTATTATATTTTATACTTAATGTTTAATTATTTGGCCAATAATTACCATGTTACACTCGATGAATTCGGGAGATGAAATCTAGGGTTAGAGCTGAATGTGATATCATGTATTCTTAGTTATTTGCATGAGTTAAATAATTAGGGTTGTGAATTGAATAGAGATATCTCTTTTCACTGCATGTAACAATTGAGAATTGGAACTTGATGAATTTAATTCTTTTGTTTTGCATAGGAATATCACGAAATTAATTGAATTGAATAATTTTAATTCATCACTTGGAAAAGGGCTTTTAAATACTTTGAATTCATGTTAACAACTCAATTGGATTTAATAATTGGAGAAATTGGGTAATTGATTTGTATTGCATAATTGGGGATATTGTAGTCTTAAGCCTTTATCATCTGAATCAAAGCTTGTGTTAAAATTAGTTTTAGTTAATTTAATTTAATTTAGTTTTAATTAGAAAATCACAACATTCAGTTGTTTAAATAAAATTGATTTGATTTAAGACTAGTAGTTAGAATTCGTTAAATAGGATTTCTCGTGGGTACGACACTCTTTCTTATCACTTTATTACTTGTTGATTGTATATACTTGCACGTAATTATTGATTGTGAAATCAGACAACAATTTGATATAAAAAATTGCTTATCACTTATTTAAATTGTAAATTACTAAATATTTGTTTAAACTGATTATTAACAAATAATGAGAAGCTTTATAAATCTGTGCTTCTAATTATTTGATAAAAAAATAATGATTATAAGTAGTTTCAAAAGGTTGATTACCAAACATGTTTTTCTTATTAAAATTAATTATAAGAAAGTTTAATTGATTATAAGCGATTTTAAATAATCTTTTTAAATAATGTGCAATACATATCAATGCCAAAAATATAACAAAGCAAAAACACTGAGCCATTTTAGTTGGTCCCGAGTCAACTCAACAATTTAACTTTGGTGACTCAGTAGCTCGAAAGTTTTTTTTTTCTTACCTTCTTGGTCATAAATTTTAGTATTCCCAAAAGTTGACTCAATAATTTAGCAAAAACAAAAAGTTGAGTCAATAGCTCAAAAATTAATTTTTTCACAAAATATTAATACACTTTTTTTTTTGCTAATTGGCCATTGCCAAAGATTGATCCCCCAACCTCATGGTTAACATGGGTTGGGTCATATCGCTCGGGCCAAAAGCCTTCAGTATTAATACACATTTATTATTAAAGATACAATATGTCTTTCTCACTAAGTATTAAGTAAAAATCTTAATATATCAATTAATGATTGATATACATATGTTAACCCTTTGTATTTTGCATTAGTTTTTATAATACATGAACCTAGTTGGTATAACCCCACTCTCTTTATTTTTTTTATTTTTTGAATGTCCTAATCTATTACAATAATTTATCCTAACCTAGGAGGAGGGGTCTAGGTGGGGGAGGGGATAACTTACTATTTTCAATCTTAATAGAAGTGAGTCATACCAATGGACTAAGTGGTCACGGTAACCTATCTCATTCAACTTACTATAGACACTCGAAATTTCACTTTCCTTGGACTAACCTTGTAGGAGGGTAAAAATATAATTTCACTTCAGAGACAACCTCGAGGTTGGGCAGAACCACCATTTCACCCCGGAGACAACCCCGTGAAGAAATCAAAGTGCAGCGACGCCTAGACACGATGTGGACCGAAAGAGGATCGCAAAGCTAAGAATGTGGCCACAAGAAGTTACTACAGCAACTATTGAACTTCAAGCTATCCAGGACGAGCCAATTGACGACCTTCGAGAATCAAAAGATACCTTTCAGCTAATTGCATCATCTTCCCAAACTCCGATTCAGTCAAACTCGACCTTATTTCGCAGCCTTTCATAATAACTTTCTGGGATTTTTGGGTACAAAGCTCAACTTTCACCGAACCGACACCAAAGGAACAAACTTTGAGGGGCTGGGCCCATAGGACCCAGCCACAGGTACACCTGCGGCTGGTTCCCCAGCCTTTAACCAGCAACCAACATGTCATTTTGAAAAAAAAAGAGAAGTTAGAGAGAGAAACTAATTTTAGAGAGAGAAACCCTCGGGTCTTGTAAGTTTATATCAACTTTGAGTTGTTTGATCATCTATATTATAGATCTTGAGTGCCTAGAGTGTTGTAGCTTGATCCTAAGCCAAAAGAAGCTTATTTCGTTGCTCCTCAAGGTGAAAAATACTCATTTTTGGTTATTTTCCTTTGTAAATGTTGTTCTAAATACTTGATCTATGTTATATATTGCTTGAATCTAGTTTAAAATTATTGTTTTACATATATTTTGTGTAGTAGTTGGTAGATCTAGAGATTCTATAGGTTATTTTGTGCATATATGATATATAGTTGAAAATCAAGTCCGAAGGCTAGATCTACCTAGATCTAAGGTCTATCCCTTTGAATGGTTATGGAGCTTGAAGTTCTAACCTATATGCTAGATCGATTTAGATCCATGGTAGATCTAGATGTTTTAATGCTTTTGGTCAGTCCCGGTCACCTCGTAGTGCCCTAGATCTATATCTAGAGGTGATGGGGTCATAATAGCTCGTAATGAAGATTTCAACTGATGAAATCATCTATTATCGGGTTAAGACATGTTGTATATACATTTTAAGTATAATAATGTGAGCCTAGGAATCCCGGGGTCGATATCTAATGATCGGATCTTGACTAGATTCTCATGATGGACTTTTCGTTTACAATGTAATGCTTAAATAATGCGAAATTGTTTTACGCATAATATTGAATCCTAAAATGAGTTCTAGGGTTTGGTCTCGAGAAGTCAGATTTAAGATCCCGTGATAGTGAAAAATTATGATTGTGGGTGTCGGGTTTATTGAGATGGCTTTCATGCCCGATGATGATCTGACCCTTTTTGGCACTTTCTTTCATGCATTATCACCAAAAACAACTTCCAAATCAAAATAGCAAAGAGCTTTCATAATGATAATAAATCGTTTCGGGAATAGATACTTAGGATAAATAAATGGAAGTATCAAAGGACCTCGATTCCTATTTGACAAAGGATTTAAAAACATTATTTTCCAAAACATCATTGAATATATATTGTGTTCTGTGACGCCCCTAAATCCGGGTACCTTCAAACCCTGGATATGGTGCTACACGGTACTATTGTCTACTCATACATTCAATTGAATACTTCTATCACATACATAAGTTTACTAACATTCCATTATAATGATTCCTTCCCAAGTTCTTATTAACCTTTACATATGTTCGTTGTCATAATATCATTCCTTATAACAAAAATACTAAGCTATTACAAGGATAGCTAAGTATCCATCTTGGACTTGCCCTTGTCCTTACCAGATCCTTCGGCCCAATAGCTCTTTAGCTAAAAATATATGATTTTAAGGAAGAGTGAGCATAATTAGCTCAACAAGTTTAACATTTACTTTGCAGCCACAAAATTAAGAATCATATGACTTCATTCTCCATAACTGTACAATAGTTATGAAGTAGTAGGAATAATCAAATAGCATTTTGAATTCCTTTAAAATAATTCTCAAGGATAAATAGTCACTTAAGAATCTGAGCTGGTCAAAGACCATGATGAACATTATTTTTCATTTCCATTCATAAAAGAACAACCCGATACTAAGACCGTAAGCCCGATATATCTTACGAGCACGTCTAGGTGATCAGCCTGTAGTACTCTATGTTGATAAAAGCTTCATCCTTAAACGTTTTCACGTTTAATCTTTTTGGCAACTCCCAGTGCCCATCGAATTAACGACATTTAAAACCTTTGTGTATTCATACTCAGGTTTACCTCAGAATCCGTACCAAAGCAATTAACATAGGATAGCACATCAAGAATACTTTAAAAGACTTATGAAAATCAATTAAAGTACTTTACATATACGTTTAGCCAAAACAAATGACATCGACTATTCAATAACAGTTCATGCATAGGCAACCATGCATATTGACAACTTATTTGACATTACGTATAGACAAGAGTTCAAAAAGCTTGCATAACGTAACGTTAATACAAGAGTTAAAAAACTTGTCTTCGCGTCTTTAAACCTTTAAGTTTACTCTACTCAGTCTTTACAACTTCTACAAGATATAAACACATAACATATCCATTAGATTATCATGCGAAAACTTCGTGAGTCATGCGAAAACTTCGTGAGTCATGATTGGAATATTATTAGATATTCCATTCCGTCTTTAAATCCTATCATTATACGTTTCTCGAAAATTCAAATATAAATCCTGAGCAGAAACGGATGAATAGTGATTTTACGGAAAATTCTCGAAAAACTTTATTTTCGTCTT
Organism: Panax stipuleanatus; assembly: GCA_020205555.1. Lineage (NCBI taxonomy): Eukaryota > Viridiplantae > Streptophyta > Magnoliopsida > Apiales > Araliaceae > Panax > Panax stipuleanatus. Next base: position 48,890,600 of record CM035119.1, read on the forward strand.
ATAAATTCATATGATTTAATTCTAGCACGTAGCCAGAATACTAACTTTATTCACATCTTCTAGGTCATAGAACGACCTTGAAGTAGCTTACTCACTTTAATAAACATTTAATATGATTTTTTTCAAATAATTAAATAAAATTCATTTACATAAACGTGAGAATTTCTCGGGCGTTACATGTTCTAAAAGTGAACTTTTATATAAATCAAATCCTTTGTACATAGGTCCAAAGAGGTATAATATTACTTTCATAATAACTTCATAAACCTAGTATTAATAATCAGAAGTATCAAAGGATCTCGATTCCTATTTGACGAAGGATTTGAAAACCTTATTTTCTAAAACGTCATTTCCATATACTTTTGTCTAAAATAAACTTTTCCTTAAATCAAATCCTTCATGTATAGGTCCAAAGATGTGACGCCCCCAAATTCGGGTACCTTCAAAACCTGGATATGGTGCTACACGGTACTACTATCTACTCATACATTCAATTGAAAGACTTCAATAACATGCATGAGTTTACTAAATATTACATTCTATTAATTCCCTTCCCAAGTTCTTATAACCATTACATTGTTCAGTGTTATAATATCAGTAATTACAATAGTAATACTATGCTATTACAAATGACTGCTACTTGTCCATCTTGGACTTTCCTTTGTCTTTACCGGATCCTTCGGTCGGTTCGCTCTTAGCTGAAATCATTTAGTTTTAAGCAAGAATGAGCATAAATAGCTCAGCAAGTTAAACATTATATCTTGAAACCATAAAATCAAGAATCAGATCATTAGGTCTTCAATAACTGTACAATAGTTATGAAGTACTTAAGAATAATCAAAATAACAGTTTGATTCCTTTAAAACCATTCCCAAGGACTTTATAGCCTCTTCGGAATACGTCTTGGTCAACGACCATGAACCATCATTTAGTTCTCATTCATAAAAGGAACAACCCGGCACAAAGGCCGTAAGTTCGATATAGCTTACGAGCACATCCAGGTGATCAGCCTGTATTACTCTATGTTGATCAACACTCATACATTAAACGTGTTTACTTTTAATTGATGGCAACTTCAAGTGCCTGTTGAATTAACGACGTAAAAACATTTATTTTATTCATGCTCAGGTTTACCTGAGAATCCGTACCACTTAACTGGCATAGGATCACCACATTGTAAGTATTTTGAAAAGATTTATGGAAAACCAACCAAAATATGCTAAGTCTCAATCTATCCGAATCAAATGGCATCGACTATTCAATAACAGTTTATGCATAAGCAATTATGCACAATGACAACTTGTCCAACCATTACGTATAGACAAGAGTTTAGAATACTTGCCTTTGCGTCTTTTAAGCTTTAAATTTATTCTACTCTGTCCTTACAACGTCTACAAAGCATAACACATAGCATACCAATGAGAATTCACAATCGATATACAATGTATAACCTAACTTATCCTTCTTGTATAACTTAACCAAAATGTTAAACTAATAACCTTCGTTCAAGTTATTTAACTTTTATTACGGTTTAGTAACATATATATGTTATAAACCGACTCTCGTCGATCATCATTAAGCATAATGACTAGCAAAACCCTAATCGATTCGTTAAGTTAATCATATTCCCGTCGGATTCTAATTATCAGACTCCGTATAGATTTTATCTGAGTTTTAACTTCACTTGATGTCAATCATGCATCACATACCCTTATTACATGTTATATAACCTCAAGGCATGCTCACAACTCGTTTATGATTCATAACTCACATTATCGATTTTTGAGTTTTAAATTTAAATATGTTTCGTCAACGTTTAATTCATAAAATCTTTCTTAAACATGTTATTTAATTGATTTTCTTCATGAATATTCATCATTTAGATGCCCCATAATTACCATGTAGAAAGCTAGGTTTAGAAAACTTCACGTCGTGAAATTTTTTGCTAAGGGCGCGGCAGCGCCAAAACCAGGCTTAAAGTCGGCGCTGCAGCGCTGCCTTGCAGTGAGATTACCCTGCCTTGGCGCGGCAGCGCTGACTCACAGGGTCTGGGCGGCAAGGCAGCGCCGACCCCCAGATTATGAAAATTTTGATTTTTGACGCGCTCGTAACGTGATCATTTCAACTCAAAATTGACTTGTTCCAAAGTCAAAAGTTCATAAATGTTATGTTCTATCATTTTATCAAGTCGGAATTCATTTTTGAATCCGTCGGCGTGAAATTATCTGATTAGTCCATTTTTACACGTTCGTTAAACGTTCATAAACGTTCGTGAACGTTCGACGCTCAATTCTTCGTTTTAAGTCCGAATTGGTTCGTTCTTGCTCTCACAAGTTTATTTACTTAATTACACATGTTGCAATCGAAACCAATCATTTTCGAATCACACGATGACTTTTAACCTCTATTCCGGGAATTTTATATTTTCGACGATTATCGTCTAATCGCGTAACTTTCGCCGAATCTTTGTTCTTCGATATTTTTACTTCAAACTAATTGGAATCAATCCATTGGTTGATTATTAATGATTCTGACCATTATAAACCTTTATGTTTTAATGGTTTAACATTTTCATCATTTAAATTCTCATGAATTCATTAAGTTCTTCATTAGTTCTTACTCAATTCTTATTATCACCTCATGCATGGTTTGTTAGTGTTCTTAGTTCACTATTTAGCCATCCTTATAACTTCTTAGTATTCATGCTTTCTCAAATCACTTCTCTTTCAATTCTAGTATTGAAAGAAAAAGGATTTTACACAATTTTCTTATCTTATACCTTTAGTGTTCTTTGTTTGCTTGAGTATAGATACTCAATGATCTTCTTGCTCTTTAGTTGATTGAGTTTCTTGTCAAATGCAAGGCTAGCTTCTCTTTCTCTATTTCTCTCTATGTGTATCAAATTGCTCAACCAACAAAATTGCTAGTAAATGCCTTCCTTTTATAGAAATGGCAAGGGTTGGGGTAGTTTGGTCATTAGGACCAAATCTCTTTTGACCATCACCTTCATCATGTCTTGCCATGTGCTAGCACTTTCCCCCCACAAGCTACACATGTCACCCCATGTGTCCATGGGTTGCCCTATGGGTTAAACCCACCCGTTTATCCAACAGTTCGACCCACGGGTTTAGTTAATAATTTAATTCTCATTCAATGTGTTTACTTCGTATAAAATTCATATTATACGTCGTATTAATTCTTGTATCCTCTTCGTATTATACTCGTACAATATCTCGTATTATACGCGTATTCATTCCGTAGAGTAATCATTTATTATTATACATAAATAATTATTCTTTAAGTTTCACTTTCCCTAACACTTAGGATTTTAAGTCCTCACGTTAAAACTTCGTGAGCCATAGGTAAAATATTATTATATATTCCACCTCGTCTTGAAATCCTATCATTACGCGTTTCTCAGAAATTCAATAATAATTCCGGAGCAGAAACGGATGAATGGTGATTTCCTCCCGAGAAAACTTTTCTAGGTTAACTTAACTTTTTATGATATATTATCGTCAAATCTTCCGACAGAATGTCATTCTGACATTTTGAACTCTCCAAAATGCTTAGGGTCTCAAACCTTAACCTTTAGGGTTTCATAAGTGAATAGTGCCTATTTCGTCTTTTTCCAAAAATATTTTTATTCTCGAAAATCTTTTATTTTCGTCTTAATAATTCATATCAATTATTTCTAGCACATAGCCAGAATCCTCCCCATTTTTGCATTCTCTAAGTCATAGAACGATCTTCGATTAACTTACTCAGTTTAATAAACAAATAATCAAATTTTATTCGATAAATCAAATAAAATTAATTTACATAAACGTTTGATTTTCTCGGGCGTTACAATCTCTCCCCCTTATAAGAATTATGTCCCCAGAATTACGATACAAGTTAATCAAATAGATGAGGATAATCCTTCCTCATCTTGTTTTCGAGTTCCCACGTTGCTTCTTCGGCATTGTGGTTCCTCCATATTACCTTCACCGAAGGTATAACTTTGCTTCTCAAAACTTGTTCTTTCCTATCAATGACTTGAATAAGAATCTCCTCATAGGTTAAGTCTTTCTCGACTTGGATTGGTTCATACTCTATTACATGCTTGTAATCCGGCTTATAGGGATGCAATACCGATATATGAAACACGTTATGGTTATGTCCCAACTCTGGAGGTAATGCTATCGCATATTCTACCTCTCCTACCCTTCTCAAAATCTCAAAAGGTCCTATAAACATAGGACTTAACTTTCCCTTCTTTCTGAAGTGTATCTTCCCTTTCCAAGGCGACACTTTCATGAACGCATATGAACCGGCTTCGAACTCTCTGTTCTTCCGATGTGGATCGACATACCTTTTTTGTCTGTCCTGAGCTGCTACGAGCCGCGATCGCATCAACTTAACCACTTCTGCCGTTTGTTGCACCATCTCTGGTCCTAACATTCGACGTTCTCCCACTTCATCCCAGCACAGTGACGTTCTACACTTCCGTTCATATAACTCTTTGTAAGGCGACATGCCTATACTAGCGTGATAACTGTTGTTGTAAGAAAACTCTACTAATGGTAGATGATCGTCCCAACTCCCCTTGAAATCCATAATACAAGACCTTAACATGTCTTCTAGCATTTGAATTGTTCTTTCACTTTGTCCATCCGTCTGTGGATGATACGCCGTGCTCAACCTCAGTTGTGTTCCCATCTGCTCTTGCACACTCTTCCAAAAGTTTAAGGTGAATCGCGGGTCACGATATGACACAATCAAAACTGGCACTCCATGTCTTGAGACAATCTCTTTGACATAAAGCTTAGCTAACTGGTCCAAATTATACCTGACTCTTATCGGCAAGAAATGAGCCGACTTCGTCAAACGATCCACTATTACCCAAATATCGTCGTATCATTTCTGCGTCATTGAAAGTCCTACCACAAAGTCCATCGTGATATGCCCCCACTTCCACTCCAGAATCTCCAATGATTGTAGCAAACCACTGGGTCATTGATGTTAGGCCTTAACTTTCTGACAAGTTAAGCACCTACTGACGTACTCTGCTATCTTCCTCTTCGTATTTGGCCACCAATTTTTTTTCCAAAGGTCTTGATACATCTTGGTACTACCAAGATGAATCGAGTACCTCGAGTGATGAGCTTCATCCATGATCTCCACTTTCAACCCCGGCTCACACGAAACCCAAATTCTTCCTTCAAATATCAATAACCCTTTGTTATTAAGACTGTACGCCTCCTCGGTGCAGTCTGAAATCTTCTTCCGTATCCATTCGCACTCATCAGTTCTGGGTTGCACCTCCTTCACTTTTTCTATTATAGTAGGTTAAACTTTTATTGCAAATATCTTTTCCCCTTTTTCTCTTGGACATCACACTTTTAATTCCATTTTTTCCATCTCTGTCACCAACTCATCTTGAGCTGTTACCATCGACAGCTTCTCCCGACCCTTTTTACTTAAGGCGTCGGCCACCACGTTCGCCTTCCCTGGGTGATACATGATTTCGTAGTCATAATCCTTTATTAACTCCAACCATCTTCTCTGCCTCATATTCAACTCCTTCTGTGTGAAGATATACTTTAAACTTTTATGGTCTGTGTAGATCTCACATTTCTCCCCATATAGGTAATGCCTCCCACCAAGAGTTGGCCTCCCCCTTCATCATATAAGTCACAAAAGAAGTCTTCTGCGCCTCACCGACATTTGCGATGACAAATGCCTTCTCGATTTCTTTTACCCAACCTTAGGCAGCTATAGGGTTCGTAGTTCCATAGAACTCAGGCAGACCTATTAACTTAAAATCCTTAAAGGTAGTCCCACGACCTACCCCAGGATTAGCGTACGGTATCTCTTGTTCTATTGAGAGCCGTAGTAAGTAGATTTATAAACTCTTCCATCGGGTTATTATTCCCCTGTCCCCCTCGTTACGAGGTTCTTCTTCCTGATTTCTTTGACATCTTCTTGGCTGCATTTTTTTGTTAATGCAAAAATATTTTTGTTATTATTTATTTCTTCATTCGATTATTATTAACAATCAATAATAAGTCAATCATATTGACAAGCATTTCAATAAAACCTTTATATTAAGATGCTTCTTTGTAGTATAACACTACATCGTTCATTACATGGCTTTAGCTATTTACAATACTATCCCGCAATTACTTTCCAAAAGTTGGGATTTACAAAAGACTACCCTTGTTTATACAAAAGAGGGTTTTACGTCATTACTAGCTACACATTATTTACATTACTAATTCTTCTATACATACTATCCAACTACATCTGCCTCACGACATTCTCGTAATTCGCATCGGCCATACTAGCCACTATATCCCGGCTAATCGTATGGGGAGTCTGTCCCTTTTCAACCGGATACTCATCAATCTGGTGCTGGTAATCCTTATGCAAACTCCTATGAATGTAGGACATTCGACTTATTCTCTGCTTCTTGTTTTGAAGTTTAGCTTTAACTTCCTGGACCTCTAACTTTAGGTCCCGGACTTTGTCTTTAGCCAGCACCCTCTCTTTATTCTCGACCTCCCAGAAGACCTCCATGTCTTCCTTATCCCCATGGACATCGTGAACCTCCTGCTTGAGATCACACACTTCCTTGCTCAATTGGACGTTCCTATCCAATATTGCCATGAAGAAGACTTTTATGGACTCCTCCGGTGTAGACTCTTCCACCACCTCCTCAGTAGGTAGTACCGTATTAATCGGCACTGACTCCACCTCTTCCTCCGACATATTATCAAACAATGACGCGAAGTCAAAGTTATCAGAGTACTCGGACGGATCTTCCTCCTCCAGATCTGTCTCCTTTAAAATCACTACGGGTACCTCTGCTATTGGCATTGGTACAACCTCTACCATGTTAACTGACTCTTCACTTATTTCTTGCACTTCGTTATACACATCCATAATGTTGGGATTGTACGAAATCGTGACACAATCAAATTGCAAAAATTAGCGAAAGCATGGTATATCAGAGTTTAAAAATTTTCTACAAAACCATTACCCGGATCATCCTTTATACAAATTATTAATTTAAAATGATAAATAAGAAGTTATAGAATCATACCCTTGTAGAACGAAGCTTCCACAGGTACGAGTTTAACTCCTTGTTCTTCGTGATCTCCTTGAATTTCCGGGTTAGATTCCTTCCTTTGATCAACGTTAGCCACCCAAGTGTTTGGCCTCTAGAGGTGATCCACCAAGGAAGATGAATTATCAAGAAGGAGGGTGGTTGGCTTAGTTTTCTATCCTCTATTGAAAAGGAGTACTCTCCAATAATTGGAATTGCATCTACTGATATCTATTATAAGACTCCTCTTATATAGATATTGGTCAACCCTTTTAATCCTATTAGACATGGGATTTCATTTAATTAATTAAACTCTTTTAATTAATTTAAGCTTCCCACCACATTGGGAATAATTAATTAAATTCATTTAATTAATTTGTCTCCTAATCTTATTAGGAATAAATGAGAGTACTAATATTAAATAAAGTACTAAACTCCTTTAGAAATTAAAATAATAATAATTGTAATAATATTAATATGACTCCTCTTATTAATTTATATTTAATATTTTTAAAATATTAAATAATAAACATTATGCTATTTAATTTATTCTATCACCATAGATTAAACTAAATATACTTAATGCATTATTACGATTATGCCATTACCTTCTTAAATAATTATTATTCTTTTTATGGTGTGACCCTTTAGGTTCTCCATATTAAACCGGTTGTGAATAAATCAATTAGAACCATTCTAATCTTATTTAAATAAATTAAACTAATAATCTATTTAAATAAATAATATTTATTCTACAATAGGGATAAGCCTCCCTAGCGGTCAACGACTTTCCAAATAATATAGATTTCAACATTAATCATAAAAGAACCTGTGAGTAAATAGTTATCGTACAATTCAATCCTTCCACCATACAATGTCCCAATTAAATATAAGACATGGAATTACTGTCAAGTCTTATTTTATTTAATTATATGTATTTCGATTAGAAAATGCACAACTCCATTTAATGCAAATTAGAAACTACTTTCTAATTTCATTCCACTTTGGCCAAGGATTCCTGGGTTGTCAATTATCGAATCACATAGGACATATCTCCTCTTTTACTAGAGGTGGTAGATTCTTTATTGATCATTCATTATCTCCATATGTAACTCATTATACCCAAGCATACCCTTTTATATACCCTAAAGGGATTTAAGGAATAAGTCAAAATATAATTCATTACATACAAGATACTATGATGATCTCAAGTTCAAAGATCACTTGTACTACTATCACATTAGGAATTCCTATTGACAGGCGTGTAAAACTCCATTAGGTATTCCATAGCGAGTCACGTTTAGTGAACTTATTCTCCAATAAGCACCTACATACTTGCTTTAGTGTCTCCATACACATGATCATGAGATCAATCATCCTCATCCAATGAGCAAGCAACATATGTACCAATCTATCCGAATTTACTAATCCCCTTTTTAGTAATCCCACGATTGGGAACTATTTTAGTTTTAAGCTTTCTAAGAATTTAGATCTTATTAGCATGACCAACATCATGATTCTAAAAGCATTGCTTAAAACTATGGGTTATTTACATATTATAAAAATAACACCATGTAGATTATTAAATGCTTTTAATAAGTTAATACTTTTATTAATAAATAAATAAGATCATCTCTAAAGTATATGCTTTATCATTATACATGATTGGCTTGTATGCATACTACTTTCAATCTCCAACTTGCACTAAAGCCAATCGCCATGGTATCTCATACCCATCTTCTTTAAGTGACGATCAAACTGCTGTTATATGAAAGCTTTAGTAAATGGATCTGCAATGTTGTCTTGAGAGTCTACATGCTCTAAGGTAACGTCTCCTCTTTCAATAATTTCTTTAATCAAAGTGCCGCAACACATGTTTGGATTCAAGATGAGACTTAGGAACTATTCCTAGTTCTGTAATGAACTTTTCATCCGAAACATCAACTTGCAGCTTCACTTACAGTTATATACTTTGTCTTTGTCACTAAACCAGCAACCTTCTGTTGTTTGGAACCTTTCCAATTCACTGCACCATCTTTTAAGGTAACGACTTACCCTAAAGTGGATTTGCTATCGTCTTGGTCAGTCTGAAAACTTGAGTCTTTTTAGCACTTTAGTTTAATTCAGACTCACCATGTAATATGATGACATCCTTAGTGTCAGTTAAGTAATTTAAGATGTATATCACTATCTCACAGTGATCTTCTCCAGAATATGACTGATCAACATCAAATCTCGTATATTTCATTCCATATATGATAGTAACTCATGCGATCTCTCTTTTATTAAGGACAATTTTAGAGAGATACACTCCATAGCTCATCATCATGAGGCACCTTTTGGAGTTTGCCATGCTAAACGCCTTTAGCATCTAATGAATATACGTTTCCTTGGGTTTAGCCGAACATCCTTTTAAATCTATCAATAAAGATTTATATCCCCAATGTGGGATGTTCTACCCAAATTATTCATGGAGGAATGTTTTGACAACTTTGTTTTGATCGATTTTAGCATAGGAATTTCATTCCTTATTAGTAATATATCATTAACATATAATACATGGAATGAGACAAAGCTCCCACTAACCCTTTTGTACACATATGGTTCAACCTCATTTTTGATAAAATCAAACTCTTTGATTGTCTCATCAAAACGAATGTTTCATCTACGAGAAGCTTGCTTGAATCCATAAATGGATTGTTGTAGCTCATATACATGATTTGCTTTAACTATTGAAATAAATTCATCTGGCTGTATCATACATACATTCTCCTCTAATATTATATATTTGAGGAAGGGTGTCTCCACGTCCATTTCGCCAGATTTAGTAATAATAAGCTGCAACCTCAAGTAAAATCCAAATGAATTTGAGCATTGCTTTTAAGGTCCATTTTTTGATTTTATGGTCATCTACCATTTTCCTGAGTCTTTATTACTCATAGCCTGTTTGTAATTCAGTGGATCATCATCATTCATGACGTGTACCTCATCGTCATCCTCTATAACGAATCCATACCTCTCAAGTATCTTCGGTACCTTTCCATATTTACGAATAGGGTGTTGTACAGTTGAACAGGTTCATCCACTTGATCTGTAGTGGTTTGTGGTTCTTGAATTTCTTCAAGATATATTTTTCTCCCACTAGCCTCTTCAAGGATAAACTCCTTTTCCAAAAAGGCGGCGTGTTTCGCAACAAACACCTTTTGCTCAGTAGGATTGTAGAAATAGTATCCCAAACTTTCTTTAGGATATCCCACAAAACGTGCACTTATCAGATCTTGTCCTTAGTTTATCATTTTAAAACTTTTTCACATAAGCTGGACATTCCCAAATCTTAACATGCTTTAAGACCAGGTTTTCTCCCTGTCCACATCTTATATGGAGTCTTGGGGACGGGTTTTGAGGGGACCTTATTTAGTAGATATGAAGCTGCTTCTAGGGCATAACCCCAGAATGATATTGAAAGATTGGTAAAACTCATCATGGATCGAACCATATCCAACAATGTTCGATTTCTCCTTTCAGATACTCCATTTAACTGTGGTGTACATGGTGGAGTCCATTATGAGATTATACCATTTTCTTTTTGAGACAATTGAGAAACTCACCGCTTATGTATTCTCCACCTCGATCTGATCGAAGAATCTTAACACTCTTGCCTGTTTGTTTCTCTCTTTCAATTCTGAACTCTTTGAACTTTTCAAATGATTCAGATTTGTATTTCAATAAATACACATATCCAAATCTTGAGTGATCATCAATGAAAGTAATAAAATAAAATTATCCACCCCGTGCATTCGTTGTCATAGGTCCACAAACGTCTGTGTGAACCAACGCTAACAACGCTATAACTCTTTCTCCTTTTCCACTAAAAGGAGATTTAGTCATTTTACCCATGAGACAAGATTCATAAGTTGGAAATGATTCATAATCGGATAGCTCTAAGAGCCCATCCTTATGCAACTTGGATAATTTTGTTTCATTAATATGACCGAGTCTACAGTGCCACATATAGGTATAATTAATATCATCTCTTTTCCTTTTCTTAGTTGTTCTATTTGAAGTATATTTTCATTCAGGTCAGGTATATAAAGTCCATTTTGCAGATTACCAATACCATATAAAATATTGGTTTATAAATAGAACAACTGTTGTTCTTTATTATAATTTCAAGTCTATCCATATCTAATACAGAATTTGAAATAATATTTCTAATGATATTCAAAAAAAATAACAATTATCTCAATAAATGGACTTGCCCGTAGGCTGTGCTAAACAATAAGTGCCTACAGCTATTGCAGCAACCTTTGCTCCATTTTCCACTCGTAGGACAACCTCATCCTTGTTCAGTTTTCTACTTCTGACCAGTCCCTTCACATTATTACATATGTGAGAACCACATCCGGTATCCAATACCCAAGTAGAATTTTGACTTTCTGAAAAATTAATTTCAATCATGAACAAACCTTGATTGGAAGTCGAAGCTTCTCTAAGCTTCTTCTCTACCAGAAACTTCTTGCAACTCCTCTTCCAATGACCCGGCTCGTTGCAATGGAAGCACATTCCTTTGCTAGCTGGATCAGGTTTCTTTTGTTCCTTTATGTTCACCTTGCCGTTGGTCATCCGAGATCGGAAGAGCTCCTTAGATATCTCATATCTACCAGTCCTACTTTGTTCACCATACAACTCCTTGAGGTGAAGCAACATAGTAGGAGCATCCATATTTTTATGCTGACGCTGAAGCTCGTTATTCATGGATGCGAGCATGATGCATTGAGCCACAGATGCGTCATTTTACCACTTTACAATGGTGGCAATTTCTTCCTCAGATGCTGATTCTGGAATAGTTCCAGAGACAGGTGAATTTAGGACATAAAAAATCTTTTCAGTAGTGAGAACTATTCTCAGATTCCTTAGCCAGTCCGTATAATTCGGCCCGATAAGCTTATTAGCATCAAGTATGCTTCGCAGTGAAATTAGTGATTTTGATATTTTTAAAATTCTGCATGAAAAACAACATTTTTAGCAAACATTCATTTTATTAATTTTGCATACTAAAATAAATTTAGGTCTTTATTTTAAATTGGTATCTCCCACTATTTTTATCAAACTAGATTACCCTCACTTATATAGTTCGACAACATCTAATTAAAGATTTACTAGTGAGATTAAGGATCCCATTTCAAATGTATATAGCTTTGTGGATAGCACAACAAACGATATATAAATAAATAGGTAGACAACTATTGTCAATTATATCAACATGTAACTCCTTATTTTTTTGCCTCTTAAATCATAATGGTCAAGTGTGTGCACATCCGAACTAATATGATTTAAGTTAAGTCCAGCCTAGCACTTTCATAAATTCAAAAAAGAAAAATGTTCGTCCTTGTGGATAGCACAACAAGACTATATTGTTCAATTTTCTTGATAAGCATCAAATGTGATTAAATTAATATCTTAAATACGCAATACTTGCCTTGTGGATAACACAACAAGCTCATATTAAATATTTAATACTCTATTAATTCATCATGCTAGAAGGCGACGTTGGATATTCCAAATATCTTTGAACGCTTCGGACTTAATATAATTTCTTTGAGGGTTTGTTATTATTTGTCTCATCTTGTTTAGCGCGCATTCATACACACACACACACACACACACATATATATATATATATATATATATATATATATATATATATATATAAAATACACATCATTTTAATAAACATGCGAAGCATGTTTGCATAAAATATAATATATATAATACTTAGCATGCACATATAGAATACTATATTCTACCCGGATTGATTATGAACTTTTATTCTAGTTTGATTCACTAGAGCCACCAAGTGAACCAAAAGGTCAAACCTAGGGGTGCAAGAATTTAAATTTAAACGTAACTATTGCATTTAAACTAGGACTCCATACAAACGGGTCTTTCCGCGCTCCTTGCTCTTTGGTCTCAAATTTTTTCAAAATAATTCTAACTAATCCTATTACATAAACTATTTTAAACTTAAATAGAAACCTTGATCAGCAGTCAAGGGGAAGTATATAGGAGAGAGATAGAATTTATATCAAGAATAAATTAGAGATGACGAGGTACGCAGACCCCATTTAATAAAACTCATTCATTCAAGCATTCAACTAAAATAAAATCCAATCACATTGGTCAAATAGTCCATAATCAATCCCTATTTATTATCATATATATCACCATATATATCAATAAATAAATATCCATCTCATGAATTAAAACATTCTATATATATATATGAGTATCATTTAATGGGCAATTTTAAATTGCATGAAATTCAATTTTAAGATTAAAATAAACTCTTTATTTTAATAATAAAATTATTAAGAATATATATATATATATATATATATATAAAACCACATTTTTTAGAAATTCTCCAAGATGATATGAATCAGGAACTTTATAATATATATATATATATATATATATATATATTAAGTCTCCTGATCACCTTTTGGAAGCTTATCCTGCAGGTTACTTTTTTCTTTTTCTTTTTTTGAAAACCATGGTTTTGTTTTTGGACAAAAGAAAATCAACTAGCTTCCTTATTAAAACAATCAGGATACACGAATTCGAATCAATTCTTAGATTTCACGAAAGAAAAAAAATTCGCGAATGTTGCAACTTTTCATTTTTTTTTCTTTCATAAAAAAATAATTTTATACAATTAAAATTATGCCCAATAAATTTTTCTAAATACATACCCATACATATATAAAATCAAAACAATTAATAATTGCATAAAAGTTTGTCTCTGATGCCACTGTTGGGTTTGTACGAAATCGTGATGCAATCAAATTGCAAAAATTAGCAGAAGCATGGTATATCAGAGTTCAAATTTTTTTTACAAAACCATTACCCGGATCATCCTTTATGCAAATTATTAATTTAAAATGATAAATAAGAAGTTATGGAATCATACCCTTGTAGAACGAAGCTTCCACAAGTACGAGTTTAACTCCTTGTTCTTCGTGATCTCCTTGAATTTTTGGGTTAGATTCCTTCCTTTGATCAACGTTAGCCACCCAAGTGTTTGGCCTCTAGAGGTGATCCACCAAGGAAGATGAATTATCAAGAAGGAGGGTGGTTGGCTTAGTTTTCTATCCTCTATAGAAAAAGAGTACTCTTCAACAATTGAAATTGCATCAACTGATATCTATTATAAGACTCCTCTTATATTGGTCAACCCTTCTAATCCTATTAGACATGGGATTTCATTTAATTAATTAAACTCCTTTAATTAATTTAGGCTTCACACCACATTGGAAATAATTAATTAAATTCATTTAATTAATTTATCTCCTAATCTTTTTAGGAATAAATGAGAGTACTAATATTAAATTAATTACTAAACTCCTTTAGAAATTAAAATAATAATAATTGTAATAATATTAATAAGACTCCTCTTATTAATTTATATTTAATATTTCTAAAATATTAAATAATAAACATTATGCTATTTAATTTATTCTATCATCATAGATTAAATTAATTACACTTAATGCATTATTACGATTATGCCATTACCTTCTTAAATAATTATTCTTCCTTTTATGGTGTGACCCTTTAGGTTCTCCATATTAAACCGGTTGTGAATAAATCAATTAGAACAATTATAATCTTATTTAAATAAATTAAACTAGTAATCTATTTAAATAAATAATATTTATTCTACAATAGGGATAAGCCTCCCTAGCGATCAACGATTTTCCAGATAATATAGATTTCAACATTAATCATAAAAGAACCTGTGAGTAAATAGTTACAGTACAATTCAATCCTTCCACCATACAATGTCCCAATTAAATATAAGACATGGAATTACTGTCAAGTTTTATTTTATTTAATTATATGTATTTCGATTAGAAAATGCACAACTCCATTTAATGCAAATTAGAAACTACTTTCTAATTTCATTCCACCTTGGCCAAGGATTCCTGGGTTGTCATTTACCGAATCATAGAGGACATATCTCCTCTTTTACTAGAGGTGGTAGATTCTTTATTGATCATTCATTATCTTCATATGTAATTCATTATACTCAAGCATACCCTTTTATATACCCTAAAGGGCTTTGAGGAATAAATCAAAGTATAATTCATTACATACAAGATACTATGATGATCTCAAGTCCAAGGATCACTTGTACTACTATCACATTAGAAATTCTTATTGACAGGCGAGTAAAACTCCATTAAGTATTCCATAGCGAGTCACGTTCAGTGAACTTATTCTCCAATAACCACCTACATACTTGCTTTAGTGTCTCCACACAAATGATCATGAGATCAATCATCTTCGTCCAATGAGCAAGCAACATATATACCAATCTATCTGGATTTACTAATTCCCTTTTTAGTAATCCCACGATTGGGAACTATTTTAGTTTTAAGCTTTCTAAGAATTTAGATCTCATTAGCTTGACCAACATCATGATTCTAAAAGCATTGCTTAAAACTATGGGTTATTTACATATTATAAAAATAGCACCATGTAGATAATTAAATGCCTTTAATAAGTTAATACTTTTATTAATAAATACATAAGATCGTCTCCAAAGTATATGCTTTATCATCACACATGATTGGCTTGTATGCATACTACTTTCACATAATACCTGATATCTACAGTAAGACACAAATAACTGGATTAGTATATAATTTAAAATATTAACAACATATATCACATTTAATATGTTTAAGGTTACTTTCTTCTTTAAAACTCTACTCGAGTTTATTTACTTCTAACCTCTACTTCTCTTCTCAAGGTTATAGCCTAAGGTTTTTACCCCTTAAGTTTTATAACCTAAAGCTTTGATACCAACCTGTGACGCCCCTAAATTCGGGTACCTTCAAACCCTGGATATGGTGCTACACGGTATTACTATCTACTCATACATTCAATTGAAAGACTTCAATAACACGCATAAGTTTACTAAATATTACATTCTATTAATTCCCTTCCCAAGTTTTTATAACCATTACATTGTTCAGTGTTATAATATTAGTAATTACAATAGTAATACTATGCTATTACAAAGGATCACTACTTGTCCATTTTGGACTTTTCTTTGTCTTTATCAGATCCTTCGGTCGGTTCGCTCTTAGCTGAAATCATTTAGTTTTAAGCAAGAATGAGCATAAATAGCTCAGCAAGTTAAACATTATATCTTGAAACCATAAAATCAAGAATCATATCATTAGGTCTTCAATAACTGTACAATAGTTATGAAGTACTTAAGAATAATCAAAATAACAGTTTGATTCCTTTAAAACCTTTCCCAAGGACTTTGTAGCCTCTTCGAAATCCGTATTGGTCAATGACCATGAACCATCATTTAGTTCTCATTCATGACAGGAAGAACCCGGCACATAGGCCGTAAGTTTGATATAGCTTACGAGCACATCCAAGTGATCAACTTGTAGTACTCTATGTTGATCAACACTCATACATTAAACGTGTTTACGTTTAATTAGTGGCAACTTCAAGTGCCTGTCCAATTAACGACGTAAAAACATTTGTTTTATTCATGCTCAGGTTTACTTGAGAATCCGTACCACTTAACTGGCATAGGATCACCACATTGTAAGTATTTTGGAATGATTTGTGGAAAACCAACCAAAATATGCTAAGTCTTAGTCTAGCCGAATCAAATGGCATCGACTATTCAATAATAGTTTATGCATAAGCAATTATGCACAGTGACAACTTGTCCAACCATAACGTATAGACAAGAGTTTAGAAAACTTGCCTTTGCGTCTCTTAAGCTTTAAATGTATTCTACTCTGTCCTTACAACGTCTACAAAGCATAACACATAGCATACCAATGAGAATTCACAATCGATATACAATGCATAAACTAACTTCTCCTTTTTTTTATAACTTAACCGAAATGTTAAACTAATAACCTTCGTTCAAATTATTTAACATTTATTACGACTTAATAATATATATATGTTATAAACCGAATCCCGTCGATCATCATTAAGCATAATGACTGGCAAAACCCTAACCGATTTGTTAAGTTAATCATATTCTGGTCGGATTCTAATTATCGGACTCCGTATAGATTTTATCTGAGTTTTAACTTCACTTGATGTCAATCAGGCATCAAGTACCCTTATTACATGTTATATAACCTCAAGGCATGCTCACAACTCGTTTACGATTCATAAATCACATTATCGATTTTTGAGTTTTAAATTTAAATACGTTTCATCAACGTTTAATTCATAAAATCGTTCTTAAACATGTTATTTAATTGATTTCTCTTCATGAATATTCATCATTTAGATGCCCCCATAATTACCATGTAGAAAGCTAGGTTTAGAAAACATCATGTCGTGAAATTTTTTGCTAAGGGCGTGGTAGGGCCAATAGCAGGCTTAAAGTCGGCGCTGCAGCACTGCCTCGCAGTGAGATTACCCTGCCTTGGCGCGGCAGCGGTGACTCAAAGGGTCTGGGCAGCGCTGGCCCCCAGATTCTAAAAAAATCAATTTTTTACGTGCTCGTAACGTGATCATTTTAACTCGGAATTGACTCATTCCAAAGCCAAAAGTTCATAAAGGTTATGTTCTATAATTCTATCAAGTCAGAATTCATTTATGAATCCTTCGGCGAGAAATTAGCCGATTAGTCCTGTGACGCCCCCAAATTCCAGGACCACTACTTGGTCTCTCGAATTCGGTTCATCACGTGCTCATGGTAATACATCGCAATAATGATAACTAAATATCACACAACCACAGCGGAAAATCTATTCTAGAATAATTTACAATGATTTATTATAATTATTCCCCCAAGTCTCGCAACCTACAGTACTTAATAGATTACATAGCAATATCAATTAACGACTTGTTATATAATCTAACTTAAGCTTAAACATAAACAAATCCAGTCTTACTACATCATCTTCACACAATATTAATATATTTGAAACATAACAGACATAAGCTAGTTGGTAGCCTTGCCCTTGCCCTTATCAATGCCCGAAGGTTCGCCATGCTCTGCCTTAACTGAAATGTTTTAGGGAAAGCAAGAATGAGCACAAATTGCCCAGCAAGTAATATACAATAAGGGTGAATAATAAGATTCTCAATTCTCGAAAGGGTATAGCAAGATTTGATAGTTCAAGAATAACAAGAATATCAACAGTTCTCAATAACAGTCGCTAAGGACAGGATAATATCAATATGATTCAATAATAAGTCAATTCAAGATTTCAAATAATTGAATACTGAGTAGTCACTGCGGACTATGAACTTCTACTAGAATTGACAGTAATAAACTGAAAATCCAACAAAAACAGGTACAACAGGTGATCAGCCTAAAGTACCCTTGTTATGCATAACAATCAATCATACTCAAGTGTACACGTCGGTTCTCCGACAATTATATATTCCCTTCAAAGAAGGTTGTTCTTCTCAGTCAAATACAAGATCCCGCACCAATCAATTAGATTGGGTTGCTTTTCAATAACATAAGTCCAGCCGAATCAAATGGCAGAGACACTTTCACAATATTCAAGAACAATACTAAGTTCAACATGAATAATAGCTTTAATGAAATAAGAGTTCAAGTATGCTAATTCAATTCAACCGATTAAATAGGAAACTAGTTCGCAATACACAAGATAGGATACTTGCATAGTAAAAGAGTATAAGTTAGGAAACTTTCACAATCATATATTTCCTTGCATAAAGTAAATGCGTCGGTTAGGATACTTGCACTTTAAAAGAGTGTAAGTAAGAGAACTTGCCTTTAGCGTAGTTTATCCACGAAAAGCAATCAACACTTTCGAATTCCTATCGTAATACAGTTACGTATATATATGATATTCATTAGTCATATAATTTAACTTCATATTTTCTCTTTGAATATACGATCAACACATAAGGTAAGTTTTACCTAGCTACACAGTTATATAGAATATAATTTCTATCCTTAACGTTCCTTCTTTAGAGTTTAAACGCATTCTCATATTATATAAGATCTCAACAATTAGCAAACATGCTTGCATATTATTAATATCACATAAGACCACAATCAATACTAAATATATTTCATTTTAGCAAGTTACGGCATCTCCTTAAGTTAACCGTCAAAATCGGGTTCAAGTAACATCATATAATATCACGTAGCATGTATTCATATTTAAAGGATACTTTACATGCTTGTATAACTTTTCCAAATCCAATAGTACATGGTATAGGTTCTTAAGTTAATACTTAAAGCCATTCAAGGACACGAACTCATATGGTCTAACATGGTCGCTTTTAAACACATAAGATATTCATATAACTTGTATTAGTCATGCTCATGAGTACTCGTATTGCATATATGTAGCTAGCATTGTTATTATCTTGAAAACATGCTTTGTTTATGCTAAACTTTAATCACGGCAACCAATCATGGTATATATATATGCATGACACATGAATGAGTCTAAGAGTACTATCACATGTGTCCATAAATATCAGAATTTAAATCTCCACGTATCGTGTTAATGCTCATGTGCAAGGCTTGTATTTCTATTAGTGAATCTTACTAATAGAGCCTAACATGTTCATGCTTCCTTACGAACTATATAAACACAAGTTAAGGCTTCATTCATATATTTCAAAGTTATCTAAACATGCTCATAACATCAAAATGACTATATAGCATTTACATGATCATATCCACCTTCAAACTTATATTTTTGTTAGGAATGAGCACTAGTTAGGTTCACATGTTCATATTTTATTACGGAACCAATATAGATAAGCTAACATGCACTTCATATGTCTCTAGGTGGTACTAACGTGCTTGCAAGGTCAGTATGTAAACATGCTTTATAATGTTAATGATTGTTTATGAAATTTTAAGTTCGTTTCCAAGCTTCATGTCGTTTTGTTAACCATGCATGCTAATACACTAAAACATGCTTACATTGCCTCATTAGGTTTATATATATGTATTAATCATGCTTCCATGCTTGTTTAAACAAAAATCAACCAATTAGTACATAACAGTTTTGTTGCAGAATGCAGAAAACTGAACACAGAGGCCGGCGCTGCGGCGCAGTTTGCGGCGCTGGCTGCGGCGCTGCGGCGTGGGGACAGTTTCTCAGTTCAGACTGCAGCGAAACCGACCCAAAACCTCCCATTTTATCGATCTCGACATACCCATATGCTATTAGACTAACCTTTTTAACTTACTAACACATATATATGTTTATATAACAGTCAATCGCCCAAACGATTCCCAATTTCATGAACTCCAACTAATTTCACGAATTCGATGCTTTACAGAAATTACAGAGCAACAATGGAAATGAAAGTCAAGAAAGCTATATAGTGGTTCCATCACGTATGTATGTTCATATAACAACAATATAAGGGTTCTACAAACCAATCATGAACCAATTTGGCATAATCAAAAATTAGAACTTTTGACAGAAAACGAAAAATGAATAACAAGGAAACTGTATTATACCTTCTGTTAGATTCTGAACTTGCTGCTACTCAAGAACACTGATAAATATATATATAACTCTTAACTTACTTAGCCAAAATTCTCAGCAAATGAATTAGGAAGAGGATGTGTTATATTTATAGAAGAATTTCATAACCAGGCAATGCAATTACATCCAAAATCAAACTAACAGATTATAGGAATGTTTGTTAGATAAGAGGGAGTTGGTAATTAGTTGGTGATCTCCACTATTCCACCCACTCCCTTCATGATCATGATGGCTAGAATGCTGAGTTTGAGAGAAGAGAGTAGGCTAGCTTCATGATGCATTTCACGTGTACAAGGTTTGTGTTTAATAATATGGGACAAGGCCATATACTCAGCATTTTATTAGTACACAACACTTAAATTATTACACACACATATTTAGACACTTAGGTCTTTAATTGAAATGCCACAATAATTCATATACTGTAGTAAGTGTAAATTGACACGTATAATCCATGTACATTTTGTTAATACCGGATATAATCTAATCAGATGTTAACACATTACACTGTCTCCTTTATTAAAACTAATTGTTTACAATATGTTCATGATATATCATACAATGTATACCCACATATTTATTGCCACACAAGTTATTAATCAAGTAGCTCACATGGTTTAATAAGCCTTACCATATAATAGTGTCATATTACACTTCACATAATACATAGTCAGCTAATATATGCTACACATTTAATTCGCATGCTTGCACATATAATTTCTCATCTTCTAAATTGAATATTAATTAATAATATACACATATCCTACATCAATCAATATAATTGTCAACCTCCATAACAATTTAATTAACCCTTATATGATTAATCATCACTTTGATATAAATCTTATTATATTTATAAACACGTTGCTCATTATTATTATGTTTCTTGCAATAATAATAATCACATATTATTAATCAATCCTCATTAGTATTTTATAACAGTTAATTAATATTCTTCTATTCACAATTAATATAGATTAATTATTCGCTTAAATTAATATAATCATTCTTATATTACGTCACTGTGCCACACAAGGCAATCAACGAGTTTATCACAAACTCC
Organism: Panax stipuleanatus; assembly: GCA_020205555.1. Classification (NCBI taxonomy): domain Eukaryota; kingdom Viridiplantae; phylum Streptophyta; class Magnoliopsida; order Apiales; family Araliaceae; genus Panax; species Panax stipuleanatus. The sequence goes on from CM035119.1 coordinate 48,912,306, forward strand.
ACCAATTTCTCAATTATTATAATTATTCAATTATATATAATTGAATTAATTCATCTCATAACACAAAATCATTTATATTCAAATAAATTCTCATTTCCATTAATATATTTATTTAATAATATTTGGAAATTCTCGGGTATTACATCCTCCCCCCCTTATAAAAATTCCGTCCCGGAATTGCTACAAGGTTACACAAATAGATGGGGATAGTCCCTCATCATCCTATCTTCTAACTCCCACGTTGCCTCCTCGACATCGTGGTTACGCCAAAGTACTTTTACAGACAAAATAATTTTATTTCTCAAAGTTTGCTCTTTCCTATCTAATATCTGGACAGGAATTTCTTCATACGCCAAGTTCTTCTCCACTTGAATGGGCTCGTAAGAAATCACGTGCTTGTAGTCGGCCTTGTACGGTCGCAACACGGAAATGTGGAACACGTTGTGGATATGCTCCAACTCGGGTGGTAACGCAACTTTGTATGCCACTTCGCCCAATCGCTTCAGTATCTTGAACGGTCCTATGAATCTTGGACTCAATTTTCCTTTCTTGCCGAAACGGATTTTTCCCTTCCATGGAGATACCTTCAAGAATACGAAACTGCCGACTTTGAAGTCTCGGTCCCGCCGATGCAAATCTGCGTATTTCTTCTGGCGATCTTGAGCTGCTACAAGTCTGGCTCTTATCACTGTCACCACGTCTGCGGTTTGTTGAACTAACTCTGGTCCGAGTATTCGTCGTTCTCCGACTTCGTCCCAACATAACGGCGTTCTGCACTTTCTCCCGTAAAGAGCTTCGTACGGTGGCATGCCGATACTTGCATGGTAGCTATTATTATATGCGAATTCTACTAAGGGTAGGTGGTCGTCCCAATTTCCCTTAAAATCCATCACGCAAGTCCTAAGCATGTCCTCCAGCGTTTGTATTGTTCGCTCACTCTGTCCGTCTGTCTGAGGATGGTAAGCTGTACTCAACCTCAACTGCGTTCCCATTCTTTCTTGCAAACTCTTCCAAAAATTGGACGTGAAGCGCGGATCTCGATCAGAGACAATTGACACCGACACTCCATGTCGTGAAACAATTTCTTTTACATATAGGCTTGCTAATTGGTTCAAACTGTAGCGGATCTTGATTGGTAGAAAGTGTGCAGTCTTCGTTAGTCGATCCACGATAACCCAAATAGCATCATAACCTTTCTGTGTAACTGGAAGTCCTACCACGAAGTCCATGGTAATATGCTCCCATTTCCACTCTAGTATTTCTAACGGTTGTAGTAAACCACTCGGCCGCTGATGCTCTGCTTTAACGCGTTGGCAAGTCAAGCATCTACTGACGCACTCCGCGACTTCCCGTTTCAAATTGGGCCACCAAAAATGTTGCCTTAGATCTTGGTACATCTTTGTGCCTCCCGGATGAACGAAATATGTCGTATTGTGTGCCTCGTGCAAAATATCTTCCCTCAACTCGGTTACCGCTGGTACCCACACTCTCCCTTCAAATCTCAAAATACCGTCTTTATCCATTCGAAATTTTTCTTCCTCATTTTCTGTGATCCTTTTTCGGATTTTCTCACACTCTTCATCCTTTTCCTGAGCTTCCTTTACTCTATCCAACAACGTCGGACAAGCTTCCATTACAATTAACTTCTCACCAGACTTTTCTGGTCCTTTCACTTCTATCTCCAATTTCTCCATCTCTCTTATCAACTCTTCCTGAGTCGTCAAATTAAACAACTTCTCCCTTCCTTTCCTGCTCAAAGCGTCGGCAACCACATTTGCCTTTCCCGGGTGATAAAGAATATCGCAGTCATAGTCTTTGATTAATTCTAACCACCTTCTCTGCCGCATGTTTAACTCCTTCTGTGTGAAGATATATTTCAGACTTTTGTGGTCCGTGTATATCTCACATTTTTCTCCGTATAGATAATGTCTCCATATCTTTAACGCAAAAACTACTGCAGCTAACTCTAAGTCGTGAGTGGGGTATCGTCTTTCGTAATCCTTTAATTGTCGTGATGCATATGCAATGACCTTGCCGTGCTGCATAAGCACACAGCCAAGTCCCTTGTGCGATGCATCACTATACACCACAAAATTTCCCGCATCATCTGGTAATGATAACACAGGTGCTTCGCTCAATCTCCTTTTCAGTTCTTGAAAACTTTCTTCGCATTTGTCGGTCCATACAAATTTCACCGTCTTTCTAGTCAAATTGGTCAACGGGGTTGCTATCTTAGAAAAATGTTGGATGAATCTTCGATAGTACCCAGCTAACCCAAGAAAGCTCCTCACCTCCGTCGGTGTTCTCGGTTGTTTCGAATTACTTACTGCTTCGACCTTTGTAGGGTCTACTGAGATTCCATTCTTATCCACCACGTGGCCTAAGAATTGAACCTTCTCTATCCAAAATTCGCACTTAGAAAATTTTGCATACATCTTCTCCTTCCTTAGTGCCTCCAAAACAATCTTCAGATGTTCGGCGTGTTCTTCCTCTGTCTTTGAGTAGATCAAAATGTCGTCGATAAAAACCACTACAAATTTATCCAAGTATGGCTTGAAAACTCGGTTCATCAAGTCCATAAATGCTGCCGGAGCATTAGTCAATCCGAATGACATTACCAAAAACTCGTAGTGTCCATAACGGGTTCGAAACGCAGTCTTTGGTATGTCCTCATCCCTCACTTTTAGTTGATGATATCCTGTTCGTAAGTCGATCTTTGAGAAACACTTTGCTCCCTTCAGTTGATCAAATAAGTCGTCTATCCTCGGTAGCGGATACCGGTTCTTGATCGTTACTCTGTTCAATTCTCGATAATCGATACAGAGCCTCATCGATCCGTCCTTCTTCTTAACGAATAGTACTGGTGCTCCCCAAGGAGAAACACTCGGTCGAATGTAACCCTTATCCAATAATTCTTGTAATTGTATCATCAATTCCTTCATTTCTACTGGCGCCATACGATATGGAGCTTTCGAAATCGGTGCCGTTCCCGGTGCTAAGTCTATTACGAATTCGATTTCTCTGTCTGGCGGAAGACCAGGCAGATCGTCCGGAAACACATCTTGGAATTCATTAACTACGTCTATATCCTTAATTTCTACTCCCTTTTTCCGAGTATCAACGATGTAAGCTAAATATCCTACACATCCTTTCATTAACAATTTCTTGGCCTGCATCATCGTAACGCAACACGATTGCTTAAGCGATGAGCTACCATAAAACACTACCTTAGACTTACTCGGAGTCTGAAGGTTCACACATTTGTTCTGACAGTCAATTATCGCAGCATGGTTATACAACCAATCCATTCCCAGTATTACGTCAAATTCTCCCAGTCTAATAGGAATCAAGTCTACGCTCAGTTCATGTTTACTAATACTTGCGCGACAATTTTGATAAACGTATTCTACAGGGATCACTTCCTTATTAGCAACTTCTATGATCAAAGGATTTTCTAATAGTTCTCGGGGTGTACTAAGTCTACTAGCAAATTCTTCAGATACAAAAGAACAGGTGGCACCCGAATCAAATAATACATAAGCATTTATATCATTGATTGGGATTATACCTGACACCACATCCTTCGCAGCCATTGCGTCTTGGACGGTTATGTTAAAGGTTCTGGCGGTTGGGCGGTTGGATTGTGCCGGTCCACCGATCATCAGCTTGTTGCCTCCTTGCTGATTACTACCCCCGCCACTTCCCTTCTTTGGGCAGTCCTTAATTCGGTGCTCCGTCGAGCCACACGCAAAGCATCCTTGTATCTTTTTCGGTTTCAAACAGTTGGGCGAGATGTGCCCTTCCTGTCCGCAGTTGTAGCAAGTGCCACGTCCCTTCCAGCACTCGCCCTGGTGATTCTTCCCACACTTCGGGCATCCTTCAGCCCTCTTCTTGAAACCTCCACGAAAATTCCCTGATTGATTATTATTGTTGTTTTTGTTGTTGTTGTTGTTCTCCCACTTTTTCTTTCCCAAGTTGCTTCCTCCGCTACTGCTTCCTCCCGTACGATTCTCTCCTCCAGTATTCTTTCCTTTCTTTTCTTTGTTATACAGACTTAAGGCCTCACTGCCGCCTTCCGCAATGATTGCCTTCTCCAGTAATGTTGCAAAGGAATCAATTTGAAGAACTGATACCTTATTGAACAGCCATGGCTTCAACCCTTGTTCAAAGCGTCTAGCCTTCCTCTCTTCATCACCAACTTGGTGCTCCGCAAATCGCGCTAGTTCGTTAAACCTAGCCGCGTATTGCGCCACCGTCATCTCACCTTGTTTTAACTCTAGGAATTTCACCTCCATCCTATTCTTCATACTCTTCGGAAAGTAATTCTCGAAGAACAGTGTCTTAAACTTATCCCAAGCTATTATCCCTTCTCCAGCTCTTTGTTGATTAGCCTCCCACCAGTAGTTCGCTTCTCCCCTCATCATGTACGTGGCAAACACCGTCTTCTGATCTTCGCCTACGCTAGCTATAGTGAAAGCTTTTTTGATCTCTTTGATCCACGTTTGTGCGACGATTGGGTCGGTAGTTCCCTCGAACTCCGGGGGTCCTACACTCTTAAAGTCTTTAAAGGTTGTTACTGGCACAGTTTGAGGGTTCGGGCGAACGGGTTCATTGTTCCTTCCCCTTAAGGCTTCTCCTAACAAGTCTACCAGTTTCTGGATCGGGTCTACTTGTTCTCTCTCATTGTTAACGGATTCTTCGGGTGCAGTCAATCTACGTCTGGGCGGCATTATCTGCATCATAATTTTTTATTTTATTATTATTCAAGTATATCACTTAAGTATTTATAACACGTTTCTAAAATCAACTCCATTTATATTCATATGCCATTTCATTTCATTACATGATTTTCCTAGCATACTGCTATAAATGTTATCACATATATCCCCTAATATCACAAAAGACGGGGAATATACCAACCTACTACCATACTACCTCTCTAACAAAAGCTAACTCGGGGTTTACATCATCATCCCACATCTTACACAAAAGATCGGGATTACAACATAGTATATACAATACATAAAGACACAACTAGTACTACCACTAGACTGACTAAGGAAATCTCATCCTATCATCCCGCGCTCCACTACGCTCTTGTACTCCAACTGTGCTATATACGCAACCAGCTCTCGGCTCAAGGTATGTAGAGTCTGTCCCTGTTCTGCCGGGTAGTGGTACACACCATCAATCACCCTTTCAAAAGCTGAACGGAACACATACCCCATCTTGTTCATCTTTCTCTTTTTGCACCTGACCTCGTCCTCAAGGTCGTCAGCTCTCTCATTGGACGCTTCCCACTTCTCCTCGAAGTGTAACCTATCCATCACCTCCAACTCTAGCTGAGTACGGAGTGCCTCTTTCTCAGTTTTCTCACTCAGCTCCCTCTGCTCAACCTCTTCTAGCTTCTCTGCCAAATCTACATTCCTAGCCACTGACCTGTGAAATAGAGTCCCCATCTGGATCCCTGCCTCCCTACGGTAGGCAATCTCCACCTCTAACTCTTGCATAGCCAGCTTCCTCTGGTGGTCCTCGTCCCTCAGCTTCTGGAACTCAGACTCTCTCTCGTGGGCCTCTGCCTCCAGCTCCTGGACTCTGCAGTCTAACTCTAGAATACGCTCCTCGTACTCGCCTAACATCTGTTCCTCTATAGTAGCCTCATCAGAGTCCTCTACTGGCTCATCCTCCATCGGCTCCTCCTCTGGATCAGACTCTATCTCAATCTCGTCCTCGTCGTCGGACTCGAACGGTGCAATAGCCTGCACTGGTGTAGCCTCTAGAGGTGCCTCGTACACTACATGTATATCCCTGGGCTCCTCCTTGGCCACTCTACTAGGTACTCCTGTGTCTGTCATCCTACACTCACAAACACAAGACAAGAAATAGCATCTCCATTAGAATGTTAAACAAAATATAAGTTCATTGTATAAAATGAAGTTACATTTCATAACAGACTAAGCCTCTCAAGGAAAACTCTACATGAGTTTTATCTCCTTCCTAACTTCTAAGTTCGCCTAAGTTATAGTCTAAGGACACTCGTTCCTAAGGTTTATAACTACGGCTTTGATACCAACCTGTGACGCCACCAAATTCCAGGACCGCCACTTGGTCTCTCGAATTCGGTTCATCACGTGCTCATGGTAATACATCGCAATAATGATAACTAAATATCACACAACCACAGCGGAAAATCTATTCTAGAATAATTTACAATGATTTATTATAATTATTCCCCCAAGTCTCGCAACCTACAGTACTTAATAGATTACATAGCAATATCAATTAACGACTTGTTATATAATCTAACTTAAGCTTAAACATAAACAAATCCAGTCTTACTACATCATCTTCACACAATATTAATATATTTGAAACATAACAGACATAAGCTAGTTGGTAGCCTTGCCCTTGCCCTTATCAATGCCCGAAGGTTCGCCATGCTCTGCCTTAACTGAAATGTTTTAGGGAAAGCAAGAATGAGCACAAATTGCCCAGCAAGTAATATACAATAAGGGTGAATAATAAGATTCTCAATTCTCGAAAGGGTATAGCAAGATTTGATAGTTCAAGAATAACAAGAATATCAACAGTTCTCAATAACAGTCGCTAAGGACAGGATAATATCAATATGATTCAATAATAAGTCAATTCAAGATTTCAAATAATTGAATACTGAGTAGTCACTGCGGACTATGAACTTCTACTAGAATTGACAGTAATAAACTGAAAATCCAACAAAAACAGGTACAACAGGTGATCAGCCTAAAGTACCCTTGTTATGCATAACAATCAATCATACTCAAGTGTACACGTCGGTTCTCCGACAATTATATATTCCCTTCAAAGAAGGTTGTTCTTCTCAGTCAAATACAAGATCCCGCACCAATCAATTAGATTGGGTTGCTTTTCAATAACATAAGTCCAGCCGAATCAAATGGCAGAGACACTTTCACAATATTCAAGAACAATACTAAGTTCAACATGAATAATAGCTTTAATGAAATAAGAGTTCAAGTATGCTAATTCAATTCAACCGATTAAATAGGAAACTAGTTCGCAATACACAAGATAGGATACTTGCATAGTAAAAGAGTATAAGTTAGGAAACTTTCACAATCATATATTTCCTTGCATAAAGTAAATGCGTCGGTTAGGATACTTGCACTTTAAAAGAGTGTAAGTAAGAGAACTTGCCTTTAGCGTAGTTTATCCACGAAAAGCAATCAACACTTTCGAATTCCTATCGTAATACAGTTACGTATATATATGATATTCATTAGTCATATAATTTAACTTCATATTTTCTCTTTGAATATACGATCAACACATAAGGTAAGTTTTACCTAGCTACACAGTTATATAGAATATAATTTCTATCCTTAACGTTCCTTCTTTAGAGTTTAAACGCATTCTCATATTATATAAGATCTCAACAATTAGCAAACATGCTTGCATATTATTAATATCACATAAGACCACAATCAATACTAAATATATTTCATTTTAGCAAGTTACGGCATCTCCTTAAGTTAACCGTCAAAATCGGGTTCAAGTAACATCATATAATATCACGTAGCATGTATTCATATTTAAAGGATACTTTACATGCTTGTATAACTTTTCCAAATCCAATAGTACATGGTATAGGTTCTTAAGTTAATACTTAAAGCCATTCAAGGACACGAACTCATATGGTCTAACATGGTCGCTTTTAAACACATAAGATATTCATATAACTTGTATTAGTCATGCTCATGAGTACTCGTATTGCATATATGTAGCTAGCATTGTTATTATCTTGAAAACATGCTTTGTTTATGCTAAACTTTAATCACGGCAACCAATCATGGTATATATATATGCATGACACATGAATGAGTCTAAGAGTACTATCACATGTGTCCATAAATATCAGAATTTAAATCTCCACGTATCGTGTTAATGCTCATGTGCAAGGCTTGTATTTCTATTAGTGAATCTTACTAATAGAGCCTAACATGTTCATGCTTCCTTACGAACTATATAAACACAAGTTAAGGCTTCATTCATATATTTCAAAGTTATCTAAACATGCTCATAACATCAAAATGACTATATAGCATTTACATGATCATATCCACCTTCAAACTTATATTTTTGTTAGGAATGAGCACTAGTTAGGTTCACATGTTCATATTTTATTACGGAACCAATATAGATAAGCTAACATGCACTTCATATGTCTCTAGGTGGTACTAACGTGCTTGCAAGGTCAGTATGTAAACATGCTTTATAATGTTAATGATTGTTTATGAAATTTTAAGTTCGTTTCCAAGCTTCATGTCGTTTTGTTAACCATGCATGCTAATACACTAAAACATGCTTACATTGCCTCATTAGGTTTATATATATGTATTAATCATGCTTCCATGCTTGTTTAAACAAAAATCAACCAATTAGTACATAACAGTTTTGTTGCAGAATGCAGAAAACTGAACACAGAGGCCGGCGCTGCGGCGCAGTTTGCGGCGCTGGCTGCGGCGCTGCGGCGTGGGGACAGTTTCTCAGTTCAGACTGCAGCGAAACCGACCCAAAACCTCCCATTTTATCGATCTCGACATACCCATATGCTATTAGACTAACCTTTTTAACTTACTAACACATATATATGTTTATATAACAGTCAATCGCCCAAACGATTCCCAATTTCATGAACTCCAACTAATTTCACGAATTCGATGCTTTACAGAAATTACAGAGCAACAATGGAAATGAAAGTCAAGAAAGCTATATAGTGGTTCCATCACGTATGTATGTTCATATAACAACAATATAAGGGTTCTACAAACCAATCATGAACCAATTTGGCATAATCAAAAATTAGAACTTTTGACAGAAAACGAAAATGAATAACAAGGAAACTGTATTATACCTTCTGTTAGATTCTGAACTTGCTGCTACTCAAGAACACTGATAAATATATATATAACTCTTAACTTACTTAGCCAAAATTCTCAGCAAATGAATTAGGAAGAGGATGGGTTATATTTATAGAAGAATTTCATAACCAGGCAATGCAATTACATCCAAAATCAAACTAACAGATTATAGGAATGTTTGTTAGATAAGAGGGAGTTGGTAATTAGTTGGTGATCTCCACTATTCCACCCACTCCCTTCATGATCATGATGGCTAGAATGCTGAGTTTGAGAGAAGAGAGTAGGCTAGCTTCATGATGCATTTCACGTGTACAAGGTTTGTGTTTAATAATATGGGACAAGGCCATATACTCAGCATTTTATTAGTACACAACACTTAAATTATTACACACACATATTTAGACACTTAGGTCTTTAATTGAAATGTCACAATAATTCATATACTGTAGTAAGTGTAAATTGACACGTATAATCCATGTACATTTTGTTAATACCGGATATAATCTAATCAGATGTTAACACATTACACTGTCTCCTTTATTAAAACTAATTGTTTACAATATGTTCATGATATATCATACAATGTATACCCACATATTTATTGCCACACAAGTTATTAATCAAGTAGCTCACATGGTTTAATAAGCCTTACCATATAATAGTGTCATATTACACTTCACATAATACATAGTCAGCTAATATATGCTACACATTTAATTCGCATGCTTGCACATATAATTTCTCATCTTCTAAATTGAATATTAATTAATAATATACACATATCCTACATCAATCAATATAATTGTCAACCTCCATAACAATTTAATTAACCCTTATATGATTAATCATCACTTTGATATAAATCTTATTATATTTATAAACACGTTGCTCATTATTATTATGTTTCTTGCAATAATAATAATCACATATTATTAATCAATCCTCATTAGTATTTTATAACAGTTAATTAATATTCTTCTATTCACAATTAATATAGATTAATTATTCGCTTAAATTAATATAATCATTCTTATATTACGTCACTGTGCCACACAAGGCAATCAACGAGTTTATCACAAACTCCACCAATTTCTCAATTATTATAATTATTCAATTATATATAATTGAATTAATTCATCTCATAACACAAAATCATTTATATTCAAATAAATTCTCATTTCCATTAATATATTTATTTAATAATATATGAAAATTCTCGGGTATTACAAGTCCTTTTTTACGCGTTCGTTAAACGTTCGTGAACGTTCGACGCTCAATTCTTCGTTTTAAGTCTGAATTGGTTCGTTCCTGCTCTTGCAAGTCTTATTTACCTAATTACACATGTTGCAATCGAAAACCATCGTTTTTGAATCACACGATGACTTTTGACCTCTATTCCGAAAATTTTATGTTTTCGACGATTTTCGTCTTATCGCGTAACTTTTGCCGAATCTTCGTTCTTCGATATTTTTACTTCAAACCAATTGGAATCAATCCATTGGTTGATTATTAATGATTCCAACCATTCTAAACCATTATGTTTTAATGGTTTAACATGTTCATCACTCAAATTCTCAGGAATTCATTAAGTTCTTCATTAGTTCTTACTCAATTCTTATTATTTCATCATGCATGGCTTGTTAGTGTTCTTAGTTCACTATTTAGCCATCCTTATAAATTCTTAGTATTCATGCTTTCTCAAATCACTTCTCTATCAATTCTAGTATTGAAAGAAAAAGGATTTTACATAATTTTCTTATATTATACCTTTAATGTTCTTTGTTTGCTTGAGTATAGATACTCAATGATCTTCTTGCTCCTTAGTTGATTAAGTTTCTTATCACATGCAAGGCTAGTTTCTCTTTCTCTCTTTCTATGTGTATCAAATTGCTCAACCAACAAAATGGCTAGCAAATGCCTTCCTTTTATAGAAATGTCAAGGGTTAGGGTAGTTTGGTCATTAGGACCAAACCTCTTTTGACCCTCACTATCACCATGTCTTGCCATGTGCTAGCACATGCCCCCCCACAAGATACACATGTCACCCCATGTGTCCATGGGTTATCCCATGGGTTTAACCAACCCGTTTACCCAACGGTTCGACCCACGGGTTTAGTTAATAATTTAATTATAATTCAATGTATTTACTTAGTATAAAATTCGTATTATACGTTGTATTAATTCTTGTATCCTCTTCGCATTATACTCGTACAATATCTCGTATTATACGCGTATTCATTTCGTATAGTAATCATTTATTATTATACATAAACAATTATTCTTTAAGTTTCACTTTCTCTAACACTTGGAATTTAAGTCCTCACGTTAAAACTTCGTGAGCCATAGGTAAAATATTATTACATAGTCCATCTCGTCTTGAAATCCTATCATTACCCGTTTCTTAAAAATTTAATAATAATTCCCGAGCAGAAATGGATGAATAGTGATTTCATCCCGAGAAAACTTTTCTCGGCTAACTTAACTTTTCACGATATATTACCGTCAAATCTTCTGACATAATGTTATTCCGACATTTCGAACTCCCCAAAAGGCTTATAGTCTCAAATCCTAAACCTTAGGGTCAAACCCTAACTATTAGGATTTCATAAGTAAACAGTGCCTATTTCGTCTTTTCCCAAAAATATTTTTATTCTCGAAAATCTTTTATTTTCGTCTTAATAATTCATATCAATTATTTCTAGCACGTAGCCAGAATCTTCCTCATTTCTGCATTCTCTAGGTCATAAATGACCTTCGATTAACTTACTCAGTTTAATAAATAAATAATCAAATTTTTTTCAATAAATCAATTAAAATTCATTTACATAAACGTTCGATTTTCTCAGGTGTTACAAAAGAGGTACAGAACTACTTTAAAATATATCAAAATAAAGCTTAGAGTAAATTCTAAAAAGCACTTATCACAATAAAGCACACACACATATACACACACACACACTTTATGTTTAGGAAATCAATAAGATGCGGTAACCGTATTTTCACGGAAGTCAAAGGGTGCCTAACACCTTCCCCTCGCTTAAGCAAGCCCCCGAACTCTATAAATCTCGGGTTTCCAGACCAATGTTACAAAGTCACATATTGGGCCATATTGTGAAAACCTTCAAAATTCGGATGAGTTGGAACATCCATTTAAATCATACCAACTAACGACTCTGTCTCATTCGACCCAATCATAAAAATTAATCTTTTTTAAATTCGTCGAAAATCATATTGGTATTTTCCTAAAAATCACCCTTTAACAAATCAATCGACATATCGAAATAAAGAAAAGGGGTAAAAGCGATCAACCTTAGGAAAAGCGGAAGAAAATATTTTCCCGGCGTCGACAGGTGGCGACTCCGCTGGGGACTTAGAGAGCTTATGCCGCGTTCAATCTTTTTTTTTTTTCATTCTACATGTGCATATTGTGTGAATGATCTATGTGTGTGATAAATGTCTCAAATCTTTAAGTGTTTTATATTAGTGCCTCACATAATGTCATCATTTGCATCTGGTGAGGGCGATGAATGTATGTGAATGTATGTTGTGTGATTCCTTCACTAGGAGGGGAACCCGTCGGTTGTTTATTACTGGACTCTAAAGGGCGTTCCCTTGTGAGGCTCAGGAAAGGCACCACTCAGATCCACTCCAATTGAAAGATGGATGTCTTCATCAAGTAAATTGCGAAGATCTGGGAACCAATTTCAAAAAGCTCGTGAGAGTAATCCTAAGATAGGTCAGCCTCTGATAAACCAAACACGCAGCATGTCTCTTCATGCCCTGTTACTTTTTGAATATATAAATGTTATCCATCTTAATTGTCATTTATATATTCTTCTTATTTTGTCATTAAGATGACTAACCCCTTGTTTTATAGAAAAAGATTAAAAAACCCCTAAACTGATGCATAACATATCATGCATCCATACCATTTACCAATATCAAGACTAAACTAGATGTCGATTTTGTGTAGATTGGTCCTAGAACTAGATTTCAAGCCAAAAAGGGACACGATCACCACCAACCAAAATGACTGAGGGCAGTTCATCAGAACCTATTCCTGTATCTTGAGAGGAGTTTCAGGAATTCAAGAAACAGATTGTTGAGATGACCGTATTGTTCAGAGAACAGTGTAAGGTATCTCAAGAGCCCAAACTGAAAACTCCAATTGAATCCTCTGCACAAGGAGATATGCGAGTACCAGGAAAAGATAGTGATACACAGATGTCTACCCCGGTATCTCCAATCAACGACAGTTTCGCCAAAGAGGCCCCATATAAGAATCTAACAAGGGAAGTAATAGACCTCCGAGAGGATAGAGAAACCAGAGACATTAGGAAGAAAGTTAGACAGATTGAGGATGTTATCCGACCCATTAAAGGGACTGGATCTCACGAGAGTGTGAATTATTTTGACTTATGTATTTTCCCAAAGGTAAGATACCTAGATAAATTTCAAGTCTCAGAATTCTAAAAATATAAAGGATTGGGCGATCCCTACACCCACATAAAGGTCTAAATAGGTGAGCTCGGATCATATGCCGAAGATGATAACCTCCGAATACAGTTATTCCAAAAGAGCCTTACTAGTGAAGCCCGAACTTGGTACGCCCGGATTGATAACTCAAAGGTATATGGTTGGGAAGATTTAGCCCATGCATTCCTCAACTAGTATAGCTTCTAATCCCAAATGGCCCCTGATCGTTACCAAGTGACCAAAGTTAAGGAACTGAGCAATGAATCGTTCAGGGAGTATGCGCAGAGGTGGAGGCGTATGGTAGCCCAAATTAGCCCGCCAATGGAAGAAAATGAGATGGTGATGACTTTCAATTAAATCCAAGAAGCACCTTATTACCAAAAAGTCCTGGCAGGAATAGGCAAACCAATCTCTGAAATGATAAAACATGGGGAAATAGCAGAAATGGGTTTGAAGTCCTGCAAAATTAAAGACCTCACCACCTTGGAGGCAGTGAAAGAGAATATATAGTAAGGAAACTACTCGAGCGCTCCTAAGAGGATAAATAAAAATAAGGAAAAAGACGTCTCCTAAATATTGCAAGGGCAATCTGTGAATAAGAACAGTAACCCACCTATACAGAAGCAAGACAATTATCCTGCATTCTAGTCACCTATAAATCCCCATAATCCTATGGCACCAAGGGTCGAGGAAAAAAAACAAGGAAGGGTATTCACTCTCCTAGGGGACTCGTTGGAGAATATATTGGCATTGCTGGTAGTACAAAAGAAGATCACAGAGCTCGCTCCACCTACGATCCTAATGGAAGATAATTTGATCCCAGTAAGAGATGTGCTTATCATTCCGTAGAATGACACGCAGGACTGTTGGACCTTAAAGCATAAGATTTAGAACATGATTGATAGTGGGGAAATTGTGGTGAAAACGCTGGATCAGCCTAAAGTTCAGGACAACCCCCTACCTCAGCACAATGTAGAGAGAGTCAATATAATCAGCATGGGAGGTCGAGAAAATCGCAAATAGCTGAGCAAATTAGGAGAAGCCCCCACTATGGATGATCTTGTAATATGGGGTTACCTAGAAGAAAGATATATGGTGGAACAAAACTTGGCCTCAATCAAGGTACAAGTGGACTAATTAGCAAAGCTAATAGTGTACCAACATCAGATAACCCTATAGCTGATCGACCAAGTCCTCCGAGGACAGATCAATACCATATCTTCTAAGGTTGTCCCAATCCCGAAGATAGATCAGATTCATCTCCAAGAACATGGTAGATGGACAAAAAAGATGGCGAGGGAATCTAGATTTCACCTCCCACGAGAATTTGAGGCTGAGCAAAAGTTTACCCCCTGGGCAGTCTAGGGAAGAAATCCTACAAATGTTGATTAATGAAGGAAAGATCACGGAGTTCTCACCACCCCCAGATCCTTGATCAAAGTGTTTCGATCGCAGTAAAATATGCCTCTATTAATCAAATGCCCCTAGCTATGCCACCTAGGAATGTTGGGCCCTACGTCTTCTAATTCAAAATATGATCTAATCTGGTGACCTGGAGATGATAAAAGAGGCTGAGATCTTTCCTGATGATGAAATCATATACCATCGAAGGGCAGGAGATTCAAAAAAAATGGTGGCAGTTATCACTTGCATTGAAGGAACTTTTGTCATGCCTATAGCCATCCGAGGATTGTCTAACCTAGGAGATAGGACTCCAATGGAAACAGTTGCTCCAATACCGGTGATATTAACTCCTCGGCCGTATATCTCCATTTTTAGTTTGAAAAAGGTTCTGTGACTCCCCAAATTCGGATCGCCACTTGGTCTCTCGAATTCAGTTCGTCACGTTCTCATGGCAATACGATAATAACTAAAATCACACATTTACAGCGGAAGATCTAATATAGAATAATTTACAATGATTTATTATAATTATTCCCCAAAGTCTCGCAACCTACAGTACTTAATAGATTACATAATAATATCAATTAACGACTTATTACATAATCTAACTTAAGCTTAAACATTATCAAATCTAGTCTTACTACATCATCTTAATACAACATTAAAATATTTAAAACATAAAAGAGACAAGCTAGTTGGTAGCCTTGCCCTTGCCCTTATCAACGCCCGAAGGTTCGCCCTGCTCTGCCTTAACTGAAATATTTTTAGGAAAAGCAAGAATGAGCACAAATTGCTCAGCAAGTAATATACAATAAGGGTGAGTAATATAGTTCTCGAATCTCAAAAGAGTATAACAGGATGTGATAGTTTCAAGGATAACCAGAAATATCAACAGTTCTCAATAATAGTCGCTAAAGATAGAATAATATCAATATGATTCGATATTAAATTAATTTAAGATTTCAAGATAACTGAATACTGAGCAGTCACTAAGGACTGTGAACTTCTACTAGAATTTAACAGTAATATACTGAAAATCCAATAAACACAAGTACAACAGGTGATCAGCCTAAAGTAATTTATATTATGCATAACATTTAATCATACTCAAGTGCGCGCGTCGGTCTCCCTATAAATATATTTGCCACATCATATACTAAGATGTCACTAAGCCTATATAACAACTAACGATTACAACCCAATCAATTTATCAAGATAACCATGCTTAATTCAAGAATTCAAAAATCTCAGAGAACATGAGATGAAGAACATGGAAAAGATTATACCTCTGCTATATGAATTGAGCTTGTTGCTAAATCAAACCTCTCACTCTACTGATATAACTAATGTAGGTATGCTTTCAACACTTAAGCAACTCTCAACAAATTGAAATGTGAAGGAGAAGGGCATATAAATAGCAAAACCAAGACCCAGACAATGTATATGTACAACAATATGAACCAACGGGAATTTGAATTGTAGGGAGGTCAATAGGGGGTTGGTAATGGTTGTTGAAATCCATCATGATAGCAACACCCTTACTCATCATTTGCTATGGAATGCTGAGTTTAAGGAATATAGGGGAGTAAGATAGCTTGTGTATTTCACGTGAAGGAGAATGAGTGCCTTATATTATGGGAGAAGCAAGATAAGTCTCAGCAATTGCAAATGGACTACATGTTACACTAGTATACACATGTTATATATTATATGTACTTTTAGGTTATATCTTGTATACATTTTATTCATACATAGGTTTAAATGTCACAATAAAATAGTATTTCAATGTAATTTGTACATATATAATCCACGTACATTTTATCATGTCGGTATAATTTTATCAGATATTACCACATTACATCATCTTATTTATTATTAAAATGTTCACCATATATTCATGATGTCACTTTAATGTATATTCACACATCATTGTCACATAAGCATAAATCATGTAGCTCACATAATTTAATTAACCTTAATACATGGTCCCTAAATATAGTATGGTCACATAATTGTTGCACCACATTATATAATATAGTTGCACTACACTTCACACTTTATATAATATATAGTTAGTTACTATACGTTATATAATTAATTATCACATATTATTAATTAATCACCATTAATATATTATAACAATTAATTAATATTCTATAATAACAATTAACAATTTATATAGATTAATTGTTCACTTAATAATTCATTCGTTAATTAATATCATCATTAATATTCCTCATCACTGTGCCACACAAGGCTCTCAACGAGTTTATCGCAAACTCCACATTTTTGCAATTATTATAATTATTCAATTTAATATAATTGAGTTAACTCACAAAATTATTTATATTCAAATAAATTCTCATTTCTATTAATATATTTATTTAATAATATTAGGAAATTATCGGGTATTACAGGTTCCTTGGAATTATGGAGAAGGTATAAGGTTAGAGACTGATTATACTCCAGTCCTGCCGAAGGATAATCCATTGTGCCTCCTAGGTCGGTAAGGAAGCCAATAACTAAGATAGTGGAAAAAGTGCAACTAGGGAAGATTGTGGATTTCCTCAATAAGGTGGGACACAACAAAGCGAGAGTGTTGAAGCAGCTGAAAAAGGCACCACCCCAAATCACTATCCTAGACCTGGTGCTAGCCTTCGAGTACCATCGCCAAATTCTAATCTAGGTGTTGGAGGAGGCTTACTTGCCAAAAATAATTGATACTGAGAAGTTTCGACATCTGATTAGCCAAGTACTAGTCAGTAACATGATATCCTTCATCGATGACAATATACCAGTTGAAGGAACTGAGCATCGCAAACCATTGCATATTGTAGTTATATTGTCAGGGTACGTGATAGGAGGCGTACTTATCGATGGGGTCTCATCCTTGAACATCTGCCCTTATGATACCCTAGAGAGGATAAATATCAACCCGAATAGAATTTGAGATAGCCATATGGTGGTACGAGCATTCGACGGGTCAAGGAGGGATACAATGGGGGAAATTGACCTTCCCATGGAAGCTGGTCCATGGACCTTCATCATATCCTTCCAAGTATTGAACATTACTACCGGGTATAACCTGTTGCTGGGGCGACCATAGATTCATATGGCTGGAAACGTTCCTTTCACTCTTCACCAGTAACTGAAGTATATTTTCAACAACAGTTTGGTCACTGTCACGCCCCTAAATCCGGGTCCCTTGAACCTCGGACCTGGTGCGTCACGCTACTACCTTCATCTCAGTATTTAAAGCCTTTATTCATAATTTAATGAACACAACCTCGCCTTGATACCAATTAATACATTAATTCTTCTGTTCTAGAATCTGTAACCTTAACCATTGGCTATTACATCTGTAGATCTTTCATGATCTAATCTATACATCTCAAACTATAAACAATATAATTTATATTGATATATTAATTGCGAGTAATCATTATCTCTCAATTTAACTTTTAAATTTTCTTCTATGTAGTATACTTAAACTACACAACTATAATATATAATATTAAAGTTCATCTCGCATAGCTGGAGACTACACAAACAAGTGTTCTAGCATTTAGCATTACCAAGTATAACTATTCTAAAGAGATTAAGCTCATGTGTTAGTCTGTTACTATAGCACAAAACATCTTCTGTCACTATTTCTTCTTGTGTTCCTTTTTCTATCTCAAATCCTTCGACGTTATATCATCTGTTAATATCAACCTTTACATGCAAAATTATTTTCAAGAATGAGCACGACGGCTTAGCAAGTCCAATAGTCTACACATTTCATGCTTCACATAACATACATATTACATTTATTCATGCATCATAAGCTTTAGCCAATGCATCTATATATGCTTCATACATCTCATGATATGCATCTCTATATGCATCATACTTGTCATATAAGACATTATAAACTTCATGTTGTATAGCTAATACATACTTCACAAATTCCATACTTTGCATTTAGTCACATAACATTCATATAGCCAACGAGTTCCCATAAAGCAACTGTAGACACTCGAAATTTTATTTTCCTGTTACTAACCATGCAGGAGGGCAAAAGCATCTTTTTCCACTCTGGAGAACAACCCCGGAGGATTAAAACATCAAATCAAACCCCAGAGATAGCCCCGTGGTATATCAAATTAACCACGGAGATGACCCTGAGGAAAGACAGACAATAGCAGTCAAAGCCCCAAAAATAACGCTAAAGGACAATATCAACCACTACAAGCCCGGAGATAACCCCGGGAGGGAAAAGAGGTCATTTTGCCAAACATAACATTAACATCAACTATCCAGCTGTGGATAGGGTCATAAGAGCCAACACAGCAATCCCGAGTGCAAATTATGCAAGACAGCTCAACAGACTACCTGCGGAGACCTGGAGATACTATTCTGATCATAGACCCATCTTCCTGGATTTGGAAAAGGGAAAGCCCTAGGTCATTCCATAAATCTCAGAAAAATCTTTCTGGAATGGTATGGCACACCTCAATAGGATTTTCGGATTGAAAAGAGCAAGATTCCCAGCGCACAGCAACGCGAATGGCTATCTGGCATCTACCTAGGGGTAGTTTTTCCTCTTTTTTCCTATCTTCCCAAACTCAGAATGGGGTGAATAATATACCATTGAGAAGCTATCGAAAAGAGCTTTCTGTATTTTTATTGCACGTCTTCTAGCTCCTCCCGAATAAAGAATTATAGTTGTTCCAACGTGCAGTATGAAAACCTGACCTATCGAGATGAATACCGAGCAAGTGGGGCCCACTTTTGGGTTGTCGTAGGTAAAACCGCAGCTGCCACAGGTATAGCCACGGCAGCTCGGCCCTATAAATACCCCATCCCCACTTTAGCTTCTAGGAGAAGAAGAGGGTCGCGGCGAGAAATAGAGGCTAAAATAGCTAAACAGAGCTTTTATCTTACTCCGATTTCTGTAAAACTTCTTTGTAAACACTCATATACATTTATACTACAATATATCAAATTTTAACTAGTGGGAACCGAGTTTTGAGGTGCCAAAAGCCGTTCGATAGCCGTTCTCATGAAATACTATAAGATTTCGCCAGATCTATCCTCTTCACTTACTCTAATACGTATATAAGTGTTATATATATAGTTATTAGCTTATATTCATCAGATCTGACTTTTTAACTGTTCATTTCTTCTAAATAGTTAATATTTATGCTTTATTGACTAGATCTGTACTGGATCTAACCAGATCTAGCTTTTAACCTGTTCAAAAGTTGGAAAACTTAAACTTGGAAGCTAGAATGGCTAAGATCTGTAAAGATCTAGTTTTTGTAAGTATTTAGCGATCATGTGACCCTAGATCTGTATCTAGAGGAAATTAAAAGCTATGCGCTACTCGCTAATGGGGATTTGACTGATGAATCCTTCATCCAGCGATGTCTACTATAGATATATGTTTTATTTTAGCATATTTACTATGCAAGCTGCTTATGTGATATCCTGTGAGCCTAGGAGCTGTAGGATCTAAGATTCAATCAATGGATCTAGATCCGATTCCCGTGATGGACCTTTTAAGTTGTATAGTTAAGCTTGCAAATTCTTGTATTTGTAAATCTAGGACCTTAAAGCGGTTCTCCGGATTTAAGGTCCCGAGATAATGAAAATCATATATGTGGTGCTCGGACATACTTTGATGGCTTTCATGTCCATATGGAGACCAACACTTATATATATATATATATATATATATATATTATTTTGTCGAAGATGTTTTGCATCTCGAGAATAAAAACAAAACGAGCCGAATATGAAATAAAATAGAAGTATCAAAGGGCTTCAGTTCCTATGCGAGCGAAAGGGTTTGAAAATATCTTTTCAAAACATCATTTCCATATTCTTGCTTCAAATGAACTTTTCAATAAATCAAACCTCTCGTATATAGGTCCAATGATGCATAATACTACTTTCAAGTAAAACACTTAGGCCCAATTAACTGCAACACACACATATACAATAATTAGGGAATGAAAAGACGCGGTAACCGTGTTTCACAGAAGTCGGGGGGTGCCTAACACCTTCCCTTCACTTAAGCAAGCTCCCAAACTCTATGAATCTCGATTTCCAAAACCAATTAAATGGTGTCCCATATTGGGCCATATTACAAAATCTTTCAAAACTCGGTTGAGTTGGTACAACCATTTAACTTATACCAACTGGCGGCTCTGTCTAATCCGGACAAATAATAAAATCAATATTTTCAAATCGTCGACATTTTATGTCAATCTCTTCCTAAAATCTGACCCTTAAAGCAAAATAAAACCACATAGAAAACATAAAGGTTAAGAACCAAACACCTAGGAAGAGGGATTTTTTTTTCGGCGTCGATAGGTGGCGACTCTGCTAGGGACAATAGAGGGCTTAAGTCGCATTTCAATCTTTTCAATTCCTCTTTGGCTGCATGTGTGTGAAATGATGTCTTTACATTGAATGGATGTGAATGTCTCTTTATAATCCTTTATATTAGTGCTTCGCATAATGTCATCATGTTGCATACGGTGAGACGCGATGAATGTATGTTATGTGATTCCTCCACCAGGAGGCAAACCCGTCAGTCACTGAATATTGGACTCCAGTGATGATTAAATCCAAATGAGGCTCAGGAAAGGTACCACTTAGATCCCCTCCAATTAAATGATCGGATTAGCTTCCCATCTAGTAGATTGCGAGGATCTGGGAACCCCCATGCCGAAAAGCCCGTGAGAGTAAACCTAAGATAGGTCAATCTCTGATAAACCAAACACGAAGGGAAGTCTCTTCATGCCTTCCCTCTTTCAATATCTGTCAAATATTAAAGGTTGTAAATATCCATTTCTGTCAAATATTAAATGTTGTAAATCATAAAATCTTTCAAATTCATTGTCAAATATCAAATCCTGTCATGATATCATGTCATCAAAACAACTGACCTCTGTTTTGCAGGAAAATATTAAAAGAACCCCTAAACTGGGCACATTGCACAGCATGCATACTATTAGTGTCTATTAAGACTAAACTACCTACTCATCTTGTAGGTAAGATTGGTCCTCTTACCAGATCGAAAACTAAAAAGGCACAAATCCTATCCACCGACATGGTTGAAAGTGCCCAACACGAATCAGGTTCCGTATCTCGAAAGGAGTTTGAGGGACTTAAGAATCAAATAGCGGAGTTGGCTATCATCCTAAAAGAAAGAAAAAAATCACTCAGGGCCAGATAATGCCCAATCAAACAGAGTCCTCCTCACAAGGTGGCAATCAAAGTGCTGACAAAACGGGAGAAATGCATATACCTGAACCTTGATCCAGTGAAAGAAACAATAAAATCCCTGAAATCACAAATCTCAGGGAAGACCGGGAAACTGGTGATATCTGAAAGAAAGTCCAACAAATGGAAGAAACCATCCGTTCAATAAAAGGAACTGGAACCTATGGGAGTGTCAATTATTCAGATCTTTGCATATTCCCAAGAGCTCGTTATCTAGGCAAGTTCCAAGTACCGGACTTTGAGAAATACAATGGGTTAGGTGATCCTTATACCCATCTGAAAGTGTACATAGGAGAACTCGGATCCTTTGTAGAGGACGAGAAGCTCAAAATACAGTTATTCCAGAAGAGTTTAACTGGAGAGGCTAGAGCCTAGTATGCCAGACTTGACAATGCCAAAATCCACAGCTGGGAAGAGTTAGCCCACACCTTCCAAAATCAGTATAGTTTTTAGTCACAAATGGCACCGAATCGATACCAAGTGACTAAAGTCAAAAAGCAGAGTATTGAGTCTTTCCGTGAATATGCCCAAAGATGGAGGCATATGGCAGCACAGGTCAGCCCGCCTATGTCAGAAAATGAAATGGTGATGACTTTCATAGACATCCAAGAGGCACCTTACTATGAGAGGATCCTAGCTGGAATAGGAAATCCATTCTCAGAGATGATCAAACATGGAGAAATGGCAGAGATGGGCCTGAAAGCAGGTAAGATTAAAGATCTCACTTCCTTGGAAGCAGTCGTTCAGCATATACAGTCTGGTAACTATTCGAGCGATCCCAAGAAGGTAACCAAGAAAGGCGATGAAGATGTATTCCTCGTTTTGCAGGGGCAATCTAGGAGACCAAACCATAGTCCCCCCCATTTGGAAGAGGGAATACAATCTGTCATTACAACAGGCTGTATTCAATTAATGTCAGGACAGAAAGAGAAAATTTGAAAGAACGAAAAATCGGGTGTTCACTCCACTAGTAGATTCCATGGAAAATGTATTGGAGTTATTAACTAAGCAGAAGAAAATTACCGATTTGGCTCCACCTCAAGGTCCAAAAAGTAAAAGATATAATCCAAGATTGAGATGTGCTTACCATTCAGGGTCTCCGAGACACGATACAAAAGAATCTTGGTCATTAAAATATAAAATTCAAAAATCTGATCGAAACTGGCGATGTTGTGGTCCAACAACTTGACCATCCAAATGTCAACACCAACCATATGATGCAGCATAATACAGAGAAAGTAAACATGATCGGGTCAGAAAGTGCCAAAATGTGTCCAAATCGCAAGTACATACGAAGGATGGAGGAATACCCCCAAAGGAACAGAACAAATGTCCTAGAGTGGGAAAATTCGGAGGAGGGTATGATAGTAATGCAAAAATTAGAAATGATCCAGAATCAAGTAACTCTGCTATCTAAGATGATAGTGTGCCAACATCAGGATACAAGGCAACTTTTCACTCAATTATCGAGAAACCAAGAGAATGAAAAGGTTAGCCAGAATGTAAGCCCATCTCCCTCCAAAATAATCCAGTTGACTGGAGAAGATCAAATCAAGTTGAAAGGATAGGAAAGTTGGAATGATAAAATTACTAGAAGATCTCACCAGCAGAAAAATCGCTTGGAGGAATGCGAATTCCCAAAGAGGAAATATCAAACAACATTCCAAACTCGGGCAAACTCCCGAAATCCTACGACACCGAGAGTCGGGAAGAGTAGGCGGAGAAGGGTATTCACGTCTTTGGGGAACTCATTGGAAAATGTGTTAGCACTATTGATTACGCAGAAAAAGATCACTAAGCTTGCTCCACTTGCTAATCCCAAAGGAAGACTTTATGATCTCAAAAAGAGGTGTGCTTATCATCCCAGAGCACCGGGACATGCGACCGAGAAATGTTGGCATCTGCGACACAAAATTCAGGATCTCATTGAAAATGGAGAACTAAAGATAAAAATCCCCACGACCAGAAAAGGCGAAAGGGAAATAAAGAACTTAAGATTTCCACTTGAGACAGACAGTTCAAAGAAAGGGATGGCTATGAGCACCAATCCTAGCAGAACACAAGGTGAACCCATCGTAATGAGGGATGTGAAAGAGGAAACAAGACAGTCCCCAAGGAAATTCATCCACCACCATCAAACATCTTGTTGCCAAAAGTTAGCAACCACATTTCTGATTTTACCCTTCTAGATGATGAGGAGGAAATACTGATCCTTCCTAGTGTAGAAAAAGTTGAAAAGAAAAGTTCCTTGCGAGAAATACAATAACAGTTCGAGAGAGATTTTATAGTTAAATCCTCTCAAGCCTATGAGAAAGGTGAAGGAATAGATGAAGAAAAAGGAGGTAAAGTTGCTGGGGAATCCAACCCATCAAGGAATCAAGAGTTAATCCCATTTTTTGACGGGTCTAGTTTGAGCCTTCTTAAAGGATATGCTGAATCAGAAGACGATCAAGTTATGACAGTGATTGAAGATATTCAGAACTAGGAGGTAACCTCTCTCACGAGCCTCGAAGGCAACATAACCACTGACAACTGGACTATCAGGCCTTAGCTAGCCAAGAAGACGTAGATCTAGAGGATAAAGTTACGAGTTCCAGGGGATATGGGACAGTATAACTTTCTTAGCATTATGTATTTTACTCTCCATAAAAAAAATTAAAAGAATCAAAAAATTAGGCCAAGCTTGAACTACGAAAGACTTGATCTCCCCCATTCACGGGAGTACGTTGGCAGCCATCTATGGTGTGGTCTAACCCTCAAAAGAAAAAACCAAACACTCTACCTCTAAACCCAAAATCCAACCCAAATATAAACCCAAAGACCACTCTCAGGACACTAAAATCAAACTTGAAAAGCCTACACCCAAGAAAAACCCTTAAGGTCAGCAACCCATATTGAGAAGACCCAACGGAACCTCAATGTCATTCCATGAAATCTGGTACAAGTGTTAGAAAGGAAGATGCGACGATACTTCAAAACAACCAGTCACATGAATGAAATGGAAATCATCAAAAGATGCAACCCGTCAGCAATTCATCACTCCTGAAGTGTGAGAAGACTTGATCTTCTTTGACCTACAGAAGCACATGGGCTACTGTCGTGGAAAAGTTTATCTCATACCCAACAACATGTTCCCTGAGGTAAAGGCCACAAATTAAACCTCACAGATCAAACCAAACCCTGTTGAAGCTGTCACATTGCCAACCAAGCTGAGCTCTTAGGTCCAATTCATTAGAGTCCAAAGGCCTCTCAACATCAATCCTCAAAGTTGAAATAACAACACAACGATATATCAAGCATGATCAACAGCAAAGACCTTCAAAGAGCTGACACCCTTAATCTAAAACCTTCATCAAATTAGAAGAAGAAAATTATTAAAGCCAATTGCGCCTACAAGTCAAAACAAGGATTTGGGCAAATCAAATGTCAAAGATCCACTACCAGTTCACCATTTAGGTCATGAGGTAAA
Organism: Panax stipuleanatus; assembly: GCA_020205555.1. Taxonomy (NCBI): domain Eukaryota; kingdom Viridiplantae; phylum Streptophyta; class Magnoliopsida; order Apiales; family Araliaceae; genus Panax; species Panax stipuleanatus. Next base: position 48,937,848 of record CM035119.1, read on the forward strand.
AGACTATTGCGATCTCGGCATCTTACCAGCCCATCTGTCAAACATACAACAAAGCAATTACCCCAGATGACAAGCAAGACTGGGGAAATTTTTGAATCAACAACAACCGATATTGGGACCCTTACAACAAAAAAGACTGGGGAAATTTTGGAAGTAGTCATAACTCAAACACTGGGGCATTCATCGACCATCCTTAAAAGGAAAATGTACCAGTCAGCACTAGCAGCACGGTCCGTCATCATCAAAGGGACCCTCATATCATTTCACTGGCAATCCGGTATGATTAATCGATCTTTTTCAAATCATAATTTTCTTAGAATACAGCGATCCACATATGAGGTACGACTCTTTCATCTTTTTATGTGCTTTTAAATCTCCATTTACATATATTAGTGATAATATACATGTTAAGTATAGATAAATATTGCATTAGAATCTTAGAATTTTTTTTTAAAAAAAGTGACTTTGTTTAACTTGTTATGAATTGGATTAATTCTGATAAGCGTCTGTGGAGCAAGAATCACGGGAACAATCAGAAAATTAAAACTTTTTAAAATTCTAGTTCAAAGTGTTGTTTAGAGTAGAATTGACCTCATATGTGTGTCTGCACTTTGCAATTACCTCGACCCGTAGTTGTGGGTTATGAAACTATGGCGACGAAAATGGCAATTAATGAAAAGATAAAAGATAAGTAGCCAACCTAATGTCTCGAATCATGGCCTAGGTTACTTGAGTAATTAATCCCGAGGGGTGTCTTTACACCTGGTGCTCTAAAGCCATCTGGTTTGGGAGTCATCGGCGCAACGCTCGTTACATGGGTAACTTAGTGCCTAAGAAAATGAGCACTACGGAGAAGGAGAAGATGAGACCTGAGCAGCTCCGAATCATGGTCTAGGTTACTCGAGCAATTAAGCCTTAGGGGTGTCTTTAATCCTGGTGCCCTAAAGCCGTCTGGTTTGGGAGTCACCAGCCCAACTCTCGCTACATGGGTAACTTAGAGCATAAGAAAATGAATCTTGCACAAGCTCAGGCGAGGAGCAAATAGAGTAGACCGCCTGACTCGTCTCGAAGTGTGGCCTTTGTTACTCAAGCTAGGGAACCCGAAGGGGTGTCTTAACATCTAGTGCCCTAAAGCCGTCTGGTTTAGAAGTCATTGGTCCAAAACTCGGTATATGGGTAACCCTGAATAGCCTAAGAAAATGAGACAAGTTAAGCAAGGAAAGCAGAAAAAAGAAAGAATTATAAGATGGAAATGAAATAATCTATAAGTCGTAGAAAAGAAACCCCTGCTAAGGGTTGCGTCACTCATAGTGCGCGTGTCATATGAAGTCAATTCTACGAGGAGCACTGCCTAGAGCGAATATGAAATATCTTACCTGTGCACAATGACCATGGATGCTTAAATGTTTTCTTACGATTTCATAACTTGTTAAATGAAATTTTTGATTTCCTCAGGAAAAATTCATTTTCATACTCAATTTCAAAATCTTTAGTGAATACAAGCATTCAATTTCATAAACTTTAACTTCAAATGTATCATTCACAAGATTATACTAACCTTGATTGGCCCAATCCCTCAAACTTTTGCGCATTCTATTATTCGTTTGATGTGCAGGATATTGCTCACTCTCAACGTGGTCAACAAAGCGAGTTTCTTCTGTGAACCCTGGTAACAACATGCAAAAGGGCTGGGGCATTTTGCCATTCAATGAAATGAAAGGAGTCTAAGGTGGGACCAAGCTCCTCATCAAAAGAAAAGGTAGAACTCTTGAAAGAAATCACAGTGACATAAGCTTTCCCCGATAAAAGAAAGAAAAAATTCTCAAGCGAGTCCTTAACTCAAAAATAGACGCCGACGACAAAAGGTCTAGCAAATGAAGTTTATGTCATCAAACCTGTCAACCTGCGCCAAGTCTTCATAAGTCAAGGCCTCTACACCAAAGTTCAAGTATGGGCAGTAAAAGAATGGGCCACATTCTCCAGGATGTTAGTAACCCCCGGGTCATCAGTCAAGCCATTATTTAATCCAACAGGGTCGCAAGTAAAGCTCTCCCTTTTTATAATCAATGATTAAACCATTGGCATCAATCCAGCGTAGCATCGGGGAAGGATCCGGTGATGTAAGCCGTTGAACACTACTTCAGCGAAGATATTGAGATATCTCCTAGTAAAGCCATCAGTGTTTGGACCTCCAAAGGGACCAGTACCAGATCCGGATCCAAAAGGAAAAAAAAGTAGCAGCCTCTATGGGATCCCCACAAAGACGATGTATGAAATGGGAACATCCAAATCTGTCCTATGCCAAAAGTAGTCATATGGGAGTTGGAGCTGCTAGGCCTATCAAAATCTATGCCTGAAAAGAAACTCCAAATCGCCTCAGAAAGGGTGAGGTATATTTCTACATCTAGTTAATTCAATTAAGGATGTGCATCAACCTATGACAATAGACTCCTAAGGATAAATTTAGATCATCACATTAAGCATGGTCTGCACATGTGCAACTGCGCTATATCAGCGCACGTCTCCATAAAAAAGTTTAGCATGCATCCCCAGTAGAGTTAAACATGTAGGCACATTAAATGTTTAGACTCGAGAAAATTTCTTTGTTGTTAACTACCAGCAGGGTAGGCACCATTGTCAACTACTAGTAGGGTAGGCACTGTTGTCAACTACCAGCAGGGTAGACACCATTGCAAACTACCATCATAGACATCAGGAAGGTCCGGTAATTTCAGAACATCATCCCCAACAAAGATGTAGAAAATATCTCAGTTTATCTTCATTAAATAAGCATCGGCAACACAGACAAAAATCAAAATAGTTTGAGTCAACACCAGCATAGGCATCAGCAACACTGATGAAAGGCAACCGTTGGAATTAGCCCCAACATAGGCATCAACAATAACCGAAAATGGTAAAGAGATTTACGAAATGCGAAGTGCGAAGTGCGAAGTGCAATTTGTGAAATGTGAAGTGCGATGTGCGAAGTGTGAAGTGCGATTTACGAAGTGCGATTTGCGAAATGCGATTTGCAAAAGCGTTTTAACATTCATCATACCATTCATTGCAAAGTGTGATTTGCATCATTAAATATACCTTATCATATTTCAAGTGTCTAGTAATCTTTGTCAAGTTCATTTCATTGCATTGCATAACCATGACAAAGAATAGCATTTGTAGACACTTAAAATTTTGTTTTCCTGTGACTAACTATGTAGGAGGGCAAAAACATCTTTTTCCACTCTAAAGAACAACCCCAGAGGATTACAACATCAAATCAAACCCCAAAGACAGTTTCGTGGTATATCAAATTAACCACGGAGACGACCCTGAGGAAAAAATAGAGACAATAACAGTCAAAGCCCCAAAAATAACCCTAAGGGACAACAACAACCACTACAAGCCCAGAGATAACCCCGGGTGGGAAAAGAGATCATATTGGAAAAAAAACATAAACATCAACTGTCCAACTATGGATAGGGTTATAAGAGCCAAAATAGCAATCCCGAGTGCAAACTATGCAAGACAGCTCAACGGACTACCTGTAGAGACCTAGAGATGCTATTCTCATCATAGACCCATCTTCCCAAATTCAGAAATGGTCAAGCCTTAGGTCATTGCATAAATTTCAAAAAAAGCTTTTTGGAATGGTATAACACACCTCCATAGGATTCCCGGATTGAAAAGAGCAAGCTTCCCAGCGCACAACAAGGCGAATGACTATCTGGCATCTACCTAGGGGTGGTTTCTCCCCTTTTTTCCTATTTTCCCAAACTATAAATGGGGTGAATAATAAACCATTACGAAGCTATTGGAAAGAGCTTTTCGGATTGATATGGCACGTTTTCAAATTCCTCCCATATTAAGAATTATGGTTGTTCTAGTGTGCAGTATGAAAACTTGACCTACGAGATGAATACCGAGCAATAGACCTGGCAAAAATGGCCCAAGCCCGCGGACCGGGCCTGCCCGCCTGCCATGGACCGGGCTTTGGGCCATAGAATTTTAGCCCAGCAAAACTCGGGCCTTTTTGGCTTGTCCGTTTTTGGCTCGACCCGTCACCCGCCCGGCCCGTTTGGGCCAAACCCAAAAAAGTAGCATAAAAAAGGCATGAATTGGTCTCGGCCCGCATGCCAGCCCAGCCCGCCCACCACGGGCCGGGCTTTGGGCTGCAACTTTTTAGCCCAGTAAAACTCGGGCCTTTTTGGCCCGCCCGTTTTTGGCCCGGCCCGTTTGGGCTTGGCCCGCCCATTTGCCAGGTTTACTGAGCAAGTGGGGCCCACTTTTGGGTTGCCATAAGTTGCCTGCGACTGCAGTAGATAGACTCGTGGAAGCCCGGGCCTATAAATACCCCCTCCCCCCTTTGGCTACCACGAGAAGAAGAGAGAAGAAGAGGGTCGCGACGAGAGAAATAGAGGCTAGAATAGCTGAACGAAGCTTCTATCTTACTCCGATTTTTATAAAATTTCTTTTTAAACACTCATATATATATATACTACAACATATAAAATTTTAACCTGTGGGAAACGAGTTTTGAGGGGCCAGAAGCCGTTCGATAGCTATTCTTGCGAAATACTATAAGATTTCGCCAGATCTGTACTCTTTGCTTACTCTAATACGTATTTAAGTGTTATATATATATATATATATATATATATATATATTTATTAGCTTATATTTGTCATATCTGACTTTTAACCATTCATTTCTTATAAAAAATTAATATTTAAGCTTTATTGACTAGATCTATACTGGATCTAACCAGATCTAGCTTTTAACCAGTTCAAAAGTTGGAAAACTTGAACTTGGAAACTAGAATGGCTAAGATCTGTACAGATCTAATTTTTTTTCTAATTTTTATAAGTATTTAGCGATCATGTGACCCTAGATCTATATCTAGAAGAAACTGAAAGCTATGGGCTACTATCTAACGGCGATTTGACTGATGAATCCTTCGTCCAACGATGTCTAGTATAGATACATGTTTAATTTTAGTATATTTGCTATACAATCTGCTTCTGTGATATTGTGTGAGCCTAGGAGCTGCAGGATCTAAGATTCAATCAATGGATCTTGATCCGATTGTCGTGATGGACCTTTTAAGTTGTTAAGTTAAGCTTCCAAATACTTCTATTTGTAAATCCAGGACCTTAAAGCGGTTATCCAGATTTAAGGTCCCAAAATAATGATGTTAGTTCATAGGGGGCACACAATAGATCTAGAAGGGGGGTTGAATAGATCCTTTTTATTTTTAAAAGTTTTTTCATTTTCTTTTGAATTGCTAAGTAATTAGCAGATGACAAATAGAAGAATCAGTTCATGCACAACGTAATAAGTTAAGATCCCCTTCAAGGATATATTGTTAAACATACTTCTAATGTTAGTTTAGGTGTAAGCAGTTATAGCAGTTATAGTGCATAATGTAAATAACATAAGGGGTTTTAAGTGGTTCAGAGACTGAATGCTCCTACTCCACTCTTCTGCTTCAACAAGCAAGGATTCCACTAAGGAAAGGGTAACTCGGAATCACTAAGATTCCTTCAAGGCTAGCAGCCTTGGAACTCTAGTTCACTGAGAACTCTTCAAGTCCAGCAGACTTGGAACTGTAGACTAAGCCCAGCAGACTTAGAATCTCTTGTAGCCTCTGGTACTCAGCAAGCCCAACAGACTTGATTTTGATTTAGTCACTGTAATACTCGAGAATTTCTGAATATTATTAAATAAATATATTAATGACAGTCGAATATTTATTTGAATATAAATATTTATGTGTTATAAGATGAGTTAACTCAATTACTTTAAATTGAATTTATAATAATTGAGAAGAAAATGTGGAGTTTATGATAAGCTCAATGGATGCCTTGTGTGGCACAATGATGAGAAATATTGATGATTTAATTAATTAGAGAAGGAATTAATAAGTAAATGCTTAATTAATAATATATTATTGATTAATGGTAATTATGGGTGATAGCATATTAATGAATAAATATTTGATTAATATTAAAAGGTTAATATTTGTTCAAATATTTGATAAAGTTATCACTACAACTATATAATATAAAGCATGAGGTGATATTTTGATAGAAACTATATAATAAAAGGAAGTGAGTTACATGGTTAGACTTATGAGAATACATATTATATGAAGTGTATTGTGACACTTTAGTGAGACTATGTAATATGGAAACTATATTATAAGATTAATGAGTTATATGAGTTACATAAATGAGACTTATATGACCATGTGATAGGCATAGTACATTAATGTATACTATATGGAATATTAAGTTAAAGTATGTAAATAATTGATATTCCTAATTATTTCCATGAGTAACATAATTGAAATAATAATAATGAGGTTTGTGATAATGTAGTATGTCACTATTCAATTAACTCAGAATTTTGGCATTACCAATATGTACATGGATTATATATCAATGTGTATACATGTACCCCAATTTGCTACCATGTAATGTTGTTGCGACACTTTAGGTCTATGAATACCCCTAAATGAATTTAAACCTAAGTAATACATATATGCTTATTTAACTCAAGTATATATTATATGTACATGGAATGTTATTCTTGCAATGCTGAGATATAATTGTTTGTACAAAGAGAGTCACCTCCTCCATTTCTCATTCACGTGAAATTCAAAAAGACTAAGAGCCTACTCCATCTTCTTCTCCCAAGCTCCATTCTAGCTATCATAATTTATGGGGAATGGCCTTCATGATGCTTATCACCAACTATTTCACCAACTAAACCTTATCCAAAGAATTCTCTCTTCTTCTATTGGATTCAATTCTTAAGGTAATGGCTTGGCATGGTAAACCAATTCTCTGTAAATGGAGCCTTTCTCTTCATTTCTATGTTTCTAGAATTATTGGTTGAGTTGTTATCGTACGAGTAAGTTATTGGAATTATGATTCGTGTCTTATAGTTTAGATAAAGTCGATTATATTCTTCGAACTTTAATATCAAGTATTGAACTTATAAAGAGTGGTCTATGCCATTTGATTCGGCTAGACTTATATCATGACTAGAAAGCTATCCAAACCAATTGATTCGTGCGGAGTCTTATATTGACTGAGATGAACAACCTTCTTTGAAGGGAAATTATATTTGTCGGGAGACCGACATGCGCACTTGAAGTATGATTGAATGTTATGCATAATATAGAGTACTTTAGACTGATTACCTATTGTACTTGTTTTTATTGGATTATCAGTATATTTCTGTTAATCCCAGTAAGAGTTCATAGTCGTTAGTGACTGCTCAGTATTCAATTATCTTGAAATCTTAAATTGATTTAGCATTGAATCGTATTGATAATATTCTATCCTTAGCGACTGTTATTGAGAACTGTTGATATTTCTTGTTGTCTTGAACTATCACACCTTGTTATACCCTTTTAGGATTTGAGAACTATATTACTCACCCTTATTGTTATATTACTTGCTGAGCAAGCTTGTTGCTCATTCTTTCTTTTCCTAAAAACATTTTCAGTTAAGGTATAGCAGGGTGGACCTTCGGGAGTCGATAAGGGCAAGGGCAAGGCTACCGACTAGCTAGCCCATTTTATGTTCGAAATATTATGATGTTGTATTATGTCTATTAAGATGATGTATTAAGACTGATTCTGAACTATGTTTAAGCTTAAGTTAGATTATGTAATAAGTCGTTATTTGATATTATTATGTAATCTATTAAGTACTGTAGGTTGCGAGACTTGGGTGAATAAATATAATAAATCATTGTATATTATTTTAGATTATCCGTTGTGATTGTATGGTTTTAGTCATTATTGTATTATCGTGAGAAAGTGACAAACCAAATTCGAGAGACCAGTGGCGGTCCAAATTTGGGGGCGTCACAGTCACGAAGACACGGACCCTTCAGGCCCTGGTTGTTTGTTTGTTGTTGGTGCTCTGCTGCTAAGATGACTTTAAGCTTGTTCATCTTCTGGTACTTAGCATCTTTGTGTGATCTTCTGGCATTCAACATTGAGGCTTGATCATTACTGATGGACTGTTAAGATGTACATGAAGTTTGACATCCTTAAGTACTTAGAAGTCTGACTCATCTCCTTGGTGCAGCTGATCTTTATTGTTGATGCTTGACTTCATCTGATTTCAGCATAGCACACTATCACCACTGAGGATCTGCTAAGTCTTACATATCAGGTAGACTTATTTTGGTGCTTAGAAGCCTTTGAACTCTGATTGTCTTGTGTGCAGATTCTGCTCTGCATCTTCTTCTCTTCAGCTCAGGTAGTTTATGGTGAAACATAGATTGGCTCTGGAGGTCTGCTTTTAGATCTGCCACTCTAGTTCTTATCTTCTTGGCCTTCCAGCTCTCAGCTCAGATGCCACTGTGGTTGGCATTCTCCTTCGTGTTGAGTGAAGCCTTTAGCAGTTAAAGGACCTCATTAGATGTGCTTCAGTCCTACTATGGTAGTCTCACTGCCACTGAGATATTTTCTCTGTTTAGCTAGTAGAACTCTGGTCGAGTCAATAACTTTTTCACCTTTAAAGCTTCAGCTGTTATATATTCATCCATTATCTTCCCGTTAGAATATAGCCGTTGGAAGCTATTTGAAATGCTTCAAGGATTCTGAGTTATTTGATGTAGAATGCTGAGTTGACGTGATAGTCCCTTTTTGACTTTCCTGACACATTAGTTTGCTGTTTCACCTAAACACCTCTGAAATGTCACTTTCAAAAGTCAGGTTGATAGTAATCTTTATTTCTCCTTTTTGTTTCCTCGATCTAGACCAAGGATGTTGGTGACTGCATCGGTACTCTCAATCAGCAACGTTCAATTGTCAGTCCTTATATTTAGACATTACTGAATCTCAATATTCAGACGAACGAGCGCCACGATTCTGATGCTGACGTTTATGAGCTTGGTCGTAGTTTGTCTATTGATGTTGTTGGCTTGTTTGGGTGTTAATCAAAACAACACACACACACGCAAGTGCATGTGGTCAACAAGTAATATAGAGTAAGTAAAGTATCGATCCCACGGAGAATTATTTCACAACAACTACCAAGCACTAACCCGTAATCAACTTAATCTTATTTAAATGATGGATATAGTATTTTTTGAATAATAATATGCAATTAAACTAATACTAACTATCCCTAGAATGAAACTAGATAATGAAGACATGAGACTAAAATTTCACCTATTGTTTCATCTAAATCAATACACTTCCTGTTAAGCCAAATTGATTACTTCGGATTGTTAGTAGAGAACACGAAAGCAAAACATAGCCATCTCTCGATGTTCCATGTCCATATCACATAAAATCCACAAATGATAGAATGAATGTGAACACCCAAATTAAATAAACCACTATATTTCTATGTGATTTAACATTAATAAGGATTTAAACACAAGTTCTCAAATGACTACAAGTGGTGCTTCGGTATATGTCTATTCGAAGCACGAATCATGGATTTCATCGTCATATAGAACACACAAACACATGCTATTATGATCAGATTTAAATCCATAATCCGTTTCTCAATTTCATATGGATTATCACGGTAATTGATAGCTAGGCAATTAAGCAATTGAATACAAATCATAATAGACAATCCAATAATGATAAACAAGACTAACAAGGAAGCATATCAAAGTAAACTACACAACAAGATCCATTATAATCTCAAAATGGAGTTTAATTCATGATTGAAGTGAAATCCATAATCCATAATTGAATAAACATTGAAAGATACAAAGAGATAAGAAGAGAATTTAGGTTTTGAGGTGAGCAAATCTGAATCTCCAATGATTTCCAAGAGCTTCAATATCCAAAGATCTAATCTAATCTAGGGTTTATCTAATCTAATGGAAGAGTAGAATATCTAATGATGATATATACAAGATGATGATCCCAAAGGATGGAATACCCTATTACATACTGATATCTCTCTATTTGTACGCTCAAATATGACTCCGTTATGTTACGCTTCAATTGCACTATTTAATAAAAAAGTTAACTCTAGTCAGCTTCAAGAGTGGCGCGGCCGTGCTCTTAATGGCTTGGAGTTGGGCGCGGGCACGCTAGTAGCAAATATCACTTTTTTGGACCAGGGAAGAGCGCGGGCGCGCTCTGAATACACTATAAAATGGTGCGGCCGCGCCCTGAATTTTCTGCTACAGTGCCCTCTGATAGAACAACCATACCTTTTGACCTGGGAGGATTTATAGGGCCTGCCACCTGTCAAATCGAAGATATCGACGAGATATACAACTTTTATTCTTTGATAATTGAGAAATAATGGATGGATGAAGGTCAAAATTGGGCTCCAAGTGACAGTTGTGCAATGGCAACCCAAAACCGTGAAGTTCAACGTCCTTTGGTACAAAGGCCATAAGTCTCGCCTCCGAACCCCGATTGGGATGATTCAAGATGTTCTAAAAATCTTAGAAGAAGCTTTACAATAAAACTCAAGTTCCAAGACAAGAACATGAAGTGAACATAAAAGTCTAAACGATGTTCGGATTGCATTTCCTTGCCTTTTCATACCAATAGCCGCTCACACAGTTCCCAAGCATAAGATCTACAAAATGAACACAAAATGCATGAAAAGTAACTATGAAACATAAGTTTAAGCAACTAATTCAAGTAATAGATACCCTATAAGTAGGTATAAAATCGACTTCTCAAATACCCCCAAACTTGAATCGTTATTTGTCCCCAAGCAACACATATGATGCAATGCAGTAAACTAAACAAAATGCAATCCACTCTAAATACTAACGAATCCAAATACCAGGCAGATATGAAGTTCACAAGAATTTCCTCAGAGAAACTATAAAATCTTCAAACAGAGTATCCAACAAAGAACAAGGCCATAATGCATATTATTCTGCAAATCAAAACCTGTCATCACTGATGTAGTGTGTGTGTGTGCTTAGCAACCATTAAACTTGTTATAGAACAAAAACTTCACATAATATGCTTCTTAGAGGGAAAAACACAGTTTTAACTCAAGAAAGGCAGTAAATAAATTAAGCTCCAACCAAGACTATGCATCAACTAAGCTAAGAGTTAACAAGGGGTTTATTATGCTTTTATTTACTCATTAAGGTGATATTCGTATTTTCCCGTGTTTACACCTGACTGTGCAATGTCTAGCTCTCTTAGGCTTTTCAGTGATACCCATGTAGCGAGCTTTCGACCAACGACTCCCAAGCCAGAAAGCTTTATGGCGTTGGGTGTAGAAATATCCCTTAGGGCGTACTTACTCGAGTATCAAAGGTCACAGAACTAAACTATCCAAAGTGTTTATTCAACATATTTTTTCTTGTCTTTTTCTCATTTTTCTTTTTATTATTTTTTATTTTATATATATATATAGCATGCATACCCCTTGTTTTCCCCCAAACTTAAGCTTTTGCATCATCTAACCATTGCTAACTGTGTACTAAATCTCTATCATTATTACACAAATTTCCCAAAAGAAGACAATTATGTGATCATTTAAACTGAGCACATCGTAATGGATACTCTAAAGTGCTATTCGATTACATCAGTTTCAAACAGATTAAAATTCACATCATGCTATAACATTACAACTAAGCCTAAGTAATCAAAACTGATCAAAAATCATGCAGTTCCAATCTCCTCATAGGCCAAATGAATTTCACACAAACTGAAAACTTGGATTCATGCAATATGACATTACTAAATGCAACAAGTAAAAATAAATATTAACAAATATTTTTGAATTTTTTTGATTTTCTCAATTTATTAGATGCAACATATGAGTAAAAACTAAACTATATGCAATATACATGAACATACTAATATGCACCCTAAAGAAGAACAATCCCCCCAAATTTAAAACGAACAATGCCTTCATTGTAATAAAAAGTGAAAGACTATTCCCCTAAGTGGCATCGTCATCTCCGCCCGACTCCTCATGATCCGATGGTGTATTAGGCGGTGGATAAGTCTGGATGGATCCAAAAGTTGGGAACTAAGCGTGGACTTCTCTAATACCTTGGAAATTTGGCTTGCAATCCCCCCAAACTTATTTGGTACTCCAATTTAGTATTTCAGCCCTTTTTAGAAACACTTGCAATGCACTTTGTTTTTGACTTCTATTCTGACCATTCATCCTCATAGCAATTGAATTGAACCTGAGAGGATCACAAAACAAACTATTAATACTACTATAATCTACCAAAAATTGTACTTAATATCAAAACTACGAAGAGATAAACATAGAGGGAAAAATGAGTGGATATGTAAATAAAAATTAAACAATGAGGGAGAAAGATTGGATTGGATGGGGTGCCTCCCATCGAGCGCTTGGTTTATAGTTCTTTAGCTGGACTTCTTCTTGTCAATGTTATCCAATTCCTCTTCGATAATTTAGGAACCCTCCATCCATCAGGAGCAATGTAGCTTTTGGTAGGTTCCCCGCAGTGATAACTATTGAATTAAAGTCACCTAGCTTGATTTTTGTAGGTACGTCCCTCATTTTGAATGTTACATAGCTAGGTGCTTTCTCCATTGTGTCTGTGATAAGCTTGGGGCATTGAGCATTGCCAAACACAATGGGCTCTTCTTCTACCCTCTCTTCCTCGATCCACCATGGATTCAAAGTTGTACTAGCTCTCATGTCACAAAGAGCATTACCGGCAACGTGACTACCAAGGGGGCATGGTTTTGCAAATCTGACTGGATTTTTGAACTTTGGTGGAGAAGGCAGTTGGAGCACTAATAGAATAGGGTCATCTTCATTAGCACTTAAAGGTAGATCTTTGATGGCCTCATTTTCCTTATCCCCACTTGTCTCCCCTTTTTCGATATTTTGTGGCTTATCCAGTTGCACATTTGGCTCTGGCTCTCCATCAGTCTCATCATCCATGTCATAGCACCAATTATTTTGAGGACAGTTGTTTAAGGCTTTGAACATTTGATCTATCTAATTCTGAAAATTTTGAATTGACATCTCTTGCTCAATCATCCTCTCCTCAGTTGAAGCTAAGAACTTGAACCACAAATCCTCCAATCTTGAATTTTCTGTTTTAGCCTCGAAATCCATGTATTGAGGACCATTGGTTGAGGTATTGATGAGTTGTTCCATCTGATTCTGAAGATTTTGGCTCGATATTGCCTGACTCATCATCATCTCCTCTTGGTTTGCTAAGAGCTTAGACAAGAATTCTTTCTTTGACTTTTCTTCTTGTGGCAATGGAGATTGATATGTGAATTCTGGTGCATATGTTGGACTTAGAGCGCAGTATTGGTCTTGATAATTATAGCTCCATGAAGAATCTGGGTGATACCCCCAATCTTAATGATAATTGGGATAAGCATAGTTGTTGAGGTAATCACCCCTATACTGTATTGGTCCAAAACTGACGGAGCATTGATGACTCGGATGGTTGCCAGCACAATAATCACAAGTAACTGCTATCTTTCGAATACGTTGGGTTGCAATAACGTCTAACTTAATCGAAAGTGTCTCAAGCTGTGTTGATAATGCAGAAATTGCATTAAGTTCATCACTCCCTGTTTTCCTTGGTTGAGTCATCCTCGTGTATGGCCATTGATAAACAAAGTTATCTATGGTACCTGAACAGAGAGAAATATAGGAAGATAATTAAAAACTAAAATAAAATAAAGTGTTTAAATTAAAACTAATTTGATTGAAGCTAATGTTGGTAAAAAAATATTAAACTAAATCCCCGGCAACGGCGCCAAAAACTTGTTGGCTTATTTGGGTGTTAATCAAAATAACACACACACGCAAGTGCACGTGGTCAAGAAGTAATATAGAGTAAGTAAAGTATCGATCCCATGGAGAATTATTTAACAAGAACTACCAAGCACTAACCCGTAATCAACTTAATCTTATTTAAACAATGGATATAGTATTTTTTTGAATAATAATATGCAATTAAACTAATACTAACTATCCCTAGAATGAAACTAGATAATGAAGACACGAGACTACAATTTCACCTATTATTTCTTCTAAATTAATACACTTCCCATTAAGCCAAATTGATTACTTCGGATTGTTAGTCGAGAACACGAAAGCTAAACATAGCCATCTCTCTATGTACCATGTCCATATCACATAAAATCCACAAATGATAGAATGAATGTGGACACCCAAATTAAATAAACCACTATATTTCTATGTGACTTAACATTAATAAGGATTTAAACAAAAGTTCTCAAATGACTACAAGTGGTGCTTCGGTATATGTCTATCCGAAGCACGAATCATGGATTCCAACGTCATGTAGAATACACAAACATATGCTATTATGATCAGATCTAAATCCATAATTTATTTCTCAATTTCATATGGATTATCACGGTAATTGATAGTTAGGCAATTAAGCAATTGAATACAAACCATAATAAATAATCCAATAATGATAAACAAGACTAACAAGGAAGCATATCAAAGTAAACTACACAACAAGATCCATTATAATCTTAAAATAGAGTTTAATTCATGATTGAAGTGAAATCCATAATTCACAATTGAATAAACATTGAAAGATACAAAGAGATAAGAAGAGAATTTAGGGTTTGAGGTGAGCAAATTTGAATTCTCTTTCTTCCAATCTGAATCTCCAATGCTTTCCAAGAGCTTCAATATCCAAAGATCTAATCTAATCTAAGGTTTATCTAATCTAATGGAAGAGTAGAATATCTATTGATGATATATACAAGATGATGATCCCAAAGGATGGAATATCCTATTACATACTGATATCTCTCTATTTGTAAGCCCTAATATGACTCATACAAGTTACGCTTTAATTGCACTATTTAATAAAGAAGTCAACTCTGGTCAGCTTCAGGAGTGGCGCGGTCGCGCTCCAAATGGCTTGGAGTTTGGCTAGGGTGCGCTAGTAGAAAATATCACTTTTTTGGACTAAGGAAAAGCACGGGCACGCTCCAAATACACTATAAAATGGAGCAGTCGTGCCCCGGATTTTCTGCTGCAGTGCCCTCTGATAGAACCGCCATAAGTTTTGATCCGGGAGGAGTTACGGGGCTTGTCACCTGTCAAATCGAAGATATCGACGAGATCTACAACTTTTGTTCTTTGAGAATTGAGAAATAATGGATGGATGATGGTCGAAATTAGTCTCCAAGTTACAGTTGTGCAATGGCAACCCAAAATCGTGAAGTTCAACGTCCGTTGGTACAAAGGTCATAACTCTCGCCTCCGAACTTTGATTGGGAAGATTCAATATATTTCAGAAAGCCTAGAAGAAGCTATAAAATAAAACACAAGTTCCAACCCAAGAACATGAAATAAACATGAAAGTCCAAACGATATCCAGATTGTATTTCCTTGCCTTTTCATACCAATAGCCACTCACATTGTTCCCAAGCATAAGATCTACAAAATGAACACAAAATGCATGAAAAGTAACTATGAAACATAAGTTTAAGCAACTAATTCAAGTAATAGATACCGAATAAGTAGGTATAAAATCGACTTATCAGATGTTGTAAGTTGACTGGCTTTGACAACACTACGATTCTGAGAGTGTTCTGTGAATAGACAAAGTAGAACCTCTTGCTCTTCACTCTTGCAGTGCTTCTACAATCTGCTTGCCTTAACTCACATCAGGAACTGATAACTTGTTTTACTGTTTTGGCCCTTTATGTTTACATGACCCTTCTGATTAGTCATACTCAACTTCCTCAACTTTCTGCTCTGTGATCTCCCGTTCACTCTTCATGGAGGGGTTGAGCATACACAATCCTTTTGGTCTGTCCTCTGTAGGTTGGCCATTATCTTTGTAGATGCTTTATCAGTCTCTGCTGCTAGTAGGGCAAACACCACGATTGTTGTCGCTAACACTATAATCTTTGTCTTCTGTTGGTTTGACAGACACTGCATTTATTGTCTTTTGATAAGCTCTTTGTAGAAGACTTCTCCTGTATGGCTCTTCACTTCTCAATCAACCTTGCTGATAGAGTTGGTGCTTCGATCTTCTATTTGCTTGCAGGCTATTCAGAGAATGCCTTCTGGTACTCTTCAAGTGGACTGCATTCTGAGACTTTACTACTCTTACCAGAGTGAGATCTTCGCTTTCAGTTCAGGAATGCTCCTGTTGAGAATTGTGTAGTCTTTAAGCTTCTTCCTTGGCATTGTGAGCATTTGACTGACTACGATTTGGCCCTTGTTTTGCAGACTAAGATTCGACTTTGGTTATGTAGACTACTATCTGGCTCTGGTTCTGCAGACTACGATCTGGCTCTGTTTCTGCAGACTACGATTATGCTTTGGTTCTGCTGACTACGATCTGGCTCTGGTTCTGTAGACACTACGACTCCGAGTGTAGTTTGCGACTCTAAGAGCAGATCATATGACAAACTATGATTTCTGCCTTAACATTTGCAGTCTTTTGACTGATCTTCCCGACCAAGATTCCTGCCTCGGTTATGATCTGCAGACACCACGTCTTCGAGTGAAGCCTACGTTTCTTGACTTGGGTCGGTAGGCGCTCGACAGGCGCTCGACAGGCTGTCTCCACGATCTCGTGAGTGGCCTTCTTGGCTGACTGCGATTCTAAGATCGACTATCTTTACAGACTACGGTTCTGCATTGATAGACTATGATTCTGCCTTGACTCTCTTGGCAGACTGCGATTGCTAATGTAGTGCTCCACGATCAGACGAGCCTATCTATTACATTTTATAAGATCAACCTAATAAGCTTGATATTTCTATACATAGTCCTTGTACATTGTAATCTTTTGAACGACTTCAAAAGGCTATTCATTTATGTAGGTTCAACGTAACACATTTGATCTTTTCAGTCTAAGTCCTTGTACATATGTCTATCATCTATCAAGGATTTTACAACTTTCATCAATGCATACATATTTTCATACTCATTCATTTAATTCATAATCTAATCTTATATAAAGAGGAATAACATTCTCGTGCATATTCCTAACAATCTCCCCCTATTTGATTATGACAAAAACATTAAATGCATATGTATGAGATGAATGAATCTTAATATACAGTGAGCTGTTGTATTACTAGAATAGATAACATGAATGTCATTGATGAGAATTTAACTTACAAATGATATAACACTCTAAGTCATGGATCCAGAACATACTATTACAATTAGAGATGTACCTTCTCTTTTTCACTTCTACTCTTTGTATGTCTTCTGGATGTACATTCTGTTGCAGCTACTCAACTTTTTGTTCTTCTCGATCCTGCTGTTGGTCGGAAAACCGATCACTAAACACGCGCAAGTATACGCGATCTAACAAGTAATACAGTGATAAGAAAAGTGTCGTACCCACGAGGAACTATCACTAATATTTACCAAATACCAACTTTGTATCGCTTTAGTCTTATTCGAACAGTAAACTAATAGGAGTGTGGTTAAACTAGTTGTAACTAATTATTAAAGCAAGTAAACGGATAACGAATGGTAATCGAAGGAATTACAAGCTAAGGTTAAAACTTCACCCCACACAGGCATTCTGTCGAACACCTGGCGTGCTATGCTTCATCAAACTTCCTACCCTTCTCTCTTTGGTCTTAAGGGTCACGACAGTTTGTCGACCGAGAACACACAGGTGCTCATACACCTCTGTCGAGGTATGCACAAACATATCCTCTCCAGATCCACCCGATAGGGAATAGAACAGAAAAGAACATCCAAACTAAGTGATAATCCTACACATGTCTATGCGAATTAACCTAATAAGGATTTAAGCATAAGTTCTCAATTAGGTCACACGTGGCACACAGATATATGTCTATTCTACGCACACTTATGCAGTCAAAACTCATAATCACATGCCAATATATTTAGGTGTAAATCTATAATCCTTCTTTCGATATCATATAGATTACCAAAATCATCACTAATGTCTTAGTGAGAATCATTAAGCATGAATATATTAAACCAAACCATATGGTGCAAACCAAAGAGATAAGACAGTCAATTTAACTAACAAAGGGTTTCGTTATAACCTTAGAGCCAATACTTAGTTCATAGCTATTGAACAAAATATAAGTAGCAATAAAGACAACATTTATGGATTACAAAATTAGAGGAAATAAATGGATAAGAATAAACTTTGTCAAGGCTCTTCAATCTCCAAGCATTCCGCTCCTTTCAAGCTCTCCAATCCGTGTAGCTCACTGCTCTTGTTGCTCCAAGAAAATCCCAGACTTTATCCTAATCTACCTAATCTATATTTACAAACATTACCTAATAATTAGAGAGAGAAAGTACAAAATAGATCTAATCTATCCTAAGCTAAGCTAACCGATTCTATCCCAGTCTTCTTTCTCTCCTCCCTCTTCTCGCTCTCCTCGCTTTGGCAGAGGCTCTCTTCCTTATCTCTATCTGTTTTTCTCTTTTTCTAGGTCAAAAGCAAGCCTTTTCTGCCTGGACACCGGAGGTTGCGCTGCGGCGCGGGCAATAGGTTTATAAGTGGCGCTGCGGCGCCACGTTAAAATCAAAAGATCGGAGGTCGCGCTGCAGCGCGAGCCCATAAAGGAACTGTGGCGCTGTAGCGCCATGATGACATCAGCAAGGACCAGGGGCGGCGCCGCGGCGCGAGATTAAGACTAGACATTGGCGCTGCGGCGCCAGTGTATGTAAATTATCCGTTTTGTCACCTAAAAGCTAGAAAAGTCCTGTAAAGCCTGCAAAACATCGGTTAAGCATAATAATACAATAAACATATAAAACTATATAAAAACTACGACGATCAGGCAACTATTTAAGCCATAAGGTATCCGATTTGCGGGTATAAATCCCACTCATCAAATACCCCCAAACTTAAGTCTTTGCTTGTCCTCGAGCAAACTATCTAACACAAACTCACAATAGAAAACACACGCGAAATAAAAAATATCACTGTATACAAGCATCATGGCTTCTAAGCTCGATCATGGCTACTCCCAAAGAATAGGGCAAACAAAGATATAAGTAACAGTTCATTCAGCTTCAAGCATAAGACTGTATTCGATCCATTCTACGTGTGTGTGCGGGGACCAACCATCCTAACTAATCATTGCTCAAATAAGTTCGCACAGTCGATTGTTAATACCCATATGCACACTCCGTAACTTAAACATTCAATAAGCATTAAGAATAAGACGCAATTGCAGACAAGGATAAAAAGATTCTAGCATAAAGAAAGTAAAATCTGACTCAGACAGTACTTAATTACCTTAGGCTAATCAGAGCTACCCATTAATGAGCTTTTGATTAGTGACTCCCAAGCCAGACGGCTTTAGGGCACTAGGCGTGGAACACCCCTATGAATCTAATAACTCGAGCAGCAAAGGCCACGTAATCAACATAAGCCAAATTAGACTTTACGAAATCTGAAGATTATTTGGCGAGTGCATTTTATGCTCCATCTCAACATCGGTCCTGCGTTTATGGATGAGTGCGTTTTACGCTCCATCTCGACCCACCGCAAGACTTTCGATATTCAATCTGCTTTTCAAATTTTTTTTTTTACAACATGCCAGAATCCAAGATCCAAAACTGTATATGCGTCGAAGTCTTTTATTACCTTGTAACAATGAAAGTTTATAAGAGTGAACATACTCCCAAAGCAATAAATAGGCGAACTAAATTCAAAAAATAACTAGTTAGCCCAGTCGGTCGGTGCTTGCTAAAAAGGACGGATCAATAACAGTCTCAACTTATCGATTAAACAATCCCTAGCTCATACATGCTTGACACGACTTAAAGAGATAAGCATAATTACATGACGCTTGTCATTAGCCACAATCAAAAAATTAGTGAAAAATATACCACCCTTGCATAAAAGCAGCTCAAAATAGGGTAATAAAGCCATTAACATGGCACAAGCATATAAATCTGTAAAAGCCCCAAAAAGATGGTTAAAAACCACAAACATGCTAATAATAACCAAAGCGTTAATAAATAACCACAAACTGTTCATGGCATCCATCATAATAAACCCAAAACATAATACCGCAGTTCAAAATGACTGCACTATAATCCTGATAAAAACCTAAGCAAAGTACTAAAATAGCAACCTATCATGGCAATAGACAGAAATAAAACAGATAATAAACCATAACACCCCTAAACTTAAGGTGAGCAATGCCCTCATTGCTAAACATATATCACTCTAACCAAGAAGGCTTCCCTGAAGTCTGGTCACTCGGCAGCAGCAGCGTCCTCGTCAGCTTCGACGGGCGGTGATGGTGGAGGGTATGGTGGGAAGACATGAGGCTCTGGGAACTGGAATGGCGTAAACTCAAAATCCTCGCCACTATACACGGTGTATATGCTATGCATCGTGTTGACCAGCTCAGCCTGATACTGCATCGCTATATCTTGCCTCAAGGCCACCGCTGCTATGTGCCTCTGCTGCCTCTGAGCATTAGCATCCTGGTTCTGATGTAGCAGAGTGAGGGATGCCATGATTTCTGTCAGTAGCCCCTGTGAAGCTGGGCCTGCGTCTGGTGGCGGCGAAGGCTCTGCTGTAGGAGGTGGCTCAGTAGGTGGCCCGAATCCTTCGCCTCTAACATGAGAAATAGCCCCGTCCCACACATCGAAGCGTGAGATGGTCTGATGGTCAATGACTGACATGGGCGGCAAAGCTATCTCTTCTAGCCCCCAATGGATACCTGCCCTCTTGCACAGTCGGGTGATCAAGGATGGATGTGGAAGTCCCGTAGAGATATTGCTCTTGATTGCCTTTATGATGGACTCATGGATGAGAACTCCGATGTCCACGTTTAGACCCGTGACAATGGCAAATAATAGGATCGCTCTATCCTTAGTCACGTTGCTCAGGTGACGAGTCGGGATCATGTTGGCACAAATAAAGCTGAACCATGCCTTCCCATAGCGACTGAGTGCAGCATGCGGGAAATTGGTCCTCTCACCCGTGAAGTCATTTGTCTTCCATGTAGTCCCGGGCTTGCAGAGCCTCCTAACAATATCCTCGAGGTCATAGCTGCGGAGTCCCTGCTCCATATAGTCCTTACCCTCGAAACCGGGCGTCGCGAACAGTGCATTGATGGCTTGGCTTCCAAACGCCACTGACCGCCCCCTAACTTGAACAACAGCAGGACCTTCGGGACTAGCATTTGCATAGAACTCTCTAACTACAGATACAATGGCCGACTCGGGAGGTTTTGTGAAGTGCACCCACTGGCGACCCGCAATCATGGCTAACAACTCGCCATCCTTTGTTTTGTCAGGCCTCAAACCCCGTTCAGGAATCAAATTCCGTGCGGCAAAGGAGCTTTTATATCGTTTCCATGCCTCTTCGTTAACAAATTTGGTGTTGTCCCATGTCGTTGGTGCTGCGGACGAGGAACCGCCGACGCTCAGTCGCTGCCTCTTTGACGCCATGTCACAATTTTCAGTTGGTGTGGACAAAAACAGTACCTAAGCAATGCCACTCTCTATAGAAACAACCCTTAACGAAATAGGTAGCAAATCCCCAATGAAACCCACTAATTGTAAGCCAAATCCGTCAAATTTCTCTATTAGGCAAATTATCAAACACCTTGTGTGCGTTCTGAAAATCCACTTTGGATAGCCCTTGCTTGACAGTGCTCTTTCCCGATTTCCGTCAGTGGAAATCACCCAAATCACACAACAAGAAAAACACCAACAAAGCACCAACCCAACAATTCTATCAAAATATCTTAGTGACTGGTTGAAATCCAAATAAAATACCTTGAAGGGGGAAAAACCCTAGTTTGCTGCTGATCTTCTTTTGGATTCTCGCTTGACTTGAGGTTGGTCTGATTTTGTGTGAGTCGGCTGTGTTATGCAGAGGGTGGGGGTTCTGTGGAGAAAAGTGACGGTTGGGTTGCTTGTACTGCCGATATGGGTCGAGAAAAATGGGAGGTAATGGGCACAACTGCTGGCTTCAGTTGCTTTTTAAAAACCAAAACTCGCTACCGGCGCTACGGCGCAAGAATTCCTTCATAGATTGGCGCCGCGGCGCGACTTGGCAGTAGCTTTGTCTAATTTTGGCGCTGCGACTCGAGTCCCCTTTTGCTCCTGGGCGCTGCGGCGCCAGGATAGGAAATTTACATTTTTAGCATGGCGCTGCGGCGCGAAGTTCAAGGCATATGCTGGCGCTGCGGCGTTAGCCTTGTATCTGAGTTTTTCTGCACAAAAATCATGTATTAGACAGCATATATTACACAGATATCATGATAAGTAAACAACATGCTTGATACTAAATTCTAACTAAGATATACACTAGCAACATACTAAATAACATGCTGCCTGCATCCTATAATCACAAAAACATATGCATTGGCAACGATGTTTACATGGTAAAAAGAAAAGACACAATATAAACTAGACATAAGTAAAGAAAACAGAGAAAATTGATACTGAGATGGGGTTGCCTCCCCACCAAGCGCTTGTTTTAAAGTCGTCGGCTTGACTATACTGATGCTGCTCAATCCGGCTCATAAGCAAAATTGACCATTTCATGCCGCCTATTTGTCAACTCCTTTAAATTTGTGGCGAACATGGATGATTGATCATCCTCATTTTCTTCACCCATCGGCACGAAGAATCTTTCACCACTGGAATTATCCATTAATTCGCCTTTTTCATCAAGTTGAAAGTGTTCTTTGTGCACTAGCGGGCCCTCCAGGGTTTTCACAATCGTGAGCGTGGTTTCTGGTTGTTGATTAGTCTTGACAATACAACCACTCTTTATCCTCTTCTCTCCAACTTCAGGCTCCACTTGTTGGACAGTTTGCACCTTGACATCTCCCTCAACAACTTTATGAGACTCACCGCCTTCACCTTGCGTATCCACCGTGCAATGCTCTACTGCTTCATCGTTGAGATCGGTTATGACCGGTAGATTGCCCTGCGATAGATTTATGATGGCATTGACGAGTTGTCCCAATTGATTTTCGAGGCTTTGCAATGCGGCGTCTTGGCTTGCCATTCGAACCTCATTTCTTTCTATAAAGTTAGTGAGGAGCTCTTCAAGCCTTTTCTCTTCTGTTAAGTCTGCCGAAAAGATCTCATTGGGTTGGAATGTCACCTTATACTGCGGAGGAGATGGACATTCAAATTGATTCGGATAGGAGTAATTCGGATCATGATATTGCTCTTGACTATAGTCCCAAGAGTTTGGATAACCCTGACAGTTTGGATGATAGGAAATCGGTTCAATGTCAGCTCGTTCCTGACAGTAGGCAGTCGGAGTGGACTGACACTCAAGATTATCAGAAAACCTCAAGACATTTGCAATTTGAGCTCGTAATTTCTCGAGTCCTTCTTCCGAGCTTGGTTGTGTCGTCCTCTCATAAGGCCATTGATAGCATTGATCGTCCATAACCTGTAAACTTAAAAACACAAAGGAAGATCAAACAAATA
This sequence comes from Panax stipuleanatus, assembly GCA_020205555.1. Classification (NCBI taxonomy): domain Eukaryota; kingdom Viridiplantae; phylum Streptophyta; class Magnoliopsida; order Apiales; family Araliaceae; genus Panax; species Panax stipuleanatus. The sequence goes on from CM035119.1 coordinate 48,961,253, forward strand.
AACGAAATATATACACATTCAAATTAAGACTAAATTGATTTAAATCAATATTGGACAATATTAGAATAATAGTTCCCCGGCAACGGCGCCAAAAACTTGTTGGTCGGAAAACCGATCACTAAACACGCGCAAGTATACGCGGTCTAACAAGTAATACAGTGATAAGAAAAGTGTCGTACCCACGAGGAACTATCACTAATATTTACCAAATACCAACTTTGTATCGCTTTAGTCTTATTCGAACAGTAAACTAATAGGAGTGTGGTTAAACTAGTTATAACTAATTATTAAAGCAAGTAAACGGATAACGAATGGTAATCAAAGGAATTACAAGCTAAGGTTACAACTTCACCCCACACAGGCATTCTGTCGAACACCTGGCGTGCTATGCTTCATCAAACTTCCTACCCTTCTCTCTTTGGTCTTAAGGGTCACGACAGTTTGTCGACCGGGCTCATACACCTCTGTCGAGGTATGCACAAACATATCCTCTCCAGATCCACCCGATAGGGAATAGAACAGAAAAGAACATCCAAACTAAGTGATAATCCTACACATGTCTATGCGAATTAACCTAATAAGGATTTAAGCATAAGTTCTCAATTAGGTCACACGTGGCACACAGATATATGTCTATTCTACGCACACTTATGCAGTCGAAACTCATAATCACATGCCAATATATTTAGGTGTAAATCTATAATCCTTCTTTCGATATCATATAGATTACCAAAATCATCACTAATGTCTTAGTGAGAATCATTAATCATGAATATATTAAACCAAACCATATGGTGCAAACCAAAGAGATAAGACAGTCAATTTAACTAACAAAGGGTTTCGTTATAACCTTAGAGCTAATACTTAGTTCATAGCTATTGAACAAAATATAAGTAACAATAAAGACAACATTTATGGATTACAAAATTAGAGGAAATAAATGGATAAGAATAAACTCTGTCAAGGCTCTTCAGTCTCCAAGCATTCCGCTCCTTTCAAGCTCTCCAATCCGTGTAGCTCACTGCTCTTGTTGCTCCAAGAAAATCCCAGACTTTATCCTAATCTACCTAATCTATATTTACAAACATTACCTAATAATTAGAGAGAGAAAGTACAAAATAGATCTAATCTATCCTAAGCTAAGCTAACCGATTCTATCCCAGTCTTCTTTCTTTCCTCCCTCTTCTCGCTCTCCTCTCTTTGGCAGAGGCTCTCTTCCTTATCTCTATCTGTTTTTCTCTTTTTCTAGGTCAAAAGCAAGCCTTTTCTGCCTGGACACCGGAGGTTGCGCTGCGGCGCGGGCAATAGGTTTATAAGTGGCGCTGCGGCGCCACGTTAAAATCAAAAGACCGGAGGTCGCGCTGCAGCGCGAGCCCATAAAGGAACTGTGGCGCTGCAGCGCCATGATGACATCAGCAAGGACCAGGGGCGGGGCCGCGGCGCGAGATTAAGACTAGACATTGGCGCTGCGGCGCCAGTGTATGTAAATTGTCCGTTTTGTCCCCTAAAAGCTAGAAAAGTCCTGTAAAGCCTGCAAAACATCGGTTAAGCATAATAATACAATAAACATATAAAACTATATAAAAACTACGACGATCAGGCAACTATTTAAGCCATAAGGTATCCGATTTGCGGGTATAAATCCCACTCATCACCTGCTCCCCCTCAGATGATTGTTTCATTGCTTCATCTACTTTTGGCTCCCCCTCACACTTTGTCTTTATGGAGACATCTTCTTTCGGCTCCCCTTTAGATGATGACTCCATTGATGTCTTCTTCTGCTTTCTTTTCAGCTCTTCTGCTCTTCTGGATTGGCTCTTCTCCTCTGTTTTCATTCTTCTGTTCTTTGAGTGCCTCCTTTAGTGCCCCGTTTTCTCCCTCTTTTTGTCATCAATCACTTGAGAGAGATGCTGAACATTGGACATTAGCTGCTCAATCAGGTGAGATGTGTTGCCAACATCAATCTTGAGTTCCTATTGGTTGAGCTCTTGCTTTAGAGAAAGAGACTGGTTGAGGATGTCTACTTTCTCAAAGAGAGATAGAATAGATTCTTCATTTTCCTTCTGAATTTGCAGAGCTTCTCTCCTTTGATCCCTTAGAGACTTCAGATAAATTTGATCTCTCTGTTGAAGCTTGAGAGGTATATCTAAGATAGTTTCTTGAAGCTTGTTCTGGAACTCACTGTCTTCTACTCCTAACAGGCTCTTAGCTTCTTCAGCAATATGAGATAATTTCTCAACCAATTCTTCAGAGTTTTTCAGTAACTCTTGCTCTTGAAGAATTTGAGCATCTGGTTGGATAGTCTCCTGCTGAGCAGCTAGTTGGACACAATGTTTCCCACTTTTAGAGATGCTTTAAAAAATAGTGAGAATTTGAAAGAGATTTGAATACCAATCGTTGTTGGAGGAAGAAGGGATATCATAGAGGATTGCTAGAGTAGGGTTTGTCTTTTCAGGGTGAGCTAGATCACTTGCAGTGGTAGAGTGTAAGGGCTCTACGAACGTAGACTTTGATGTGATCCTTCCACCATCTAATCTTGTTTGTAGATCGTAGGGAATGTAGATGTTGTTGGCTTGTTGCTAGACCTTGAAGTGAGGCTGGTCTCTGATCAACTTTGTTAGAAATGACTTAACCCTTGGAAAGTTTTGCTAGATCAGCTCCAGATTGGGAAAGTATGAGTAACACCAGCTGATGTAGCTTTTATTTTCAGCAGTGTAGGCCTTCAGCCAGGGCATCAAAGGGTAGAACCACCTTATCAGATGATTCTCAGAATCATACAGCACGGTTGTAAGGTCCAAGTCCATATCTTGAAAATTGTTGAGCAGATCGGCTGTGGACATCCTTACCACGCTGAGTCTTTTGTTGTCATGGTTTACCCATCTGCCTGGTAGCACATTTTTTGGTTTATCAACTACTTCCACCTCTATTCTTGTTCTAACATTTGCAGGAGAAGGAACGTGATAATCTGATGATCCCTGATCTTCAGAGCTTGAGTCTGCTTCCTTTCTTCATGTCCTGATCTAGGGTCAGACTGGTGCAAGCTCACTTCAACTGACTCGTCAGTAGATTCCTATATATAATCATCATCCTCATCACCCTCTACTGAGCTAGCTTTCATAGACTCACTAGTCATTTCTTGCTCTGCAGTCTTCAAAGTCTTATTTCTTTCAACTTCATCTTCCTTTTCTGATTCAGATCCAGTTGGAGTCTTTTCACTTTAATCAATGTTTGAGCTGTTAGAATTCATTCTCCTTTTGCCTTTTGAATCTACTTCCATAGTCTTAGGCTCATCATCATCATTATCACTGAGATCAATGATCTTTGCTGAAGATCCTTCTTTTTTCTTGAGGCCTGGTTTGAGAAGAAGTCTATTTCTCCTTATTCTCCTTAGGGGTTCAACAATAGGAGATTCAGATTCTTGTTCTTCTTCGGATTCTGATACCTCTTTATCATCAGAAAGACTTCTTTTGGGGATCTCTAGTGATTTCCTCACAATCTTGGCTCTCTTTTTGGATGGCTTTTCAAAAGTGGACTCTGGAACTTCGAAATCATCAGAGTGAGATAGCTCATCCTCTACATTGCTCGCCTTCCTCTTCTTCAAAATTCCTTTGCTGTTGCTGCTGCCATGCGTCTTCAGCTTCTTGTTCTCCATGGGATTCTTCTTCCAGTTGTCAAACAGCTTTAGAGACATCACCTTGTGAATATTAAGGGTTTCTCCTTCATCATCCCTTATCTTGTTCATCAATTTCTTCTTCAAGATGATGTTCAAGAATCTCCCATGGAAAACCTTCGTGAGAGGTTTATCTGTTGACATCTTCTTTTCTGCCTTTTCTAGCCACTTGGACATTAAGTCGAACAGTATAGCTCCAAAGTTGATTCGCTGCTTCAAGACAATGGCAGACATGATTCTCAGTTGCTGATCGCTCACTGTATTATGTGTAGTATCTTTGCTCAAGATACACTTCCCTACAATCTCAACAAGAAACTCAAACTCTTCAGGAAACTCCTTCTTCATGTCCTTCAGACTTTGGTTCCTCTTGTAGCGTATAACCCTTTTTCCTTCTTCAATGTCAACTTTTTCAAGACTTTTCAGACCCTGGTCAGGAAACCCTAGACATTGATTGATGTCTGAGGCTTGTATCTTCAAATTTAGTCCTTTAACCTTTGTAGATAGAAGCCAATAATCTGTCGTCGCTTTTGAATAGAACTCCTTTACCAGGTCGGCATAAATAAGGTTGTTCGATTCAGGGCATTCAGAAAACCCAGCCTTCTTCACGAGTTCAAGAATGTCCCTGAACTTCTTTTCAGATTTTTTGAATCTCTTAGAGCCAAGTTGAATACCCGTGATTGTAACACCCCTATATCCGGGTACATCGTTTCCACATAATTTCGTGTTCACTATCTAAATAAAATATATATCTACCCAATAATAAGGAATGCAAAAAGATTTACAACCTCATCATTAAATAAAATCTTCTTTATGAAAAAGGATTACAACCTTAAACCAAAAATATAACAGGTTTGCTAACCTTAACATAAACAAATTAGTGCGGAAATAAAATATCATAAACAAGTCTTATTACAATCACAATCAAAGACAACAAGTCTTCACTTGTTCATCTTGCATTTCCCTTTACTTGTTGACGGTACGTCAACGTTCTCGGCTTTAACTACAAGTAATTATAAAATATGCAAGAGTGAGCAAACAAAAGCTCACTTAGAATACAATAACAATATAACATAACTGAATAACTTCAAATGATTTGAATAACTTTACTTCCATCAACAATAAAGAATTGAATAATAATTCTTTCATCAATACTTAGAATTTTGAATATTGAATCATCTGAGGGTCATAAGACCTTGAACTATGTCCTAAGTTATAAACATTTTCATTTAAAACTTTTAACAGTCATTTAGACTATGGACTCTAACTTGTACTTAGGGGGATCAACCCTTCGTACTATGTATTGTGCACAAACATTTAACGCTTTCGCATAGGTTACCCTAATAAATAGAGTTGTTCATCTCAGTATTTGATACAAGTTCGCACCAAAGAAAGTTTGGTTTGGATAGCTAAAATAAAATTTGGAGTTTTCAACTAAGGAGTAGTTGAATCGACTCAAAATCATTAAGAGTTCAGTAATACAAGAATTATGAACCAAGTATAAGTCATAACAATCGACTTCATATTAGATAAACATGCTTTAGAAATAACTTAAAGCATTTGAAAGATTAAGTAGATCTTACTTGAACAAATAAGTCATGATCGCATTACTTCAACAATAAGTTCAATACTTGTTCATTATGAATATCAGAATACAACATACCTTGTATAATAATTAACAAGTTAAGAATCAGAACAAACTTGCATGATATAAAGAGTAAGGATTCGATAACTTGCATAAACGTAAAAAAAAGGTTTAGAAAACTTGCCTCAAGCTCAAGCTACACTTTACAATTACAAACCACTTCCACAATTATCCTACATTTTATATTATGTTTATAACATCAATTAGTACATCATCATGATGTTTAAACCGTTGAACTTATTGCTTAGGTTCAACTCACAACATGCACAACATACGCATATAACATTTTAAACTATCGTATTGTACCTTATGAAAGTAATATCCATGTACACATTTAATATATCAAGATGAGACTTCAAAATATTTAGAACATATTAAAAATATGTTATCTCATTGTCTAATACACTTAACATGTCATCAAATTAAGTTAGCTAACATGTAACGCACAAAAACTTCACGGAACTCAAACTACAAATCTCGGACAGCCGCTACCCCTGCTGAGGCGGGGTTCCCTAGGCTTACAGCTCCGCTGGGGAGGGGCCCACTGCTAGTGGGTTCCCCCAGCTCGTGATCGTGCATCTTCGCACCCAAATCTGATTTTTTTTCGACATAATGTATATAAAATTTTATGAAAACAAAACCTTAAAGTTTTAACATGATTATAACATTTATAAACACTATAACACATAATCAAAAAACAATTTTCATGATTTTTGAAGAAAACAACATTCTTAAGCATTCTTGACGAAAATTGCTAGTGTGAGTTCGTTTTTAAACCAAATCATGTAATTCCAATTGTATTAACTCTATTCCTTAACATATTATCATAATCAATGATCAAATTAAACAAAATTAACAATCAAACCTCAATTTTGATAATTTAAAAGACTATTTTCAAAATAAGTTCACTGTAAATTATTATGAACATGATTTCTTCATGTTCATCGTATTTACGAGAATTGAACCATCTAGATTATCAAATAACACTTATATAATAGTATATATGTATGCTACAACATGTAATAATCGAAATCACATGATTTTTAAAGAACACTAATTATAGAGAAGCAAAAACTTGAAGAACATAACTTTAAAATTTTCAAGAGTTTAGATTATACCCTTAGATTATTTTGGAGAAGAAGATGATGGTGATGATTATCTCTTTGATTTTTCAAAACCTTCCCCCTTCTTATTTCTCTCTTTTTCTCCTCTCTGTTTTCTCTGTTTTCTCTCTGTTCTTTCTTTCTTCTTTGTTTTGTTTTTTTAACTAACGTAAAACTATTTGTATAACTGATATACATATATATTATACGTATAATTATATAATATAACTGTTAAGTATTAAACCACATAATAATTATAATTAATACATGAGTTACAAATTTAAAATTTAAAAAGCCCTAAGGCTTGTTTGGCCAAAATAACTTTATTTTAAAAAACAGATTATTAGTAGCTAAGGCCCTATTTGGCAAAACGAGATTAAAACTGTTTTAAGGGCCTTGTTTGGGTTAAACTAATTTAAAACCCTTTTTATTCTTTTAATAAATCCTTTAACACATATATTAAATGTTACACTTTATTTAATTAAATCTTAACATTCTAATTTAATTAAATAAAAGCTAACATCAGTTAATCACATAAAAATTATCACATAACAATTATAATTACTCGCTAATTATAATTTTATGTAACAATTATCACATAAACTTCATCTAATTTAATTATCTCAATTAAATTAGAATCATAAAATCAATATACATTAATTAAATTAAATATTAAATATTTATTTAATTAATATATTACACTTAATTAAAATACTCCACAAAAATCACATTATTTATTTAACTCAATAAATAAATAAATTAAAATACTTATTTGATTCAATAAATATTTAAAATTAATATAAAATTCTCATTCGTTACAATCTTCCCTCCTTAAAAGGATTCTGTCCCCAGAATCACAAAAAAAAATCTCATCTGTTATATTCTTCCCCCCTTAAAAAGATTCTGTCCTCAGAATCGGTGTACAAGAATTTACACAAACAATTAAGCAAATAATTAGGGATATGTCTTCTTCATCACATCTTTGAGTTCTCACGTGGCTTCTTCAGTACTGTGGTTTCTCCAGATTACCTTAATAGAAGGTATCACTTTGTTTCTAAGTATTTATTCCTTTCTATCAACTATTTGAACAGACACTTCTTCATATGTTAAGTCTTTATCAAACTGTAAAGGTTCGTATTCTATTACATGCTTGTAGTCGTGTTTGTAAGGTCCTAACACGAAAATATGGAAAACGTTATGTGTGTTATCTAGCTTCGGAGGTAACACAACCTCGTAAGCCACTTCGCCAACCTTTCGTAGTACCTCAAAAGGTCTAATAAGTTGGGAACTCAGCTTCCCCTTCTTGCCAAATCGAATCTTTCCCTTCCAGGCAGACACCTTCAGGAAAACGAAGCTTCCTGGTAAAAATTCTCGATTCTGACGATGTTGATCGGCATACTTCTTTTGTCTGTCTTGAGCAGCAACCAATCTCATTCTGATTAGCTTCACGATTTCAGCAGTTTGTTGTACCAATTCTGGTCCCAACAGTTGACGTTCACCGACCTCATCCCAGCACAATGGAGTTCTGCATTTCCTGCCGTATAACGCTTCGAAAGGTGGCATGCCAATACTCATGTGGTAACTATTATTGTAGGCGAACTCCACCAACGGTAGATGATCATCCCAGCTTCCTTTGAAGTCCATCATGCAAGCTCTTAGCATGTCCTCTAGCGTCTGAATCGTTCTCTCGCTTTGGCCATCAGTCTGAGGATGGTACGACGTACTCATTCGTAATTGCGTTCCCAGACATTCTTGTAAAAGCTTTCAAAAATTCGATGTAAAATGCGGATCTCTGTCGGACACAATCGACACCGAAACACCGTGTCGAGATATAATCTCCTTCATGTACAACTTCGCTAACTTGTCCAAGTTGTATCTAATCTTGATCGGTAGGAAATGTGCTGACTTTGTCAGTCGATCTACTATTACCCATATCGCATTAAAACCCTTCTGAGTTGCTGGAAGACCAACCATAAAATCCATCGTGATATGTTCCCACTTTTATTCTGGAATTTCCAATGGTTGCAGCAATCCACTTGGTCTCTGGTGTTCTGCTTTAACTTTTTGGCACGTTAAGCATCTCGCAACTCATTCTGTAATGTCCCTCTTCATATTCGACCACCAGAAATGGTGTCTGAGATCCTGGTACATCTTCGTACTCCCAAGGTGAATCGAATACCTCGAATTGTGAGCTTCGTTCAAAACCTCCTCTTTGACTTCTGGTACTGGCGGTACCCATATTCTTCCTTCAAATCGTAACAGTCCTTCATTATCGAGCTTGAACTTAATTTCTTCGCCATCGGATATTCTATTTTGCATCTTCTCGCATTCTTCGCCGTGAAGCTGTGCCTCTTTCATTTTGTCTACCAGAGTAGAACCAGTAGTTACTTGAAATAGTTTCTCATTCGATTCCTTCGGATACATCACTTCCAGCTCTAACTTAGCCATCTCTGCTATCAACTGATCCTGATCAGTTAACATATTCAACTTCTCCTGACCCTTCCTGCTTAAAGCGTCGGCGACGATGTTAGCTTTACCCGGATGGTAAAGTATCTTGCAATCATAGTCCTTGATCAGTTCCAACCATCTCCTTTGGCGCATGTTCAAATCCTTCTGGGTGAAGATATACTTCAAACTCTTATGATCCGTGTATATCTCACACTTTTCTCCATATAAGTAGTGTCTCCAAATCTTAAAAGCAAACACTACTACCGCCAATTCTAAGTCATGGGTCGGATACCCTTTCTCGTAATCCTTCAGCTGACGTGATGCATAGGTAATAACTTTGCCGCTCTGTATCAGCACACAGCCTAATTGTGAAGCCCCCAAATTCAGACCATCACTGATCTCGAATTCGGTTCATCACGTACTAATTCTAATAACAACTAAAATCTCAAACTATGGAATAACAGAATAATTTACATTGATATAACATAAATATTCTCGTCCCAAGTCTCGAAACTATTACTAATACACTTCATAACTTAAACCAAACATTTCTTAATACATAACATTTAAATAAGTCTTAATATAACATAACAGAAACATCCTAATATAGAAAAGCATAGCTACTCCATAGCCTTGCCTTCGCAATTGTCCTGTCCTGGGGTTCCACCTTGCCCTGCCCTAACTGAAATGTTTATGGGAAGCAAGAGTGAGCAACAAATTTGCTCAGCAAGTAATATGCCAATAAATGTGAACAGGAATATATACGGTTCTAAATCTCAAAGGTAAAATAGTAATTAATCGCTCAGGATTTTCAATAAGAATGTTGTAAACAAAATAAATAGCAATGACTTCCAAATCTATTCTGTGAAGTTGAATAAGGACCACTACGGGTCGGGAAGTTATTAAAAGTTTCAAAAGTTTCAACAATTTCAAGTGAATGAATGGATATCACTGAGTATCGCTGTGGACCAAAGATTAATAAAGAATCCAATGAATTCAAAGTTTCAATGTAATAAATGCTGGATACTGAGTGGTCGCTAAGAACCACAAACTTCTATTAGAATCACCAAAAATATTTCTGGTATCCCAACCAAGTACAATTAGGGGATTAGCCTGTCGTACCTAGAGTTATGCATAACTTGTCACACCACTGTCGGCACCCTGACTATATATTTCCCCTTTTTACAAGGGTTATTCAACTCAGTCAATTTATAAGAGTTCGCACCAAGGCAATTGGTGTGGATTGCTTTCTAATTCATGATATTGGTCTAGCCGAATTAAATGGCGTAGACAATTTCAACAATGTATATAAGAACAATTTATGAGTTCAATACTCGCAACAATAATTCGAAGAATATAATCGTGATTTAAATCAAACTTATGAAACATAAGTTTGTAAGGCAAAAATTATTCTAGCACCTATTTACTCGTACGACCATAGTTAGTACAAGCTCGAATATGTGTTCAATAAAGAGTATGAATCAAACACTTGCTCAATAAAAGAGTAGTCAGATACTTGCACTATTAATGAGTGTAAGTCAGGAAACTTGCTTACAATATTCATTGAATAAAGTAATGCAAGGGTCTAGGATACTTGCACAATAAAAGTAGGGTTCAGATACTTGTACTATAAATGAGTGTAAGTCAGGAAACTTGTCTTATGCGTAGTTTATCCTCGTTAAATAAATCGACACTTTCGAATCCCTATCATAATATATATATTTATATGTATAGGATATTCATTAGTCATATAGTATAACATCATATCTTATCATGGATATACAATCAACACACAAGCTAAGTCTTAGCCTAGCTACACAATTATATCATATATAATATCATATTTAATTCACAAGTCTCAACTAATATACTTTTATCCTTAACGTTCCTCGTTTTGAGTTTAAACATATTCTCATATCATTAACATCTCATAATCAATACTAAATATATTTTATTTTAGTAAGTTATGGCATTTTTATAAGTTAACCGTCAAAATCAGATTCAAGTGTCAACATATGATATCACATAGCATATATTCATATTAAAGGATACTTTCATGCTCGTTCAACCTTTTCACGTTCGATTTACACAATATAGTTCTAATTCATGGTTCCTAACGACCTAGGGTCATACAATGCCATGAATTCACATAAGTTATCATGCTTGTCATTTAAAATATATGAGGTGATCACATAGCTTGATTTAGGCATGCTTGCAAGTTTTTCATATAATATAGTATTTCTATCATCGTTACATACTTTGAAACATGCTTCAAACTCATGCTTGGTTTACTTCCATTATATCAAATACACAAGAACCATAACGAACGTAAACATGTTATCTTAGATTCTTAACTACTCATACTAATACAATTGGTTTGAAAATATCTTCAAGTTTTCCTTTAAAATCATTTTAAACTTGAACGATGCAATTCAATACATACAAGATCACTTTAAAGCTCTTATAATATGTAGTCAAGTCATGTTAACATCTTCTCAAGATCAGAATGTACATAATGTAGTATTCATGCATATTTTCTTTGATATATCAAGCTTTACTTGAAAATGTTATCTAACACAAAGTCCAACGAGTTTGGTCATAAACAAAGGAACTATAAATCCTATATCATAAACCATATACGTACATGGTATCACATTCTTCATGCATTTCTAGGTTCTACTTACATGCTCAAAGTCAGAATATAGTCATGGTTCACACATGTTAAAGTTAGTTTAGGAAACTTTAAGTTTATTTCAACGCTATACGTCGCTTCATTAATCTTGCATGAAATCATGGCAACACATGTGTATGTCATGTTAATATACTCATATAGGTATGTTAAACCTATTAGCATGCTTGCTTTAAGTCATATGAAATAATTAATACGTGACAGCTTTGCATCAGAAACAGAATCTGGCATCAGTGACCAGCGTAGCTGCGCAGCTCCCCAGTTCAAAACTGGCGCAGCTGCGCAGGGCCTTGGCCAACGAAACGCAAGTCTGGTATTGGCGCAGCTGCGCAGCACCCCAGTATAACCAGGGCGCAGCTGCGCCGTTGCCTGGATCGAGTTGATTGCTTCTGGTTCGGCAGAAGCTAAGCCAAATCCCAATTCTTTCTACGAATTAACTATCAAATCAACTATATTACCTTACTAACACATATATGAGATTATAGCCATCAATTAACATCATCAAATCATAAAATCATAAACTCCAACTAAAATCAAGAATTGAAAATTTACAGCATTTGCAGAAATGTGAATTGAAGAACATGGAAGGTATATAATACCTCTGTTAGAATTCAAATAGAACTTGCTGCTAATCCAAACTTCTTCTACTGATATATATATATATATATATATATATATATATATATATATTGCTTTCACTCACCACTTATGCAAACTCTCAGCAAATTGAAAATGAAGAAAAGAGTTCATATTTATAGAAGAAAGATTATACAGACATTGTCATTTTCCACTAAATCAAACCCATGGATTGAAGGATTGCATGAAGGTTGTTAGAGGGTAGGTAATTAGTTGTTGAAGGCAATCATGAAATCCACATCCTTGTTCATCATTGCTGTGATTTTACTGAGTTTAAGGAGTAGAGAGTAGGCTTAGGCCTTATGGCTATGCACGTGAAGGAGAAGAAGTGCCTTATATTATGGGACAAGCAAAGAAAATCTCAGCATACTTGCAACACTAATGCTATACACTTATACATAATTCCTACTCTTATGTTATATTTTATATACATATCATCCATACATAGGTTATATCTTAATGTCACAATATAATTTATATAAGTAATACTTCAATGTAGTAAAGGTAATTTGTACGCATATAATCCATGCACAGTTATAATACCGAATATAATCTAATTGGGTATTGTCTTTCCACATTACCATAAACCATATTATTTCAATTATTTATAATCATTGAAATAATTATTATTTTAATTCCTCATCAATATTAAAGTAGGTAATTCATTTATTTGTTTCCCCTCATATTATTAAATACACACTTAGTTCAATTTGATAATCCATAAGTACACCTTTAATGTATCCATATATACATGTTGTCAAATAACATTATTACAACTCTTATTATTTCCAAATATATTAATCTATTGAAATATTCATCACATAACATTTGTTTATTTATGATAATATTATATGAAGTACATCTTTTAATGTAGCCACACACCACATGTTGTCACATAAGCTTTATTATGTAACTCATATAATTTATTTAATCATAACATATAGTTTCAATATGTACAATCACATTGCATAGTTTAATAATTCTTAATATGTGGTTTTTATATATAGCATAGTCACATGAATGTCGCACTACACTATATAATATAGTTGTATCCCATATATTTTATATATTTAATTCCCATACATGCACATAACAATTAATATAATCTCATTATATTAATAACTTACTTATTTGTTTTATAATGGTAATTAATTAATTAATAAAATATTAATCAATTCCTTCCTCATAGATTAATGAAGTTATTAATCTCCATATTAATTAACTAACATTTATATGATTAATTATCAAGTTAAATAAATATAAATCTTATTATATTCATAAACAAATTGCTTATTATCATTCTATTATTCGCGATAATAATAAACACATTATCAATTAATCATTATTAATATTTTAAAACCATTAAATAACAATTAATATTTGATTAATTGTTCACGTAGTAATTCCTTTATTAATTTACCTCTATCAATTATTATTATGCGATAAATAATCACATTCCTCAATAGTTTAATAAATACAAATCTTATTATATTTATAAACAACTTACTTATTATTATACTATCACTCGCCATAATAATAAATCAACATATCATAATAACAATTAACAATTAATATAGATTAATTGTTTAATTAATAATTCCTCAATCCTTGAATTAATTAATTCATTACCGAATCTATTATCGTGTCACACGAGGCATTTCAACGAGCTTATCATAACTCCATATCTTTCTCAATTATTATAATTTCCATTCGAATTCATTTGAATTAACTCATCTCATAGCACATAGATATTTATATTCAAATAAATATTCATTTACTCTTTAACCGATTATTATTCATAATAACACTTAATAACATTATTGTACGATTAACTATCACATGTATTGCACTCAACAAATAATCAAATAAATAAAACACTTATTATATTCATCAATTACTTACTCGTATATGTTTTGTTACTCACAATAACATATTATTAATAATTACTCATTAATAGGCTATCACTAATAACAAAAATTAATTAATAATGTAATATTAATTAATCTTTCACTTATTGATTTTCCTACTTAATTATTATTTCCATTCTCATGCCACACAAGGCATTCTACGAGTTCGTCGAAACTTTCCATATTTCCTCAATATCATAAATTCAATTTAATATAATCGAATTACTTGTCTTGTAACTCACAAACATTTATGTTCCAATAAGTATTCATTTTCTTATTATATCAATAAAAAAAATTATTCATGAAATTCACGGTTCTTACACTAATCCCTTATGTGAGGCATCGCTGTACACTACGAAATTTCCCATACTATCCGGCAAAGACAACACAGGCGCAGTACTCAACCTCTTCTTCAGTTCTTGGAAACTTTCCACACACTTTTTCGTCCAAACATATATAACTATTTTACGAGTCAAATTTGTCAACGGAGCTGCGATTTTGGAAAAGTCTTGGATAAATCTTCGGTAATAACCTGTCAATCCCAAGAAACTCCTCACTTCAAACGGTGTCTTCGGCTGATTCCAATTAATCACGACTTCAACCTTCGACGGATCTACCGAAATCCCATCTTTGTCAATCACGTGGCCAAGAAATTGCACATGTTCTAACCAGAATTCGCACTTTCAGAATTTAGCGTAAAGCTTCTCTCGTCTTAACGATTCTAACGTTAGTCTCAAATGTTCGGTGTGTTCCTCCTCGGCCTTGGAATAAACCAGGATGTCATCTATGAACACCACTACGAACTTATCCAGGAATGGCTTAAAAACTCTATTCATTAAGTCCATAAATGCATCTGGGGCATTCGTTAGACCAAATGACATCACTAAGAACTCGTAATGTCCATACCGAGTTCTAAAAGCCGTCTTCGGTATATCTTCTCTCCTCACCTTCAACTGATGATACCCACTTCTCAAATCAATTTTCGAGAAATATCTAGCACCCTTCAGTTGATCGAATAAGTCATCGATACTAGGTAAAGGATACCTATTCTTGATCGTAACTTTATTCAATTCCCTATAATTAATGCAAAGCCGCATCGATCCATCTTTCTTCTTCACGAATAAAATTGGTGCTCCCCACGGTGAAACGCTCGGCTGAATATACTTCTTGTCTAGCAGTTCCTGCAGTTGAACCATCAACTCCTTCATTTCGACTGGAGCCATTCTGTACGGAGCTTTCAAAATTAGAGCGGTTCCTGGCGCTATGTCGATTACGAATTCTATCTCTCTATCTTGCGGAAGTCCTGGCAAGTCGCTCGAAAATACATCCACAAACTCCCTAACCACGAATATCTCTTCTATCTTCGGGCTCTCCTTACGAGTGTCTACTATGCAGGCTAGATATCTTGCACAGCCTTGCGTCAAAAGTTTCTTGGCTTGCATGACCGTCAGACAAATCGCTTGTTTAGGCGATTTGCTACCATAGAAGACTAACTTTGACGGAGTCGTAAGATTTACCAACTTCTTCTGACAGTCGATTATCGCCCCATGGTTGAACAACCAATCCATACCCAGAATCACATCGAATTCCATAGGTTTTATCGGAATCAAATCTACCCTCAATTCCTGACCCTTAATGTCCAATCTATAGTTCTTCTATACAATCCTAACAGGAATAACCTTTCTATTCGCAATCTCTATATTCAAGGGATAAACTAATTCCTCTTTAGGTAAGTTTAGGGTCTTAGCAAAATCCTCAGATATGAATGAGCAAGTAGCACCCGAATCAAATAATACATATTCATTTATACCATTGACCGGAATAATACCTGACACCACATCTTTTGATTGTACAACATCCTGCACTGTTATGTTGAATGTGCGGGCAGTGGGTCGAAGGGCCTGCAGTGGTCGAGCGATAGTCAGAGTGCTGCCGCTGCCATTTCCTCCATTCCCTGTTGACCCTGTTGTTGGCTTCTTCGGGCAATTATGAGCAATGTGATCCTTGGATCCACATGTGTAACAAGATCCCTTCTTCGAGTTCGGGCAATTAGGCGCAATGTGGCCTTCCTGACCACAGTTGAAGCACACCCGTCTCCCCTTCATGCACACTACAGTGTGATTCTTCCCGCACGTCACACATGCTTCAATCTTCTTCTTCTGCTGGTTTTCGTGTTGACTTCTAGCAGAGGTGTTGTTATTCCACTTCTTTTTCTGGTTGATAGCCCCGCTACCACCAGCCTTGGTTTTCGTCTCATTCTTCTTCTTCTTTTCCTGATTGAACTTGGTTACCGCGTCGCTTCCTCCTTCAACGAGAATGGCCTTATCTAGCACAACTACAAACGTATTCAGCTGGAACATAGAGACCTTGTTATAGAGCCAGGGCTTCAGTCCCTGCTCAAACCTCCTCGCCTTCCTAGCGTCAATACTGACCTAGTACGTAGCGAACCTGGCCAGCTCGTTGAACTTCGCGGCATACTCTGACACCGTCATTCCTCCCTGCTTAAGCTCTAGAAACTAGACCTCCATCTGGTCCTGCGAACTAACGGGGAAGTACATTTCAAAGAACATCTCTTTAAAACGATCCCACGCTATAACACCTTCTCCTTCTCTGGTCTTATTGGCCTGCCACCAAAAGCTAGCATCCGACTTTAACATAAAAGTCGTGAAAGCTGTCTTCTGGTCCTCGCTAACTCTAGTTACCTCGAAGACCTTTTCCATCTCCATTACCCACGTCTGGGCATCTATCGGGTTTACCGATCCCTTAAACTCTAGCGGCCCTACTACCTTAAATTCCTTGAAAGTCATACCCTGCACTTGCGGTTGATTCGCAAGCGCTCCCGTCAGCAAATTCACCAATTGCTGAACTGAATTGGGATTCATCCCATCGTTATTGTTGTTGTTGTTATTCGTCGAACCCTCAGGATTTTGACGTGTAGGTCTTCTTCTAGGAGGCATTTTCTGTTAAGAAATATCCTTATTAGATCCTTTACTCAATTCTTAAGAATTCAAGTTCATACTTAAACATTTAAATAATTCCATTCACATGGAACACATAGCACGTTAATAAACTTCTTTATTCATTCATTCGCTGTTTTAAAAAAAACACAAAATAGATAGCATCTCTGCTATTACATCCTCTTTGTTGAACTGGAAGTCGCAGGATTACGTTATTATCTTATCCCATTATTATCTCAATTATGGGATTTACATTTATCACATAAAGAAACAAATAAATAAAGACTCTTCTATCTAGGCATGTTAAGACATCGCACAACCTCTCTGCGTTCTTCCTCGATCACCCAAAATGCTATTCTACAATCCACCATGTACCATGGTAAACCTTGGAATTGAGCTGGGTAATAGAAGAAACGATCCTGATCCCTCTCTATAGCCGTATGGAAAGCATATTCCATCTCTCTCACCTTGGCCTTCATTGCTTGAGCCTCGTCTTCAGCTCGATCGGCACGTTGAGTAGCCCTCAAGCTTGTTTCCTCCGCTCTGGCACGCTTTACTGACTTCTCCTGGATATCGTGCTTCAGCTTCGCTAGTTCAGCCCATGCTTCGTCTCTATCACTCTCTGCGTGAATCAAATCCCACTTCACGTTTCCAACCTCAATGTCTAGCTCTTCGATTGTCTCGTCCCGCTGCTGTATGGTTACTTTGAGCTCTCCGACTCGACTATGTAGCTCCACCTTACGGTCGTAGATCGCCTCGTACATCTCAGCACTAGTAGAGTGAGGTGGGAATTCCTCCTCGGGATCCTCCTCCTCCTCTGACTCTTCTGACTCATCCTCGTCCTCATCCTCTCAGTCAGATATCGGCTCATGCTCCTGACCAGCTATGGTGATCAATGGAGATGGCCCCCTCCTAACCAACTGCTCCCATACAACATGGATGTCTCGGGGCTCCTCGTCCCTCAGCATCTGAGATAACTCCTCTCTAACCTGACTAGACTCTCCAACATTCGTTATCTTGACAAATTTTTTTTAAAGTTTAATAATTACGTGACATCGATCGACACTCTTCGAATACTAGAATGTAAACACATAGCACATAAGGTAATTTATTATCTTCGCCTATCACCGCTATCTTTTGGATCTTCTTATAAGGCTACTGCCTAAGGTTTTTTCCCCACCTAAGGTTCATAACCTACTGCTCTGATACCAACCTGTGACACCCCTAAATCCGGGTAGTTAGTTTTCACATGATTTGGTGTTCACTATCTAAATAAAATATATATCTACCCAATAATAAGGAATGCAAAAAGATTTACAACCTCATCATTAAATAAAATCTTCCTTATGAAAAAGATTACAACCTTAATCCAAAAATATCCCAGGTTTGCTAACCTTAACTTAAACAAATAAGTGCAAAAATAAAATATCATAAACAAGTCTTATTACAATCACAATCAAAGACAACAAGTCTTCATTTGTTCATCTTGTCTTTCCCTTTACTTGTTGACGGTACGTCAACGTTCTCGGCTTTAACTGCAAGTAATTATGAAATATGCAAAAGTGAGCAAACAAAAGCTCACTTAGAATACAATAACAATATAACATAACTGAATAACTTCAAAAGATTTGAATAACTTTACTTCCATCAACAATAAAGAATTGAATAATAAATCTTTCATCAATACTTAGAATTTGGAATATTGAATCATCTGAGGGTCATAAGACCTTGAACTATGTCCTAGGTTATAAATATTTTTGTTTAAAACCTTTAACAGTCATTTAGACTATGGACTCTAACTCGGACTTAGGGGGATCAACCCTTCGTACCATGTATTGTGCACAAACATTTAACGCTTTTGCGTAGTAACCTCCCCTAATAAATAGGGTTGTTCATCTCAGTATTTTATACAAGTCTGTACCAAAGAAAGTTTGGTTTGGATAGCTAAAAGAAAATTTAAAGTTTTCAACTATCATCAACTAAGGAGTAGTTGAATCGACTCAAAATCATTAAGAGTTCAATAATACAAGAATTATGAACCAAGTATAAGTCATAACAATCGACTTCATATTAGATAAGCATGCTTTAGAAATAACTTAAAGCATTTGAAAGATTAAGTAGATCTTGTTTGAACAAATAAGTCAAGATCGCATTACTTCAATAATAAGTTCAATACTTGTTCATTATGAATATTAGAATACAACATAACTTGTATAATAATTAACAAGTTAAGAATCGGAACAAACTTGCATGATATAAAGAGTAAGGATTCGATAACTTGCATAAACGTAAAAGAAAGGTTTAGGAAACTTGCCTCAAGCGCAAGCTACACTTTACAATTACAAACAACTTCCACAATTATCCTACATTTTATATTATGTTTATAACATCAATTAGTACATCATCATGATGTTTAAACTGTTGAACTTCTTGCTTAGGTTCAACTCACAACATGCACAATATACACACATAACATTTTAAACTATCGTATTGTACCTTATAAAAGTAATATTCATGTACACATTTAATATATCAAGATGAGACTTCAAAATATTTAAAACATATTAAAAATAAGTTATCTCATTGTCTAATACACTTAACATGTCATCACATTAAGTTAGCTAACATGTAATGCACAAAAACTTCACGGAACTCAAACTAAAAATTTTTGACAGCCCCTACCCCCGCTGGGGTGGGGTTCCCTAGGCTTATAGCCCCGCTGGAGCCGGGCTCACTGCTGGTGGGTTCACCCAGCTCGCGATCGTGCAGAGAAATTAGCCAATTTGGCTTATTTCTTCGCACCGAAATCTGATTTTTTATCAACATAATGTATATAAAATTTTATGAAAATAAAACCTTAAAGTTTTAGCATGATGATAACATTCATAAACACTATAACACATAATCAAAAAACAATTTTCATGATTTTTGAAGAAAACAACATTCTTAAGCGTTCTTGACGAAAATTGCTACTTTGAGTTCGTTTTTAAACCAAATCATGTAATTTCAATTGTATTAAATCTATTCCTTAACATATTATCATAATCCATGATCAAATTAAACAAAATTAACAATCAAACCTCAATTTTGATAATTTAAAAGACTATTTTCAAAATAAGTTCACTGTAAATTATTATGAACATGATTTCTTCATGTTCATCGTATTTACGTGAATTGAACCATCTATATTACCACATAACACTTATATAATAGTATATATGTATGCTACAACATGTAATAATCGAAATCACATGATTTTTAAAGAAAACTAATTACAGAGAAGCAAAAACTTGAAGAACATAACTTTAAAATTTTCAAGAGTTCAGATTATACCCTTAGATTGTTTTGGAGAAGAAGATGATGGTGATGATTATCTCTTTGATTTCTCAAAACCTTCCCCCTTCTTCTTTCTCTCTTCTTCTCTTCTCTGTTTTCCCTCTTTTCTCTCTGTTCTTTCTTTCTTCTTTGTTTTGTTCTTTTAACTAATGTAAAACTATTTGTCTAACTGATATACATATATATTATACGTATAATTATATAATATAACTGTTAAGTATTAAACCACATAATAATTATAATAATTATAATTAATACATGAGTTACAAATTTAAAATTTAAAAAGCCCTAAGGCTTCTTTGGCCAAAACAGCTTTATTTTAAAAACAGATTATTTGTAGTTAGGGCCCTGTTTGGCAAAACGAGATTAAAACAGTTTTAAGGGCTTTGTTTGGGTAAAATTAATTTAAAACCCTTTTTATTTTTTTAATAAATCCTTTAATACATAGATTAAATGTTACACTTTATTTAATTAAATTTTAACATTCTAATTTAATTAAATAAAAGCTAACATCAATTAACCACATAAAAATTATCACATAACAATTATAATGACTTGCTAATTATAATTTTATGTAACAATTATCACATAAATTTTATCTAATTTAATTATCTCAATTAAATTAGAATCATAAAATCAATATACATCAATTAAATTAAATATTAAATATTTATTTAATTAATATATTACACTTAATTAAAATACTCCACAACAATCACATTATTTATTTAACTCAATAAATAAATCAATTAAAATATTTATTTGATTCAATAAATATTTAAAATTAATATAAAATTCTCATTCGTTACAATGACGACACGCCAATCTTCCATTTGAAGGGTTAAGAATATCTGGGTGTTTGATTTTAGGAGAATAGCATGAGGTACTTGAGGATGATTTGAGGATGGCTTAGAGGTTTGAGAGTTTTAGGCTATTTGGAGAGTATTTAGGGTTTCGAGTTCAGAGAGGGAAGATGGACTAGAAAGGTTGCAGCTTTTTGGTAGACTCTTATAAGTGTAACTGCCACATATTTGAATTTCTCTTTTTGTAACTGTTCCCTCTACTTTTCAATGGGACAGGTGTATGAGTCCGATATGTCACAATTTGTAACTTCTCCAAACAAATCAGCTTTTTAGATTTAACTTCCCTTCAGTTGAACGTTGACTCCTTCAGTTCGTGGAGTTGCCTGATGACATGGTTTAGTACTCCACGATTTCTTTGTCTGCTTAACGATCTCTTTATCCACTAGACGATCGCCGTCTGTAGCTATGCTTCGGTAGACAACTTATCATTAATTTCCAATCAGTGAGTTGCATGATTCATCAGCAGCTTGTATTCTTCTGAGGGACTACTATATGCTTCTGCAAAGGTCCTTGTGATGCATTCTATATCAGCACTTCTTCTGGGTTAAGGTAGCTCAGAAAGGGTTGGCCTCTTAGTATAAAACTTAGGGCAAGGTTTGTCTCTGAGGTGCTTATCAGAAGAAGAGCTCTTTAGACTTGGTGGTAGCAATATCATCATAGTGAGCTTCTCTGCCATGAAGTTCACTTACCAACTCTGGATATTCTTTGATGTTGGTATTTGTATAGACTACGATCGTGGGGTCAGCATGCTCTTACTCTACGATCGGGAGTTTGATCGTAGGTAATTCATGAATGGGGTAGTTGGCTGATATGGTTTTCAGTAGCACGTTTTGGGACATTATTACTGAGGATGAAGATTTATTTGGTTCATCAGCCACAGAGTTTTGGGACTCTGTAACTGTGATGTGGCTGTTTGGATAAGCTTTTATTTTAGTAACTTAACAGAAGTGACCTGGAAGTGAACTGGTTCTTTGTGGATTGGTTAACAGATATGTACAAGAGGTTGACCTATCTTTTGAGCTTATCTCTGGACTTATAGCAAGAATCCCACTTCTTCTTTTTCTCCTTGAGCTTCACCACCTCTATATCTTCAATTGCTCTTTCATAATCTTCACCACCTACATATCTTCAGTTGCTCTTCCTTTGTCATCAAGTATATATATCTTCATTGTTTAGGAGAACTGAAAGATTTGCTTCAATGTGCTCCTTTGTCAATATGAGCGATACTAGACTTAGCAAATCACTGCTCCCCCATAGTTGATACTATCATTTTAGAGAAAGATTGGCTACTCTCCTGTTCATGCATAAGTAAGGTTGCCTTGTATATCTCTTTCTGGCTTGAATCTTCATGGTTAAATAAGCTCCATTTGATCATAGAGTGTTTTCTTCAGAACTGGTTACTCCACGATTGCTGACTAGACACTACGAACGTAGTTTCTATCATTCAGACTTTAGCATCTTTTGTACTTGTGAAGTTTTACTTCTATGATCCATACTTCATCACCATTGGTTGATGATCCCTTGATATGATATTCGTTGATGTTCCTTTTGAGATGATATGCTTTGCATGGATAAGAATGGAAGGTCTCTTACATCTTGACATGAGTAGCCAGCTTCCCTTTGTAGTATCATGATCATACTAAGGATTTTGAAATCCATTTAAGTTCATGAGATCATCATCCTTGGGGACACAACAAATCTATAGGAGAAAGCTCTGGCATTGGATGACCTTGGATGAGAGCATTGCTGAGGGATCTTAATCTTGTAATTGGCAGTGTCTTTGTGACTGAAGTCATGTGCTTCAATTTTCCTTAGTGAGGTCAGATAAACCAAGTACCTGCAGGTTAACCGAATTTCTATCTTGGTACCCATGGCTATTTCGGTCCTGCTAGGTTAGTTTTCTCAAAACCCCAGTTCCTCATATTCTTGAATTTACATCATATAAGCATTAACAATCATATTTATACATATATCAATTTTTAGATATGACAGTTATAATGCATGATTGTGAGAGCATGTGTACTTAAACATTTTTGATATGTTAATCTTTTTCTTTGGTTGTTACACCCTTTTCTTTTTGCTATGTTCATAGGTTTTGAATGTTCACAGAGAGAGAATCAGCACTATTAATTATTTTCATCTTGTTGGTTCGTGGAGTTGATCAGTTTCCCAGAACTCTCAAGATACACCTATAGTGTTGATCACATTCTATGTTTAATCAAAAACACAAAACATTGGTTTGTATAAATTTACAAACATACCAACCCATCAGCAAAGGTCGAGCAACTTAAACTTCTTAGTTTATAATGCACTTTAAGACATATACCAGATTTCTTTCAAATAATTTATTTTCAACTTGAAACATGGGTGGAGAGAAAGTTTTTCAGCAAATAGTTTCCAAACTCAAATGTACTTTCTCTCTTTCCCTTTTTAGGAAGAAAATTATCTTTTGATAGAATACTGTTATAACACATAAGGTGATGCAATATAATGCATGTGTATATATGAGGAAACATACCTTGACACTATCAGTTTCTTGACAGTTATTTGTCCTGCTTATTTGCACAATGATATGAGGCATTGTTGTGCATATCTTTGCATTTTCAATGATGACATCTTTTGTTGCTCCATATGGCCTTCGATCAATCAAACAGAGTCTTGGAGTTATAATCAGAGGAAAGTTTTGGAACCTTGAATTCTTTGACACCCTCGAACCTCAAGGTTCAGATACATGGATTTAGCCCAATACATATTTGAAGAATTCTTCATTCTCCTCTAGATAAGCATCTCATTGCATGTATAGGCATTTCATCTTTCAAAACAGTGGATGTAAGATTCTTTGCTCTTGATGCTTCTTGACTTCCCATCAATAGACCGTAGACTGCTGATTTACTATGGGCAGCGATTGGCCTGATTGCAATAGCATTTAAGGACAGGGACCAATCTGGACAACTTCAGGTGGATATGCACATTTATCTATATGTACAATTTTCAACGTGTGAGGTCATCTTCATTCAGAAGTGACTTACCAGTAAAACTAAGTTTAGAACTTTGTTTGTTCCGCGGACCAAACTCAAAGTGTTAGCTTTTGGATATAGCTTGAGAACCTGCTCTGATTCCAATTATTAGTTCCTAGGAGGCACACAATAGATCTAGAAGGGGGGTTGAATATATCCTTTTTTTAAAAAAGCTTTTTCATTTTCTTTTGTATTGCTAAGTAATTAGCAGATGACAAATAGAAGAATCAGTTCATGCACAACGGAATAAGTTAAGATCCCCTTCAAGGATATATTGTTAAACATAGTTCTAATGTTAGTTTAGGTGTAAAATTTTTTGGCAGTTATAGTGCATAAGTTAAATGACATAAAATAAATGACACAAGGGGTTTTAAGTGGTTCAGAGACTGAATGCTCCTACTCCACTCTTCTGCTTCAACAAGCAGGGATTCCACTAAAGAAAGGGTAACTCTGAATCACTAAGATTCCTTCAAGGCTAGCAGCCTTGGAGCTCTAGTTCACTAAGAACTCTTCAAGCCCAGCAGACTTGGAAATCTAGACTAAGCCCAACAGACTTAGAATCTCTTGTACCCTCTAATACTCAGCAAGTCCAGCAGACTTGACTTTGATTTAGTCACGAAGACAAGGATCCCTCAAGCCCTGAATGTTTATTTGTTTGTTGTTGGTGCTGTGCTGCTAAGATGACTTTAAGCTTGTTCATCTTTTGGTACTTAGCAGCTTTGTGTCATCTTCTAGCATTCAGCATTGAGGCTTGATCACTACTAATGGACTACTAAGATGTACATGAAGCTTGACATCCTTGAATACTTAGAAGTCTGACTCATCTCCTTGGTGCAGCTGATCTTGGTTGTTGATGCTTGACTTCATCTGATTTCAGTATAGCACACTATCACCGCTGAGGAGCTACTAAGTCTTGCATATCAGGGAGACTTCTTCTGATGCTTAGCAGCCTTTAAACTCTACTTGTCTTGTGTGCAAATTCTTCTCTGCATCTTCTTCTCTTCAGCTCAGGTTGTTCATGGTGAAACGTAGAGTGGCTCTAGAGGTCTACTTTCAAATCTGTCTCGCTAGTTCTTATCTTTTTGGCCTTCCGACTCTCAGCTCATATGTCACTGTGGCTGACATTCTCCTTCGTGTTGAGTGAAGCCTTTAGCAGTTAAAGGACCTCATCAGATGTGCTTCACTCCTACTATGGTAGTCTCACTACCACTAAGACATTTTCTCTGTTTAGCCAGTAGAACTCTTGTCGAGTCAACTAATTTTTCACCTTTGAAGCTTCAGCTATTATATACTCATCCATCATCTTCCCGTTGGAATATAGCCGTTGAAAGATATTTAAAATACTTCAAGGATTCTGAGTTATTTGATGCAAACTGCTGAGTTGATGTGACAGTCCCTTTTTGACTTTCCTGACATAGCAGGCTGCTGTTTCACCTAACACCTCTGAGATGTCACTTTCCGAAGTCAGGTTGATAATCACTTTTATTTCTCCTTTTTGTTTCCTCGATCCAAACCAAGGATGTTGGTGATTGCATCGGTACTCTCAATCAGCAACGTTCGATTGTCAGTCCTTATATTGAGACATTACTGAATCTCAATATTCAGATGAACTAGCTCCACGATTCTGATGCTGACGTTCCTGAGCTTGGTCGTAGTTTGTCTGTGGATGTTGTAAGTTGACTGGCTTTGACAACACTACGATTCTGAGAGTGTTCTGTGAATAGACAATATTGAACCTCTTGATCTTCACTCTTATAGTGCTTCTACGATCTGCTTGCCTTGACTCACATCAGGAACTGATAAGTTATCTGACTGTTCTGGCTCTTTAAGTTTACACTGATTAGTCATACTCAGCTTCCTCAACTTTCTTCTCTGTGATCTCCCTTTCACTCTTCATGGTGGGGCTGAGCATAGACAATCCTTTTGGTATGTCCTCTGTAGGTTGGTCATTATCTCTGTAGATGCTTTATCAGTCTCTGCTGCTAGTAAGGCAAACACCACGATAGTTGTCATCAACACTATGATCGTTGTCTTCTGTTGGTTTGACAGACATCACATTTGTTGTCTTCTGATAAGCTCTTTGTAGAAGACTTCTTCTGAATGGCTCTTCACGTCTCAATCAGCCTTGCTGATAGAGTTGGTGCTTCGATCTTCTGTTTGCTTGCAGGCCATTCAGAGAATGCTTTCTGGTACTCTTCAAGTGGAATGCATTCTGAGACTTGACTACTCTTACCAGAGTGATATCTTTGCTTTCACTTTAGGAATGCTCCTGTTGAGAATCGTGTAGTCTCTACGATTCTTCCTTGGCATTGTGAGCATTTGACTGACTACGATTTGGCCCTTGTTCTGCAGACTACGATTCGACTTTGGTTTTGTAGACTACGATCTGGCTCTGGTTTTTCAGACTACGATCTAGCTCTGGTTTTGCAGACTACGATTCTGCTTTGGTTCTGCAGACTACGATTTGGCTCTGGTTCTGCAGACACTACGACTCCGAGTGTAGTCTGCAACTCTGAGAGTAGATCATATGACAAACTACGATTTTTACCTTAACATTTGCAATCTCTTGACTGATCTGCCCGACTACGATTTTCTTCAGTTATGATCTGCAGATTCCACGTCTTCGAGTGAAGGCTATATTTCGTGACTTGGCTCGGCAGGCGTTTGACAGGCACTCGGCAGGCGCTCGACAGGCTATCTCCACGATCTCATGAGTGGCCTTCTTGGAAGACTGTGATTCTGAGATCGGCTATCTTTACAGACTACGGTTCTGCCTTGATAGACTATGATTCTGCCTTGACTCTCTTGGCAGACTTTGATTACTGATGCAGTGCTCCACAATCAAACGAGCCTATCTATTACATTTTATAAGATCAACCTAACAAGTTTGATCTTTCTATTCATAGTCCTTGTACATTGTAATCTTTTGAAGGACTTCACAAAGCTGTTCATTTATGTAGGATCAACCTAACACATTTGATCTTTTCAGTCTAAGTCCTTGTATATATGTCTATCATCTATCAAGGACTTTATAGCTTTCATCAATGCAGACATATTTGCATATTCATTCATTTAATTCATAATCAAATCTTATATAAAGAGGAATAACATTCTCTTGCATATTCCTAACAAATGAAAATCATATTTGTGGTGCTCGGACATACTTCGATGGCTTTCACGCCCATAAGGAGCCCGACACTTATATATATTATTTTGTCGAAGATGCTTCGCATCTCGAGATTAAAATCAAAATGAGCCGAATATGGAATAAAATGGAAGTATCAAAAAGCTTCAATTCCTATGCAAGCGAAATGGTTTGAAAATCTCTTTTCAAAATATCATTTCCATATTCTTTCTAAAATTGGACTTTTCAATAAATCAAATCCTTCGTATATAGGTCCAATGAAGCATAACAATACTTTCAAGTAAAACTCTTAGGCCCAATTAACTGCAACACACACACACAATAATTAGGGAATGAAAAGACGCGGTAATCGTGTTTCACAGAAGTCGTGGGGTGCCTAACACCTTTTCCTCGCTTAAGCAAGCCCCCGAACTCCATGAATCTCGGTTTCCAAGACCACTTAAATGGAGTCCTATATAGGGCCATATTGCAAAATCTTTCAAAACTCGGTTGAGTTGGTACAACCATTTAACTTATACTAACTGGCGGCTCTGTCTAATTCAGACCAATAATAAAATCAATCTTTTCAAATCGTCGATATTTTATGTCGGTCTCTTCCTAAAATCTCACCCTTAAAGCAAAATAAAACCACATAGAAAACATAAAGGGTAAGAACCAAACACCTAGGAAGAGGGATTTTTTTCCGGCATCGACAGCAACATATTTCCTTAACTACCATAAACACATGGTTTAATACATATTATCGCATAGTAGCAGGTTACTGAAGAACTTGCCTTAAAGTATTCCTTATGCAATTAGGAGAACTCATTGTAACGAATGAGAATTTTATATTAATTTTAAATATTTATTGAATCAAATAAATATTTTAATTGATTTATTTATTGAGTTAAATAAATAATGTGATTGTTGTGGAGTATTTTAATTAAGTGTAATATATTAATTAAATGAATATTTAATATTTAATTTAATTGATGTATATTAATTTTATGATTCTAATTTAATTGAGATAATTAAATTAGATGAAGTTTATGTGATAATTGTTACATGAAATTATAATTAGCTAGTAATTATAATTGTTATGTGGTTAATTGATGTTAGCTTTTATTTAATTAAATTAGAATGTTAAGATTTAATTAAATAAAGTGTAACATTTAATCTGTGTTAAAGAATTTATTAAAAGAATAAAAAGAGTTTTAAATTAGTTTTACCCAAATAAGGTCTTTAAAATTGTTTTAATCTCATTTTGCCAAACAGGGCCCTAGCTACTAATAATCTGTTTTTAAAATAAAGTTGTTTTGGCCAAACAAGCCTTAGGGCTTTTTAAATTTCAAATTTATAACTCATGTATTAATTATAATTATTATAATTATTATGTGGTTTAATACTTAACAGTTATATTATATAATTATACGTATAATATATATGTATATCAGTTATACAAATAGTTTTACGTTAGTTAAAAGAACAAAACAAAGAAGAAAGAAAGAACTGAGAGAAAAGGGAAAAAATAGAGAGGAGAAGAAGAGAGAAAGAAGAAGGGGGAAGGTTTTGAGAAATCAAAGAGATAATCATCACCATCATATTCTTCTCCAAAACAATCTAAGGGTATAATCTAAACTCTTGAAAATTTTAAAGTTACGTTCTTCAAGTTTTTGCTTCTTTGTAATTAGTTTTCTTTAAAAATCATGTGATTTCGATTATTACATGTAGTAGCATACATATATACTATTATATAAGTGTTATATGATAATCTAGATGGTTCAATTTACGTAAATACAATGAACATGAAGAAATCATGTCCATAATAATTTTTAGTGAACTTATTTTGAAAATAGTCTTTTAAATTATAAAAAATGAGCTTTGATTGTTAATTTTGTTTAATTTGATCATGGATTATGATAATATGTTAAGGAATAGAGTTAATACAATTGGAATTACATGATTTGGTTTAAAAACGAACTCATAGTAGCAATTTTTGTCAAGAACGCTTAAGAATGTTGTTTTCTTCAAAAATCATTAAAATTGTGTTTTGATTATATGTTATAGTGTTTATGAATGTTATAATCATGTTAAAACTTTAAGGTTTTGTTTTCATAAAGTTTTATATACATTATGTTGATAAAAATCGAATTTGGGTGCGAAGAAATAAGCCAAATTGGCTTATTTCTCTGCACGATCGCGAGCTGGGGGAACCCACCAGCAGTGAGCCCCGCCCCAGCGGGGCTGTAAGCCTAGGGAACCCCGCCCCAGTGGGGGTAGGGGCTGTCCAAGATTTTCAGTTTGAGTTCCGTGAAGTTTTTGTGCATTACATGTTAGCTAACTTAATGTGATGACATGTTAAGTGTATTAGACAATGAGATAACATATTTTTAATATATTTTAAATATTTTGAAGTCTCATCTTGATATATTAAATGTGTACATGGATATTACTTTCATAAGGTACAATACAATAGTTTAAAATGTTATGTGCGTATGTTATGCTTGTTGTGAGTTGAACCTAAGCAAGATGTTCAACGGTTTAAACATCATGATGATGTAGTAATTGATGTTATAAACATAATATAAAATGTAGGATAATTGTGAAAGTGGTTTGTAATTATAAAGTGTAGCTTATGCTTAAGGCAAGTTTCCTAAACCTTTCTTTTACGTTTATGCAAGTTATCGAATCCTTACTCTTTATATCATGCAAGTTTGTTCCGATTCTTAACTTGTTAATTATTGTACAAGTTATGTTGTATTCTGATATTCATAATGAACAAGTATTGAACTTATTATTGAAGTAATGCGATCTTGACTTATTTGTTCGAGCAAGATCTACTTAATCTTTCAAATGCTTTAAGTTATTTCTAAAGCATGCCTAGTTATTGTGAAGTCTATTGTTATGACTTATACTTGATTCATAATTCTTGTATTATTGAACTCTTTATGATTTTGAGTCGATTCAACTACTCCTTAGTTGATAATAGTTGAAAACTCCAAATTTTCTTTTAGCTATCCAAACCAAACTTTCTTTGGTGCAGACTTGTATCAAATACTGGGATGAACAACCCTATTTATTAGGGGAGGTTACTATGCGAACGCATTAAATATTTGTGCACAATACATGGTACGAAGGGTTGATCCCCCTAAGTACGAATTAGAGTCCATAGTCTAAATGACTGTTAAAGGTTTTAAACAAAAATGTGTATAACCTAGGACATAGTTCAAGATCTTATGACCCTCAAATGATTCAATATTCGAAATTCTAAGTATTGATGAAAGAATTATTATTCAATTCTTTATTGTTGATGGAAGTAAAGTTATTCAAATCTTTTGAAGTTATTCAGTTATGTTATATTGTTATTGTATTCTAAGTGAGCTTTGGTTTGCTCACTCTTGTATATTTCATAATTACTTACAGTTAAAGCCGAGAACGTTGACGTACCGTCAACAAGTAAAGGGAAAGGCAAGATGAACAAGTGAAGACTTGTTGTCTTTGATTGTGATTGTAATAAGACTTGTTTATGATATTTTATTTCCGCACTTATTTGTTTATGTTAAGGTTAGCAAACCTGTGATATTTTCGGATTAAGGTTATAATTCTTTTTCATAAGGAAGATTTTATTTAATGATGAGGTTGTAAATATTTTTGCATTCCTTATTATTGGGTAGATATATGTTTTATTTAGATAGTGAACACCAAATCATGTGGAAATAAAGTACCCAGATTTGGGAGTGTCACACTCGTTCTTCAAATGGTCCTACGCAATTAAGTGTGCATACGAACCACAATTAGCCACATAATGACGCTTAGTAATCACTTATGTTTGCTCCACTTTACATTTCATCATTCTTTCTTTTTATATCTGATACTCAATGCTTAATCATGTGTTTAAAACTTACTAGGACACTCTATTGTCCATTTGATTTATACCAACGTATACATCCCCTCACATCATTTTTATAATATTCACATAAAAATATATGATTAACCTTTTCATAGACTTATACGTCCATGTCGACATACTCTAGTCCATATAAATTATATCGACGATTCCCGACTCGCCAGTTTTTGATTATTTCATTCTTTAGAAAGCCTAATTCCCCCATTAAGCCTTCTTAACCATTTTATTATTTTTTTTCTTTTCAGGTCATACATATATCCATATATTCCATGCACAAAAATAATTTTTCTAAAATTTTTCAATTTTCTTAAGTATTTTTCAAAGGTTTGTTTTTAGTTCATAACTTAGAAAAATGATCTATATCTTACTCAACTCAAACAATTCCCAAATTTTAGCAGACTCTTACACATATCAACATTGTAATACCCGAGAATTTTTGAATATTATTAAATGAATATATAAATGGAAAAGAATATTTATTCTAATATAAATGTTTATGTGATGGGTTAACTCAATTATTTCAAATTGAATATATAATAATTGAGGAAGAATGTGGAGTTTCTGTTAAACTCGTTAAAATACCTTGTGTGGTAAAAGAATAGAAACAATAATGAGCTTGATTAAGCTTAAGTGATGAGCCTTGTGTGGCCTAATTAATTTCCTAATCTAGTTGGGTCATTGAATTAATAATGTATTGGATTTAGGATATATCCAAGCCCAACAACACTAATATGATATGTTATAAGAACTAAGAGTTGTGGCCCAACCAATTTATGTGTTAGATTAAATAATAGGGTCCACGTTCTTTAGTATGCTTAGCCCAATTGATTTAATTGATGTGGCCCAATGTGTAATGTATAATGATAGGAATATGTATATATACATGTAAATATATATGTATATAGTTGTATAATAGAGTTTGTAAAATGAGGTGTGACATTGGAATGTGAATAATTATTATATAGAACTATATGATAAAAGTAAGCTTAACTTATGTAAATTACTAAGTGGAATGAAAAAGTCTTATGTGACCCCATGTTATGTGTGGGAGTAATTAAATGGGTATTTTAAACCTATGAGAGAAAATAACTTTGACTAAATAAATAATGAATATTAAATGACTATTTTAATATTTATGTAGAATTGAAATAATGAGTTTTATGGAAAATAATAATAATACCCAACTAAATTATTCTAGTCTAATGTGAATATTATTTGCACTAAACCAATGTACATGGATTATATAATGCTATGTGTATTATGTGAGTGGGTGTATATGTATGCTCATTGTGGGCAAATATCAAATAACCCATGTATGCTAATAACATGTAAATGCTGAGTTTTTGTCCCAAATTAATAGACATTTTCCCCCTCTTTTTCATTTTCGTGTATTGCAAAAAGGCTAGCTAGCTAGCTTGCTCCTTCTTCTCCCAAGCTCCATTCTAGCTATCATAATTCATGGGGAGTGGGTTGAATAGTGAGTAGGATTTGATTTTCCACCAACTCTCCATGAACCATTAGTTTCTTCTTCATTCCATTGAGCAAAGCTGTGACGCCCCCAAATCCACGTTCCTTCGAAACCTCGAATTCGGTGCAGTCACGATACTACTATCGTCAAACTATTACATCTTTTATTTATTACTAAAAGAATACAACTTGCTCTATTACAATTTAGAATATAAATTCTATTCATATCCAAGATCTCGTCTTTACATCATATTCGATGCTACTAAAATGCGGAATAATTTAAACTTTTTCAATCCTCCTTGAATAAAATCTTTTATTGATTTTATAACTTTGATACCGATTACAAATCTCTGAATCAACTTTTTAATATGATTCATTCTATTTGAGTTATCATATAACGTTAACAACTCAACTCGATATCCTCTATGTATTATCTAATACATCTTTATAGTACGACAAGCATTAAACCTCGTAAACAAATATCAAGTACAACTACTAGAACCTAGACATGGTTCGAGTAATAATCTAATCAGTATTCTTCGTTGTGATACTATCTATCTTTATCAATCAAGAAGCACAAAGTCTTTATCGTAAGTCCTTAACCTGCAAAAGTGGTTATTTGCAAGAGTGAGCTCGACAGCTCAGCAATTCTAACAGTTTTCATGCATCACATAGCATACAACATTATACTCAATTCATGCATTTATAAACAATTTATATTTACTACGCATGTTACTTTTCACATAACAAGAATATCATCAAAGATCAACTTTCAATCTCATTTATATCTCATATACAATTCATATATAAGTTCACATTATCACAGCATAATATAATTCAACTAACAGTTATTGAATTCATATATCAAATAGGAACTGAAAGACTTGCCTGATTCGTAGTTTAACAACTACGACTTAACTGCTTAAAGCTATCTGCACTTCGTGTATTCCTACACAGTTATATAATCATGGATTTACATCCATCAGTCATACATTTCATATGCTCCTAATAGAACAACAGTTCGTATATCGTTTTCTAATCTTGGTTTCGTTTCACTCTATCTTAGGATAACCACGATGTTACAACATCATACCTTCATACTTATTCTATAGATACCATTCTATTTCGGTCCTTAGGGTCCTTAAGGAAAATAACTTAGGACCAGACAGTTAACAAACTGTTCTTGGCAGCTCTGCAACACGGCGCGGCCGCGAGGCAATTAAGTTTGGGAGTGGCGCGGCCGCGCGACTCCCTGCCAGAACCAGAACTTTGATTTCATAAACTTAGTTTGGTCCTAACATATCATGCATTCTGATATATATTATACACACACATTAAGTAGGCATGCTCGTGCTTATACTACACATGTATACTTAATCACATAGTCTATGCTTTTGAAATTCATTTTCTCGAATATGCGTGCATAGGTGAAATCCATGTTTCATCACATGATGCTTATGTCAACATGTCTATAGGCATAATGAATCCTAATATACATGCTCGTGTGATCATAATGTAACTCACTCCGTGTTTGATGCTATCATCTTACACATTCTAAACATTTCATAAAAATCGCTTTAAGTCAACAAAGGTAACTAAGTATATGCAAAGTACCTTGTAGTCATGATTCTCACGTATTAGAACACATATATAAGTCATCTATACATGCTCAATGATCAGAACGTGGACATCCTATATATACGTCCAAAAACTCTAAGTTTGTCTTTTGAAATCATTTTAAATTTAAACAATGTGTTCTAGTGTATGCTCAATACCTTCAACTCACATATCATGCATATCTAAACCATATAATCATGCTTAAAAAGTCAGAATATAAACATGACTTATATACGCCAAAATTCATTTATAAAACCTTAAGTTTTCATTAAAAACTCCACTACAACAAGGTATAATTGTTTACTATTAGCCAAGGTAATTAATCAACAACTACCTTCATACCCATTGATACACATAACCAAGACACTTACACATGTCTCAAAAGTACGACTCAAAGAACGCAAAATTCGTCAAGTCTCATTTTCAAAACTTTACGTTTTCTTTTAGAAAATTATGTTAAACCAACTAATACAACTCACTATGTGCATGACAACCTTAGTACACATGTCAGACCCCTTTATGAAATTATTAGAGCCTAACTAGTATGCTTAACCAACTAGAAAACACAAAATCACCAAGAGTTTCTGTAGAGGGCGCGGCCGCGCCCCATTTGTACTAGGGAGACGCGCGGCCGCGCGTCCCCGTTTCCAGACCAGAAACTTTACTGCTAAAACAGAGCTTCAGCTAATCCTTTTCTTACTTCATGTAACAAGCTTGAAAGCCATCATATTGTATTTATAACATATATTTAGACTCTACTTAACATGTTAACATCATCTTACATATCAATTCTCCACTAATTCATGAAATCTCTTATGAATTTATAAACTCACAACTAAGAATTTAAAGTAAGAGTTATACCTCTTGGAGCTTTGAATTACTAAGCTTGCTTCCCAAATCAGTTTTCTCACATAACTCTCATCACCATATTCTCTATATCAACTTAGCAATTATTTAGCAACTTCAATTTGTGAATATGAAGCTTCAATTTATAGAGAATTTATGGACCAAATTTGGTTCTTGCACATTGAATCAAACCAATGGGTTGATCAAAGACATGGAGGTTAACAAGAGGTTAGTAAGGAGTTGGTGAAATCCATCATCAATCCCACACCCCTCACAATCATCACACTCATTGCTAGCTAGGAAGTTGAGAGATGAAGGAGATAGGCTAGCCTTAGCCATTCACGTGAAAGAGAAGTTGGGCACTCATTGTGAGACAAATAATCTAACCCAGCAATAACAATTAGCAAATGTAATTCCACACTTGGTTACACACCTCTATATATAATATATACACTTAGGTTATATAATATATACATATATACACATTCATACATATAGCTTAGGTTATGAATGAATTGTAAATAAAATCTCTAATTACAATGTATCATATATCATCCATATATATCTCATCTTACCGGATATAATTCTATCGGGTATTATCACATTACACTGTTTCCTTTATTATTAAATTTTATTAATTTAATAATTATTTATAATATATCCATGATATATTATTTTATTGTATACTCATATTTTAAATATACACTACTACATATAATCATGTACCTCATGTACATAGGTTAAGCTAATATTCTAATTGGACTAAATATAATATGGTTGGGTACTATCATCCCACCGTTTTCCATAAAATTATTATCACAAATATACTCAAATATTATAATGATAATTAATATCAACCATACATTTTCTTCTAATACTTCCCATTAAATTCCCTTGATTTAACTTCATTATTTATGACACACAAGGCATAATTATGTGAACTTAGTACTTAATAGTCCACAAGTTTATAATAATATAATCTCCTAAGATAATATTATACTCAATGTTACATCTTATAATATGTTCATAAAGTAATACCATTACATTACTAATTTACATGTTCTCTATTATAATCAATCTATTACCCTCCTATGGGTAATACCCAATGGTCAAAGAGGAGTTGGTGGCTAACTCCACCAACTACTACTATTCATGGTCCTTCCTCATCATTACACCTTATAACATGCTCATGGTGTAATTACATTTCTTATTATACGCTTTCTTAGCAACAATGTAGTAATTGAATTAACAAACTCTACACACCAATGTATTGCATCTATTCATTATCAAGCTATTATTCTCCTATGGTTATTACCCAAAGGGCAAAAGGGAAGTTGGTGGCTAACTACCACCAACTACCACTATTCATGAACCCTAACCACTTGATTGACCATTATTGTTCTCACATGGACTAATTTGCAAGCTTATATCTAATAACTTAATGTTATTACCATATGATATGATAGGGTCACACATACACCCAATCATATAATCCATGTACATTTGACAATACCGAATATATTTTAATTGAGTAGTGTCACACCCCATTATTGTAACTTTATTATTACACTTAATCATATAGTTTCCTATATTATATAGTTTTGTTGAAGTGTCACACTTCATTCCATATTATATAGATGTAGCTACTATATAACTTATAATTACACATCATTGCACATAGAAATTTATTCACATAATAATAATAATTAATTCCATTAATTATTCATTCATTAATTTATTTAATGAATATTTATTCTTCCACTTTGCCACACTAGGCATATCTCACAAGCTTACCTTAAGCTTATTATCACTCCCATCACACTTTAATATTCTTTTAATATAAGGTTTGTGTGACACATGCACTTTAATGCTAAATTATTTAGCTACCTTGAACAATTATATGTATAACCTTTACACTAGAATAATTAATATTTACTCTATTAATTATTATAAAATCTACGATAAAATAATAACTTAAGTTATTTAATATATTGAAATAACTTAGTTTTCTTTCATTAATAAACTTTCTTGAAAATACATTAGGAATTATGTATTTTGCCATAACATAAAATATTATGTTTTCTCCAAATAAAGATATTCATTGTTAGGAAATAATTTACTTATTGTCTCAAGATATTATTCTTAATATAATATCTACTAAAATAATTACATGTATGGCACATGTACATACATTATATATAGAAAATAGGTAATAAGTTTATTTTCTATTATAATAAATCGTTTCCATCAATTTAATTACATATAGCAAATACGTTTTAATATATTTACCATATTAATTAATCACACTTATTACATCATACCAAAAACATATAGGGTAATATTATTATTCAAAAATAATATTTCCTCCTTTATTAAAATAATTCAATATTAGAATTTATTTTAATATCCTTTATAATAATTATTTCTCTTTCTTTTCTATAAATTGTTCCCAAAACAATTTCTTCAAATATTCATTTAAAGATATAATGATTTCCATCTCCCTTTAATAACGTATATATATATTTAACGTTATTCGCACATTAGACTTTCTCACATATTACCACTCTAAGTAATATATATAAAAAGTATCAACTATAATTACATATTCAACACACATATTAATTCACTCCTTTACTTAAGTAAATTAAACACTGTACTATATCATCATAGTTAATTAAGGTTCAATACTGACATTATATTATTCCATAATATAACTCCCAACTTAAATTAACTAACATTTATTCTTATTAGTTAATTCCTTAACTAACTCATGCTTCACTATCCAAACCTATTTACGGATAGCTTAAGTGCTATTAATAACCTATATTATAAACATACTAGTTATTAATACACATACTCAAGAATATGGTGATTATATATTAAGGATATTTAATGTCACCAACTTACTATGATAAAATAATTCTATAAATTATTTAATATCGATAGGAATTTATCCACCTCCTTTATCTCAACTGGATCGTCTCTACGATAAGTAACAAATATATATTAATAATATATTTATAAATCACAAAAACACATTTTACATAGTCCATATTATCCTATGTAATATAATACCACATACCTCATATCACATATATATCTTTTTATTCGAACCCATATCACGGTTTAAGAATTTTATTTATTAAATCCTTATTTAATAATTTCTAAAAATTCGGGTTCTTACAAAAGCCCCAATGTTGGTCAACAAGTTTCCTATAAATGAAGCTATTTTCATTCTCAGACTTCTTGTTGATTACTCTGTGAAATTCAAAAATTTGTGTGTGTGAGTGTTGTTGAGTTGAAGAGGAGACCTGAGATTGAAAGCAAAGAAGTTACTTCACAACTTCAAGAGGTAATGCCCCTTTATATGTTCATAGAATTCAAGTCTTACAAGTTTTAGAAATATCTTGAAATACTTGCTTTAATGTCCAAATTGATGAGCTAAGTTTGTTAGAATCATGCTATGTATGTTGTGTAGCAAGTTTATGGAGTTTATACATATTGGGCATGCTTAAATTTGCTGTTGGATTGAGATTTGGGGTATTGGTTCGCAGCAGGGGAAAGAAATTTCCGAACTGGTATGGCTATGCCCGCCCCGGCGGGCTTCCTATAAGCTCAATTGCCGCCCCGGCGGGGGGTGACCAGAGAATTTCACTAGCTTGTTTGGACAATACCGCCCCGGCGGGCCTCCTGTAGTCCAAATTGCCGCCCCGGCGGGGGGTGGTTAGGGGACCAAATTTGTTCTGTTAATTTCTCAAACCTAGTAACCTAACCTAACTTAACTTAATGAGCTTACATAACCCTTAAACATGTGTCAATGTGTATTGCATGATGTGTTAGTAGATTAGAGTTTGAGTTATAACCTTTTGAAAGAAAAGTTGAAGGACGAAGACCATGTTTATAAAACCTTACGCCTTTTTGGAAATCTAACCTTTTTAGCATGTATTCACAACTTAGTTAGTTTTATGAGTACATATGAAATGTGGTTTCGAAATACTTTACATACTTAATTTGTTTAACATGAGATTTCTTAAGACAAATATGTACATTACTCAATGTTGCTTAGAACAAGTTTTCAAAGAGTAAAGTTATGTTGATTTTGAATACATGAATCTAATACATGCAAACATGCATAGAAAGAGGTTGTTAGGCAATGTTATGTGGTTTAATGAGTACTATGGTTAGTCTTTGACATGATAAGCTTTCTTGGCTTTGTAAAATGATGATTTATGAATAGAACTACCCATTGTTGAAAGTAAATAGAAAAGACCAAACCTAGTTTTAAAGTTCCTCAACATGTATGAATGCCTTAAGCTATAATACATGACTCAAGAAATGTTTTAAGTATTCAAGCATATAGTAACTCTACGGAACCAAGTTTTGCCAAGGTGTTTCTAAGGATTTCAAAACAATATGGATTATACATCTATGATTTTAAATGTGTGTCGAATACATGGATAAACATATGTGTAATAAAAGTATGTTGATAAACTTTTGAATGTTAAGTCCAAAAGATATTTGCAAACTATAAAGCAATGATTAGAGACTATGTTATTTGACTTC
Organism: Panax stipuleanatus; assembly: GCA_020205555.1. Classification (NCBI taxonomy): domain Eukaryota; kingdom Viridiplantae; phylum Streptophyta; class Magnoliopsida; order Apiales; family Araliaceae; genus Panax; species Panax stipuleanatus. Next base: position 49,001,045 of record CM035119.1, read on the forward strand.
ATAGTGATTTATAAACTAAACTTTTGTGCTATAAGTACGCAAAATGTATAATGGAGTATGTAAAGAGTGTACAACTAAGTTAGATGTTTATGTATGCGTTTAAACTTACATATCATGTATGAGTATATGTAACTAATGAATATCCTATACGCATAACTATATTATGATAGGGATTCGAAAAGTGTTGATTTATTTAACGTGAATAAACTACGCATAAAATAAGTTTCCTGACTTACACTCATTTATTGTGCAAGTATCCTATCCTTATGTTTACTTTATTAGAGGAACGTTGTAAGCAAGTTTCTAACTCTACTTTTTATTGAGCATTCATTTAGCTTGTGCTATTATTGTCATACAAGTAAGCTTTAGAGATTGGAATTCAATTATTATGAATCATATACTTCGTGGATAAGATAAAAGTCAATTTATATTCTTCGAACTTTAAATCTTGAAATTGAACTTATAATTATTGTGATCTATGCCACTTGATTCGGCTAGACTTATATTGTTGAAAAGCGACCCAAACCAATTGATTGGTGCGGGATCATGTGTTTGACTGAGATGAACAACCTTCTTTGAAGGGAAAATATATTTGTCGGGAGACCGACGTGCGCACACTTTAGTACGATTGAATGGTATGCATACCGTAGGGTACTTTAGGCTGATCACCTGTTGTACTTGTTTTTGATTGGGTTATCAGTTTAATACTGTTAATTCTAGTAAGAGTTCATAGTCCTTAGTGACTACTCAGTATTCAGTTATCTTGAAATCTTAAATTGATTTAGTATTGAATTATATTGATATTATTCTGTCCTTAGCGACTGTTATTAAGAACTGTTGATATTCTTACTATCCTTGAACTATCATACCTTGCTATACCCTTTTTGGGATTCGAGAACTATATTACTCACCCTTATTGTATATTACTTGCTGAGCAAATTTGTTGCTTATTCTTGCTTTTCCTAAAACATTTCAGTTAAGGAAAAGTAGTGCGGACCCTCGAGCACAAACAAGGGCAAGGGAAAGGCTACTGAGTAGCTTAATATTATGTAGGAATTATGATTGTAATAAGAATTTATCCTATTATGTACTAGTTAAGGTTATGTATGCTTATGTTATGTCTAAGCTATGTAATCACTGTTTAAGTTATGAGACCTTAGGACGTGAATAAATTATATTAATTAAATGTAATCTATCCGGTAGTAGAGTTATGTATTATTCCGCTGTGCGATGCAAGATTTAGTCGTGCTATTGTTATCATGATGTTAGATTTTAGAACGTGATAAAATGAATTTGAGTGACCCTGTGGCGGTCCGAATTTGGGGGCGTCACAAACATGAACTTCTAATTTAAATGTTGTGCCCATCGAAGTTATAGAGCTCCAATTATGACAATTTTTGTCGAAAAACCCCTAGTTCTTGTTTTGGCCATAACTCTTTCCCCCGATGTCGAAATTCATTCATCTTTGGACAGGAATTATATGATTACTTATAGTTTCATTCTCCAAAAGGCTGAAATTTATTTCATTTTCTAAGTGGTCCAAACAATGTTTGGAACTGACTAGATAGCGGGTTTGGACAGTTTTTTGAGTCTGGACTGTTTTGGTAGAATCTGTCCACACAACAATCTAAACCATATTTTTCAATGATTCCACTTTAAAGTGTTAGGGGATTCATATATCTAACTCTAGGAATTTACCACACTCAAAAATAAGTTATGGTTAGAAAATGGTGGCTGTCCAAAGTGGACTGAAATTTCTAGGGTTTTCAAGTAAAACCATTTGTTGTTCATCTTTATCATCAAAGCTCATCAACACATATAATGACCACATCTAACCATAAAACATCATCTAACATATAGATATACTACTATAAGGTTTAAAAAAAATATACTCATCATTTAATTCCAAAACAACATCATAGATACACAAAAACTACTTAGGGTTTGTGAGATAGGAAATTTTTAAACCTTCTAGTTTTGGATGCACACTTTCTTCTCCTTCCAAGGTATGTGATACAGCTTGAATACATAAAAAAAAATCTCCTCACCTTCCCCTTAGGGTTTCGGCAGGCCCCCTCTCTTTTGCTCTCAAATATTTTGCTCTTTAGCTCTTTAAAACTTAGGAAAAGAAATGAAAGCTAAACTTTTGCTAGTTCATGTGAAGGGCTCTATTTATAGCCTTCAAATATATATATATATATATATATATCATATATATATATATATATACATTCATTACATATCCTTCCTTTTCTTTGCTATCCCATTGTAGACACTCAAAATTTTCACTGCCCCATCACCAACATTGTAGAAGGGTAGAGCCGTCTTTTCAAATCAATCCCGATCTCAATACTGGGCCTCCAACTCAAAATCGGCCACCAATGTCGGTCCGTTAATTCAAATCCGATCACCAATATCGGTAAACCTAAATTCGACCACCAATGTCGATAAGCCTAAATCTGATTTCCAATATCGGTAAACCTAAATCCGACCACCAATGTCGGTAAGCCTAAATCCGATCACCAATATTGGTACACCTAAATTCGACCACCAATATCGGTAAATCCAACTCCGATGTCCAATCGAACCGTCAATCCAGCTCCGATCTCCAATCGGACCATTTATCCAGCTCCGATCTCCAATCAGACCGTCAATCCAGCTCTGATCTCCAATTGGACCGTCGATCCAGCTCCGATCTCCAATCGGACCGTCAATTCATCTCTGATCTCCAATCGGACAGTCTATCCAGCTCCGATCTCTAATTAGACAGTCAATCCAGCTCCAATCTCCAATCAGACCGTCAATCCAGCTTCGATCTCCAATTGGACCGTCAATTCAGCTCCGATCTCCAATCGAACCGTCTATCCAGCTTCTACCTCTAATCGAACAGTTAACCCAGCTCCGATCTCCAATCAACTCGTCAATCCAGCTCCGATCTCCAATCGAACCGTCAATCCAGCTCTGATCTATAATCGAACCGTCGATCTAGCTCTGATCTCCAATCGGACCATCGATCCAGCTCCGATCTTCAATCAGACTATCAATCCAGCTCTGATCTCCAATCGGACCGTCTATCCAACTCTGATCTCCAATCGGACAGTTTATCCAACTCTGATTTCCAATCAGACCTGTAATCCAGCTCTGATCTCCAATCGGACCATCAATCCAACTCTGATCTTCAATTGGACCCTCAATCCAGCTCCGATCTCCAATCGGACCTTCTATCCAGCTCTGATCCCCAATCGGACCGTCAATCCAGCTCTGATCTCTAATAAGATCATCAATCCATCTCCGATCTCCAATCGGACCGTCAATCCAGCTCCGATCTCCAATTGGACGGCTTATCCAGTTTTGATCTCTAATCGGATCGTCGATCCAGCTCTGATCTTCAATCGAACCGTCTATCCAGCTCTGATCTCTAATCGGACTGTCAATCCATCTCTGATCTCTAATCGGACCGTCAATCCAGCTCCGATCTCTAATCGGACCGTCAATCCAGCTCTGATCTCCAATTGGACTGTCAATCCAGCTCTGATCTCCAATCGGACCGTCTATCCAGCTCCGATCTCCAATCGAATCGTCTATCCAGCTCCGATCTCCAATCAGACCGTCAATCCGGTTCTGATCTCTAATCGGACCGTCGATCCAGCTCCGATCTCTAATCGGACCATCAATCCAGTTCCGATCTCTAATCGAACATTTAGATCAACCTCGATCTCAATATCGGGCTATCAACTCAACCCCGATCGTAGATCGGACCGTCAGATCAACCCCGATCTCAATATCGGGCTATCAACTCAACCCTGATCGTCGATCGGGCTGTCAAGTCCAACCCCGATCTCAATATCGGGCCTTCAAACCAGCCTCAGTAGCAACCTGAAAGGTACAAGGCAGCCCCGGCATCAACCCGTGAGGAACCGATCAATCCCGATCTCAATATCAGGCCGTCAAGACAGCCCCGGTCTCAACCCAAGAGGTACAGGTAAACCTAGATATCAACCCAAGACGTGTCAAGTCATCCCCGATCTCAGTCCGGGAAGTATAGGTCATCCCCGACGTCAATCCGGGAAGTGCAGTTTAGCCCCATAGACAACCCTGGGAAGCCAAATCCATCAAAAGTCGTGCCGACACCACAGGAAACCCCGGGAGGGGAAAAACGGTCATTTTACCAATTCTCAACCAATTTGATCAAACTCAAGCTAAATTGATGCCATCAAAGTCAAAACGAACCACAACAACGATCTCTAGTGCCAACAATACAAGACAGCTCAACGGATAAACTGCAGGGAATCGAAGACCTGGTTATGAACTCGTCTTCTTGGACCCGGAAAATGTTTTATCTCATGTCATTGCGACACTCTCGATGAGGGCTTTCCGGAAAGGTATCGCACGCCTCAAACGGACGCTTCGATCAAAAGTTTGAAAGTTCTGACTTCGACTGCGCGTTATTTGGAGTGCACGTACTTCGAGACGACAGAACCTGGTACGTGGGCCGCACCTAGGGGAGCCGTACCTCTACCTACGGCAGCCGCAGGTAGAGCTAGGGCTCCCTGGGCATTAAATAAACGTGCACCCCCCTTTATTTTTAAGTTTTCGAAACGCAGCGAAGCTCTGCCAGTTCAATTTCTCGACTTTTACACCTCTTCCAAACCCAAATATTTTCACTCTAACACGTAGATATACCCATATACTACCACATATCAAAAAACCACCGGTAGATTTGGACGTATAGAGCCTACAATTTGGCAAAAAGCCTGTATTGCAATTCATTGTAAGTATTTTTACGATCAGAAAGTCAATACTACTACTTTACATTGTTTTCCACTTGCACACGAAGTTTCATCTTCTAAATATGCCCGAAACTTATTTCCGCTGCCGTTTTCGTCAAAATTTGGTACATTTCTGTACATAAATGCAAATTTTTGCAATTCTACAACTCGGATTGATGATCCGTCGGCTCCAGCAGCTTCAATGCACTAGCACACACGTTCTGGCAAACTTTGCCGAATTGGGTTATCTTCCTAGTCCGGGTTTGGCCCTTTTTTATATATATATATTTAATTGTATATATACTAACATTTCAATTCTGTGAAACCCGGATGTCAAATCCGAGGTTGTTTACCGTTTTATATATATTTACGCATATATAAGCGACTCTCACAATAACTGGTTCTCTCACCAGTATTGGTTGACTATATTTTTGTCAATACATATATGTATATATATATATATATATATATATATATATTTAGTCCGGCCTAGATTACTTCGTGGCCATTTTACTGATTTTGCACACTTCCCCATACTGGATGCTCTCCCCAGTCACTGGGTGAGTACTTTATGTCAATTTCAATTCAAGTACGGGCACCGGCGTGAAAACCTATTGCCCTTATTATTGTTTTTATATATATATATATTTCATTTCTGTCGTAGCCTGAATTATTTCGTGGCTATTTACAGTTTTCATATATATATATATATATATATATATATATATATATTTCAATTCCAGTCCGGGCTTGCGAGTGAAAACTCATTGCCCTCTTACAGCTTTTGTATATATATAATTATATATATTGCTTTAATCAATTTATTCAACTGTTGCATTTAATATTCATTTGTATATGAATTTGCACTGACATATCTGCGGGCGGATTAGATTTATTTAAATCTCGTCAATTCTAGTTTTCAAACGGTTCAAAACCTCCAGACTGAACCGGAAAGCTAGAAAGGCTTAGATTTCTTTAAATCTATCTTTCTTTTTAGTTTCTGCTTCAAAAGAAACCTCGCGTCCCTTAGATCGCTATCTAGTGGGAAAGAGACGCTTTGGTCATGCGCAGCCAGGATTTACTGATGAATCCTTGGTTCCATTGCGACGTGATGATGTATATATATATATATATATATATATATATATATATATATCTGTTTATGTATAAATTTGAATTGTGCAGGTTTATGGGCTACTCATATGTGAACCTAGGAATCATGGGATTCACGATCAAATCGATCGGGATCTAATTCCCATGATGGACAAACTCCAGTTTACAGATGTACCCTGCCAGTTTTTCTGTAAAATGTACATACATAGACTTTAAAACGATTATCCGAATTTAAGCTCTCATCATAGTGAAATGTCAATTGTCGTGTCAGCGTCCCTCCGATAGTTTTCATACCCATGAGGAGACCGACACTTGTACATTTATGTGGTCGAGGATGCTTCGCATCCCGACAAATCAACATTCACTTGCAGCCTTAAGGCTGTAAAGATAAAATTGGAAGTATAAACCAGTTTCAATTCCTATGTCAGCGTAAGAGTTTGATAAACCAGCTTTCAAAACATCATTTTCAAATCAATCAAAAGAAAAGCGTTTCAAGAAAATCAAATCAAATGCTTTTGTAAATCAAATCAAAGACTTATTTTTAAATCAAATCAAACCCTTCGTATATAGGTTCAACGAAACCTGTCAAAGCTTTCAATCAATCAAACATAGGCCCAATTTTCAAATAGCATTCACTCACGCATTCACAATTTTAAGAGAAATATTGAGAAGATGCGGTACCGTATTTACACGAGAGTCGTGGGGTGCCTAACACCTTCCCCACACTTAACCAAGCACCCAAACTCAAAACTCCGATTTCAAAGATCAAGTTTTGACAGTGTCCAGCAATTGAACCTCTTTTCAAATCAAACTCGGTTAAGTTGGTACAACCATTTTTCAATATACCAACTGGCAACTCTAAACATTCAAATCGTCGACATAAATACATGTTGGCCTCTTTCCTAGAAAACCCTTCAAAACCTTTTTCTTAAATAAAAAGAATAAGGGTAGAGAGAACTTAGGAAGATCGATTTTAGGAAACCCGGGTTACGAACCGACCCGCAGGATTCTTAAATTTTCCAACGTCGACACCCATAATTTAAGGATTACTAATTTATGTAGACAGCTATTTTAGGGAACAAAGTGTTAGGATTGTAAGATCAAATTAGTATGCAACAATTACATATATAGCAGCGGAAGTATAAAAATAGAATTTAAAATTTTACAAACCATGAACCCAGATCATCCTTTATGCACAATTATTAATTCAATCTAAAAAGATGAAGAACGAATCATACCTTTGCAGATTCGTGCTTCCTCAGGTACGAGTTCAACTCCAATCCTTTCCTTGTTCAACTTGAATCTACCTGGTGTGATTCTTTCCTTTGATCAATGTCAGTCACCCAAGTGTTTGGCCTCTAGAGGTGATCCATCAAGGATGAACAATTATTAAGAATGTGTGTTATTGGCAAAATCCTAATTTTCTCTCTCTCTAGAAAAGGTGTGCTCTCCCTACAATTGGAATTGCATTAGTCCTTAATCAAAATTAGACTCCTCATATTTATAGATGTAGGCAACCCTCCTAAACATTATAGGATTAGAGTTTCATATTAATTAATTAAAATCTTTTAATTAATTAGGTTTCCATATCTTATTAGGAACAATTAATTAAACTTTTTTAATTAATTTACCTCCTAATCTTATTAGGAATATGGGAGAGTACATTTACTAATTAATTCTCAAACTCCTTTAGGAATTCAAATTAATAATAATAATAATAATAATAATAAAATTCCTCTTATTAATTTATATTTAATATCTCTAAAATATTAAATAATAAATATTAAGTTATTTAATTTATTCTATCACCATAGATTAAATTAAATACACTTAACTTATTATTATGATTATGCCATTTGCTTCTTAAATAAATATTCATCCTTTTATGGTGTGACCTTTAGGTTCTCCATATTAAACCGATTGTAAATAAATTAATTATAACAATTCTAATTTTATTTAAATAAATAAACTAACTATTAATATATTTAAATAAATATTTATTCTACAATAAGGGTAAACCCCCTTAGCGCTCAACGACTTTCCAGATAATATAGATTTCAACATAATCATAAAAGAACCTTTGAGTAATTAGTTACCGTATAATTCATTCCTTCTACCGTACAATGTCTCAATTAAATATAAGACATATATGGATTTACTATCAAGTCTTTTTTTATTTAATTATATGTATTCTGATCCTAAATGAACAAACTTTGATAATGCAAATTAAAAACTATTTTCTAATTTCATTCAGCCTTGGCCATGGACTACTGAGTTGTCATTTATCGAATCACATAGGACATTCACTTCTTTTACTAGAAGTGGTAGATCCTTTATTGATCATTCATTATCTTTATGTATAATTAATTATACCCAAGCATACCCTTTGATATACCCTCGGGTCTTAAGGGACATGTCAAAGTATAACTCATCATACATAAGTCACTATGATGATCTCAAGTCTAAGGATTACTTGCACTACTATACCTAAAGGAATTCTTATTGATAGGCGAGTAATTAAACTCCATTAGGTATTCCTTAGCGAGCCACGTTCAGTGTACTTATTCTCCAATAAGCACCTACATACTTGCTTTAGTGTCTCCACACAAATAATTATGAGATCGATCATCCTCTTTCAAGAGCAAGCAACATATGTACCAATCTATCCGGATTCACTAATCCCCTATTTAGTAATCCATCAATTGGGAACTATTCTAGTTTTAAGCAATCTAAGAATTTAGATCTCATTAGCATGATTGGGAGCTGTCGTTTACACTTCTAAATTAACCTCACTTTCACTTTACAAATTCAAACAATTAGCAGAGTAGTAAGCAAGGATTGATCCCACAGAGAGTGATTTATTTTATATTTATCCTATGATTTCTAATTAAAGGGGATTTTGAATTGACTAACTAAATTAATAAGAATAAACTAATAAGAATTAACAATGAATAAAAAGCTTCAGTTCTTCATTTTAGTATCACCTTTTTACAACAATGGATTAATCAAGTGTAACATTATTTATCCTTCAATGAAACTATTAGCCCTTGTTAGCAACAAGCTCTGCTACCCGAAATTCTCTTTAGATTGCCACTGTATGAAACAAGGTCTTCATCAGATTCTAACTGTAATACAACCAAGAACAAGCTCTGTGAGATCTCGAAACCCTAATAAGACTCGGTTATGTAAAATTCTAAGCTATCAATAAAATCTCTCCGTTCTAGTTCTATATCGTGTTATTGTATACATTATTAAAGACTTAGGTCAAAAATATTTTTCTCCGAAAAACGTCGTGCTTGACACCTCGTGCTTAAATTTTTTTTATTTCGTTTTTGGACTTTTTGGTATATTATTTTATCAAGCTGCTTTGTCGTGCTTAAATTAATAAAATGCTTTGTCGTGCTTATATTGGCGAAACGCTTTGTCATGCTTTGAAAAGGATTAGGTGTTAAAACCTAAATTAGAAACCCTAATATTAAATTAGAAAACCCTAAACCTAATTTAGAAAACCCTAACCCTAATTACAAACCCTAAAAACCCTAATTAAGGAATTTAAACCCTAATTAGGTTATGTTAAACCCTACTTATGTGAACTAAACTTAAATTAGGTGTTAATAACTTTATTAAGTTATTCCAAACACAAAGATCAAAACCCTAATTCATAATTAATGAAGATTAGGGCAAAATTAGCTACTCCCTCCGTCACATAATAAGTGATGTTTTAGGTGATTTCATTTGTCCCAAATTATTTGATGTTTTAGAAAATCTAGGAGCATTAATTATAGTATTTTCAAAATTACCCCTCATTACTTTTACTTCAATACCCAGATGCTTTTAACTCTCTCTCTCCTTAATGGTTTATACAATCATTTCCTTAATGGTTGTGTCCAACTCTAAAACATCACCTATTATGGGACGGAGGGAGTATTAATTAAACCTTAAAGTTGCTCACAAGCTAGTGCCACCTCCTACTTTGAAATTTGTCATCAATCTGATCTCCAAGCACCTTGTCATAGCTGCATAAGTTCAGAGGATAGATATTTTTGGAGGCAAAGAGTGAACAATGACCTAAAAACCCTAACTTTGAAATCCTATAAATAGCAGCCCTAGATCAGTGTTTAAACACACAATACTATACTTATACTATCTTCCATAAAAAGCTCTAGCAATAGCAACATCAGAATCGAAGCTTAGATAGCAAAATTTGAGCAAGAGAGGTATAAACCCTAATTTTATGATTGATCTTTGATGTTATGTTAATTTTGATGTGTTGTTGTTTAGTTATATGTAATAACATACTAGTTAGTGTTTTGGGTTGTTAGATCACGTTTTCATAACATCTAGATGCATCAAATAGGTGTTTTAAGCATTTTGAAAAATTGTTGAAAATAGGCCTGACAGCTATATGTCAGAGCCTGTAGATCTTCGTGTGTTAATGTTTAGGTTTGTTAATGATATGCTAGTTGTAGTATTACATGAGCTTAGTAATCTAAAAGAGGAATCAAGTCCATGGATTAACAGAATGAAAGATATAAGTGGTCAAAGGTCATTGACCGATCACGAAAATCTAAAATCTGGGAAACCAAGCAAATTCGTAGAAAGTTCTGACAACCATTTGATCGGCTCAGATCTTCGTCTCAGATGGTTGTTAGATTATGAAAGTGCTTTGTTTTTGTACTCTGATATGTGTAGTAGACCACTAGAGCATTCTAACACCTTAAAAGTTCATAGGATGACCGAAATTTATGGTCAAAACCTGTTGACCGTTCACGGATTCATTTTTTGGAAAACCCAGAAAATGAAGAGCACAAAGAACAGTGTCTGACAAGGCTTTGACAAACTTAGATCTATGCCTTAAGAGGTTACTTGATCCTGACCGGTGCTATCTCGTTCAAGTATAACATATAGACTACACACTACAATCATTAAAACAAAGATCTATTACACAGAATCAAGCCGATAAGCCTCACAAGGTCGTTGACCGACGTTGACCAACGTTCTGGGTTACCCAAAAAATCCAAAATGGCTCTGACAGGTACTTTAAACCTTAATAACTTGCTGCTAGATGTTGTTTAGAGACCAAAATTGATACCTAGTTATAGTACTACATAAACACTATAACACCAAAGCACTTAACAACATCAAAATCAAAGCGAGCTGCAAGAACAAGTCTGGTCAAAGTAACCACTCGGCCTTGACCAGGGCTGTCCTTCAGAGCTGAAGAACACCTTCAGCGACGCTTTTCGTCGCTGAAGGCCTTTAGCGATGAACATAAAAAAAAATAATTAAAAGAAATTTAAATAAATAGAAATAATTAGTAAATAATTATAATTTTAGTTTTAAAAATTATTTTAAGTTATAATAATTAACTTTTAATATTTTAACATAAATTTCATAATTATTTTCATATATTAATAATTAAGTTAATTAATAAAGTAATTAGTTAAATCATTTATAAATAATAAGTAATTATTTAAAAATAATTTAAATATTCTAAAAGTCATAATAAATGATTATAAGTTATTTAAAAATAAAACTAAAGTTTTAATAAGTATACTAAGTAATTAATAAATTATTTAAGTATAAATTTAATGATTTAAAAATCATTCCAATGAATAAATAAATATTTAAAAATTATTATAAGCTTCCAAAAATTATTATAAGGTTAAATAAAATTATAATAAAGCTTATAAATAAAGTTTCTAACTTATTCAATGTCCGGTGATATTTTAGAGCACCGAGATCGTACCGAAAAAAGACCGAACGTGTCTAGTTTGATTAATTAAATACTACTATCAATTCTAATGACAATTGTAAATATGTTTAACATATTTTTAGGTATCCTAAACACTTCAAGTAACTTTAAATAAATGTTCTTCGCACAGGCAAGTGCTCGAACTTTATCTTTTCATTGTACACGTAAACTTACTATGTTACGCAAGTTTTATACTTAATCTTATGACATTTACTTGAATACCTTTCGATACCTTCTACTAAACCTGATTATTATCACTGAAAAAGTTACTGCTATTGTTTCAGCATGACTTAAGAAATGAATCATTTATTCATATGAAATTGAATTGTTGTTTATTAAGCATAAACTGTTAGTCAAACCAAATTATTTTGGTAAGGCATCCTATACTGAGTTGAATTTACCCTAAAATGGGGTTTTCTATATGTGTGTTTATAATAGACAATAGAAGTAGGATGATATGCATACTCCTAGAATACTGAATAGGCTGATCCCTATCTCAGTTCTGAATACACAGATTTCTAAGTCCGTGTGACTGACAGAAATGGTTGAGTGAAATAAAAATTCCAGAAATGATCGTCAACCCTCAGTAAAAATTGTTGAACTCTTGTTTATTCGAAATCAAACATTTTGTTATATAAACTTGCTGAGCATGTCATAGCTCATTCTTGCAAATTATTTCCTTTGCAGTTTTAGATGGTAATCTCGACACTTCTGACAAACATAGTGGAAAGAGACCCTGCGTAGAATAGCTTTATTTACTGTCTTTATTTACTGCAAGTCTACTTAGACTTTTTGTTGTAATAAAAACTCAAATTTGAGAACCATGTAACTGAACTTAGGATAATATATATATATATATATATATATATATATATTATCATCTTTAATTTACGCAATCGTGTATTGCTACATACTTAGATGATTTGTAATAAGAGTTAAACGTTACAGTATCCTTAGTGATTATATATTTGAGTGAGGGTATTGGCAATATGGACTGTTCATATTATTGCTAGTACTCTGAATTTTAGATGGATATGAACTACCGATATAAAAGGGATATCCATAGGATACAGTGTAATGACCGTGAAATTTTAAACTTCATTATTAACTTAATATGTGCTTTAAATTTTTTTGAGTTAGTTTTGTGAGTTTATTCAAACCTTATGTGGTTATGTGATTATGTGAGTTGAGCCTATGCGAATAAATGATAGGAATATTAAAAGGAATCACTAATGGTTTATTAAATTAGTGAACTAGCCCTAAGTTTTATATCAAAAGAATTGATAAGGTGATTAGTAATTAAATATTCAATTTGCTTGAATATAGTGAAAGGATTAATTGTGATTACAAAGGATAAACGATTAACGGAAAATTTATTGATAGTATGTCAATTAACTATTATTGTGAATAAATAATATATTATTGAGCAAAGAATTAATAAATATAACGAGATTATATTTACTTGATTAATTACTTTGTGCAAGCATGCGACATATTAAACCTTTAATATATGGTAGTTAACTATATATAGTACAAGGTGACACATTAATATGTCTATATATTCTATATATAGACTATATAGTAAGATTAATTATATTAATAGAGTTACATAATAATATTATTTATGTGACATGAAGTGTGTGGGTAAACATTCATGTATACCTTATCAACATATAGTAATATAAATAAATAATTATTAATTGATAAATGATCTCAATAGGTTATTATAATAATAACAGTTATGATGATGAGTAATAATATTACCCAATTGCTTTATATTTTGTATTAAAGAAAATATACATGGATTATATGTTGGTATATATGTACCTCTACTTGGTACATTGTATTATTATTTACTTATTATAGATAACATTATTGTTGGGTTTGTACGTAACGCAATCATGCAATCAAATCACATAAATAGGGCGGAAGCGTAAAAACTAGGTTTTCAGAATTTATACAAACCCATAACCATGATCATGCTTTGTGCTTGTTATCAATAACAGAAAAGAGAGAACATGGAATTATACCTTTGAAGATCTAAGCTTCCTCAGGTACAAGTTCTACTCCTTTGATTCCTTTGATTCCTCTGTAGTGGCTCATTCTCTTGATCAATGTCAGCCACCCAAATGTTTGGCCTCTAACGGTGATCCACCAAGGAAGATGAAGAACTCAAGAAGATGGGTTATTGGCTTAACCCTTGTTTCTATCTCTATAGAATATGTGTACTCCCAACTCTTGGAAAATTTCACGTCCCTTATTTCTGATATAAGACTCTCTTATATAGATATTAGGTTAACCCTCCTAATCCAATTAGAATAGGGTTTTATTTAATTAATTTGTATCCTAATCTTTATTAGGATTGAGAGAAAGTACTGATATTATATTAATTCCTAAACTCCTTTAGAATTAAAATAATAATAATAATAATAATAATAATAAGACTCTTCTTATTAATTTATATTTAATATTTCTAAAATATTAAATAATAAATATTAAGCTATTTAATTTATTCTATCATCATAGATTAAATTAATTATACTTAATGCATTATTACTATCATGCCATTTTCTTCTTAAATAATTCTTCTTCCTTTTATGGTGTGACCCTTTAGGTTCTCCATATTAAACCGGTTGTGAATAAATCAATTAGAACAATTCTAATCTTATTTAAATAAACAAATTAAACTAATAATCTATTTAAATAAATAACATTTATTCTACAATAGGGATAAGCCTCCCTAGCGATCAACGACTTTCCAGATAATATAGATTTCAACATTAATCATAAAAGAACCTGTGAGTTAATAGTTACCGTACAATTCAATCCTTCCACCATACAATGTCCCAATTAAATATAAGACATGGATTTACTGTCAAGTCTTAATTTATTTAATCATATGTATTTTGATTAGAAAATGCACAACTCCAAATAATGCAAATTAGAAACCTCTTTCTAATTTCATTCTACCTTGGTCTAGGATTCCTGGGTTATCATTTAACGAATCACATAGGACATATCTCCTCCTTTACTAGAGGTGGTAGATTCTTTATTGATCATTCATTATCTCCATATGTAACTCATTACACCCAATACCCTATATATGCCTTAAAAGGCCTTAAGGAATTAGTCAAAGTATAATTTGTTACATACAAGATACTATGATGATCTCAAGTCCAAGGATCACATGTACTACTATCACATTAGGAATTCCTATTGACAGGCGAGTAAAACTCCATTAGGTATTCTATAGCGAGTCACGTTCAGTGAACTTATTCTCCAATAAGCACCTACATACTTGCTTTAGTGTCTCCACACAAATGACCATGAGATTAGTCTTCCTCATCCAATGAGCAAGCAACATATATACCAATCTATCCGGATTTACTAATCCGCTTTTTAGTAATCCCACGATTGGGAACTATTTTAGTTTTAAAGCTTTCTAAGAATTTAGATCTCATTAGCGTGATCAACATCATGATTCTAAAAGCAGTGCTTAAAACTATGGGTTATTTACATATTATAAAAACAGCACCATGTAGATAATTAAATGCCTTTAATAAATAAATATTTTATTAATAAATAAATAAGATTGCTTACAAAGTATGTGCTTTATCATCATACATGATTGGCTTCTATGCACACTACTATCAATCTCCCACTTGCACTAAAGCCAATCGCCATGGTATCTCATACCCATCTTCTCTAAGTGACGATCAAACTGCTGTTGTGTTAAAGCTTTAGTAAATGGATCTGCAATGTTGTCTTGAGAGTCTACACGCTCCAAGGTGACGTCCCCTCTTTCAATGATCTCCCTGATCAAGTGAAATCGCCGCAACACGTGTTTAGATTTCTGATGAGACCTAGGTTCCTTAGCCTGTGCAACCGCTCCGGTGTTGTCACAGTATACGGGAACTACTTCTCCAATGCTAGGAACCACACCAAGTTCAGTTATGAACTTCTTCATCCAAACAGCTTCCTTTGCAGCTTCACTTGCGGCTATATACTCTGCCTCTGTCACTGAATCAACAACCGTTTGCTTCTTGGAACTCTTCCAACTCACTGCACCTCCGTTCAAGGTAAACACATACCCTGAAACAGATTTACTGTCATCTTGGTCTGTTTGAAAACTTGAGTTCGTGAATCCCTCGAGTTTTAATTCAGACCCACCGTAGACAAGAAAAATATCTTTAGTCCTTCTCAAGTAATTTAGGATATTTTTCACTGCCTTCCAGTGCTCTTCTCCTGGATTCGACTAGTATCTGCTTGTTATACTAAGTGCGTGAGCAACATCCGGTCTAGTACATATCATACCGTACATGATAGATCCTATTGCAGAAGCATAAGGGATCTTACTCATACGGTCTCTCTCCTCAGGTGTCTTTGGGGCCTGTTTCTTGGAGAGATTTATTCCATGGCTCATCGGCATGAGACCTCTTTTGGAATCTTCCATGCTAAACCTCTTTAGCATCGTATCAATGTACGTTCCTTGGGATAAGCCGAGCATCCTTTTAGATCTATCTCTATAGATCTTTATCCCCAAAATATAGGATGCTTCACCCAAGTCCTTCATGGAGAAGTTTTTAGATAACCAGATTTTAATGGATTGTAACATAGGAATGTCATTCCCTATGAGTAATATATCATCAACATATAATACAAGGAATGATACTGCGCTCCCACTAACCTTCTTGTATACACATGGTTCATCCTCGTTTTTGATAAAATCAAACTCTTTGATTGTCTCATCAAAACGAATGTTCCATCTACGAGAAGCTTGCTTCAACCCATAAATGGATCGTTGTAGCTTACAGAATTGATTTGTTCCAACTTTTGAAATAAATCCCTCTGGCTGTGTCATATACACATCCTCCTCAAGTTTCCCATTGAGGAAGGTCGTTTTCACGTCCATCTGCCAGATCTCATAGTCGTTGTAAGCTGCAATCGCAAGCAAAATCCGAATGGACTTGAGCTTGGCTACTGGAGAGAAGGTTTCATCATAGTCAACTCCTTGTCTTTGTTTGAAACCTTTTTGCAACCAGTCGGGCCTTATAGGTCTCTACCTTTCCGTCTGCTCCAGTCTTTTTCTTAAAAACCCATTTACACCCAATAGGTTTAATACCTTCAGGTGGTGAAACCAAAGACCATACTTTGTTTTCATACATGGAGTCCATTTCGGATTTCATGGCTTCAAGCCATTTCCCTAAGTCTTTATTACTCATAGCCTGTTCGTAATTCAATGGATCATCATCATTCATGATGTGTACCTCATCGTCATCCTCTATAACGAATCCATACCTCTCAGGTATCTTCGGTACTATTCCAGATTTACGAACATGGTGTGGTACAGTAGGTTCTTCTACTTGGTTAGGTACCTGACTTTGGTCCGTGGTAACTTGTGGTTCTTGAACTTCTTCAAGATATATCTTACTCCCACTGACCCCTTCATGGATAAACTCTTTCTCCAAGAAGGTAGCATGTTTCGCAACAAACACCTTTTTATCAGTTGGATGATAGAAATAATACCCTACGATTTCTTTAGGGTATCCCACAAATCTACACTTATCGGATTTAGTCTGTAGCTTATCATTTTCAAACTTTTTGACATAAGCTGGACAACCCCAAGTCTTAACATGCTTAAGATTTGGTTTCCTCCCTTTCCACATCTCATATGGAGTCTTTGGGGCGGATTTGGTAGGTACCTTGTTAAGTAGGTATGCAGCCGTTTCTAGGGCATATCCCCAGAAGGAAATTGGAAGGTCGGTAAAACTCATCATGGATCGAACCATGTCCAACAGTGTTCGATTTCTCCTTTCAGATACTCCATTTAACTGTGGTGTACCTGGAGGAGTCCATTGTGAGATTATACCATTTTCTCTGAGATAATTGAGAAACTCACTGCTTAAGTATTCTCCACCTCGATCTGATCGAAGTATCTTAATACTCTTGCCCGTTTGTTTCTCTACTTCACTTCTGAACTCTTTGAACTTTTCAAATGATTCTGATTTGTATTTCATTAAATACACATATCCAAATCTTGAGTGATCATCAGTGAAAGTAATAAAATAAGAATACCCACCCCGTGCACTTGTTGTCATAGGTCCACAAACGTCTGTGTGAATCAATGCCAACAACTCTGTAACTCTCTCCCCTTTTCCACTAAAAGGAGATTTAGTCATTTTACCCATGAGACAAGATTCACAAGTTAGATATGATTCATAATCAGATAGCTCGAGGAGCCCATCTTTATGCAACTTGGATAATCTTGTTTCATTGATATGACCGAGTCTACAGTGCCACATATAGGTATAATTAATATCATCTCTTTTCCTTTTCTTAATTTGTTCAATTTGAAATATATTTTCTTACAAGTCAAGTGTATAAAGTCCATTTCACAAATTTCCAATACCATATAAAACATCGTCTTTATAAATAGAACAACCATTGTTCTTTATAATAACGTCAAAACCTTCCATATCCAATACAGAAATTGAAATAATATTTTTAATAATATTCGGAACATAATAACAATTATTAAGATAAATGGATTTGCCCGAAGGCATTGCTAAACAATAAGTTCTTACAGCTAATGCAGCAACTTTTGCTCCATTTCCCACTCGTAGGATCACCTCATCTTTGTTCAGCTTTCTACTTCTGACCAGTCCCTGCACAGTATTACATATGTGAGAACCACAGCCGGTATCCAATACCCAAGTAGAATTATGACTTTCAAAAAAATTAATTTCAATCATAAACAAACCTTGATTGGAAGTCGAAGCTTCTCCAAGCTTCTTCTCTGCTAGAAACTTCTTGCAGTTCCTCTTCCAATGTCCCGGCTCATTGCAATGAAAGCACATTCCTTTAGCTGGTTCAGGTTTCTTTTGCTCCTTTTCTTTCCCTTTTCCCTTAGCCTTCTTAGATTTCTTCTTTTCAGAAGACACCTTGGGCCTCTTCCTTTTATTGGAAGAATCCACCATCAAGACATGGTTCTTCTTGGATGAGAAGTGACATTCTGCAGTTTTCAGCATGTTAAGCAGCTCAGGTAAGCTGACATCTAGCTTATTCATGTGAAAATTAACCACAAACTGCGAGAAGGTCTCAGGGAGTGACTGCAAGACCAAGTCTTGACTCAACTCCCCATCCATGATGAACCCAAGCTGTCCAAGGCGTTCAATCAAATTGATTACCTTCAGAACATGAGTCTCGACGGTAGTGCCCTCGGTCATCCGAGATCGGAAGAGCTCCTTAGATATCTCATATCTAGCAGTCCTACTCTGTTCACCATATAACTCCTTGAGGTGAAGCAGCATAGCAGGAGCATCCATTTTTTCGTGCTGACGCTGAAGCTCGTTATTCATGGATGCGAGCATGATGCATTGAGCCACAGATGCATCATCTTGCCACTTATTGAAATTGACAATCTCTTCCTCAGAGGCTGTTTCTGAAACAGATTCAGGGATAGTGGAATTTAAGACATAAGAAATCTTTTCAGCAGTGAGAACAATTCTCAGATTTCTTAGCCAGTCCTCATAATTCGGGCCGGTAAGCTTATTTGCATCAAGTATGCTTCGTAGTGAGATTAGTGATTTTGACATTTTAAAAATTCTGCATGTGAAAAGACAATATTTTAGCAAACATTCATTTTATTAACTTTGCATACCAAAATAAATTTAGGTCTTTATTTTAAATTGGTATCTCCCACTATTTTCATCAAACTATATTACCCTCACTCATATAGTTCGGCAACATCTAATTAAAGATTTTCTAGTGAGATTAAGGATCCCATTTCAAATGTATATAACCTTGTGGATAGCACAACAAGCGATATACAAATAAATAGGTAGACAACTCTTGTCAATTACATCACCATGTAACTCCTTTTATTTTGCCTCTTAAATCATAATGGTCATGTGTGTGCACATCCGAACTAAAATGATTTAAGTTAAGTCCAGCCTATCACTTCCATAAATTCAAAAAAGAAAAATTTTAGTCCTTGTGGATAGCACAACAAGACTAGATCGTTCAATTTTCTTGATAAGCATCAAATGTGATTAATTAACATCTTAAATATTCAATACTCGCCTTGTGGATAGCACAATAAACTCATATTAAATATTTAATACTCTATTAACTAATCATGCTAGAAGGCGACGTTCGATATTCCAAATATCATTTAAACGCTTCAGACTTAATAATATTTCTTTGAGGGGTTTGTTATTATTTGTCTCATCTTTTAAGCGCGCATGCACATATATATATAAAATACGCGTCATTTTATTAAACATGCGAAGCATGTCTGTATAAAATATAATATATATAATATTTAGCATGCGATATAGAATACTATATTCTACCCGGATTGATTATGGACTTTTATTCTAGTTTGGTTCACTAGAGCCACCAAGTGAACCAAAAGGTCAAACCTAGGAGTGCAAGAATTTAAATTTTAAATGTAACTATTACATTTAAACCCGGGCTCCATACAAACGGGTCTTCACGCGCTCCTTGCTCCTTGGTCTCCAATTTCTTCAAAATAATTCTAACTATCTCTATTACATTAACTATTTTAAAATTAAATAGAAACCTTGATCAGCAGTCAAGGGGAAGTACATAGAAAGGAGATAGAATTTACATCGAGAATAAAACTAGAGAAGACGAGGTACGCAGACCCCATTTTATAAAACCCATACATTCAAGCATTCATCCAAAATAAAATCCAATCACATTGGTCATAGTCCATAATCAACCCCATTTATTATCATACACATCAACATATGCATCAATAAATATCCATTCATCTCATGAATAACAATGCTATTCCATATATGGATCGATGCTATTTAATGGACAAAAGTTTTGCTAAATTTTATTTTTGAAACAAAATAAACTCTTTTATTTTAATCAAAAATAAATCCAAATTAAACTCCTTTAATTTTAGCATTCTGAAATCATATTTCAGATAAAATAAACTTCTTTATTTTAAAACTTTATCAATTAAATAAACAGTTTACTTAATTAATTAAAATCAATTTTCAGGGTCTGTCTAGGTACCGGCGCAGCTGCGCCAGTAATGAACTGGGCATCTGCGCAGCTGCGCAAGTAGACGGAAGCAGCAGTTTTTTGCAGACCGGCCCAGCTGCGCCAGTAATGAACTGGGAAGCTGCGCAGCTGCGCCGTTCGCCGCAGAAACTTACAGAAAACGATTTTTGTCCAGAAAAATGATCCAATTCTCACATCAATTCATACATTAAATTATAAAATTGATAATTAGCACAAAGTTAGGCTCTGATACCACTATTGGGTTTGTACGTAACGCAATCTTGCAATCAAATCACATAAATAGGGCGGAAGGGTAAAAACTAGGTTTTCAAAATTTATACAAACCCATAACCATGATCATGCTTTGTGCTTGTTATCAATAACAGAAAAGAGAGAACATGGAATTATACCTTTGAAGATCTAAGCTTCCTCAGGTACAAGTTCTACTCCTTTGATTCCTCTGTAGTGGCTCCTTCCCTTGATCAATGTCAGCCACCCAAATGTTTGGCCTCTAACGGTGATCCACCAAGGAAGATGAAGAACTCAAGAAGATGGGTTATTGGCTTAACCCTTGTTTCTATCTCTATAGAATATGTGTACTCCCAACTCTTGGAAAATTTCACGTCCCTTATTTCTGATATAAGACTCTCTTATATAGATATTAGGTTAACCCTCCTAATCCAATTAGAATAGGGTTTTATTTAATTAATTTATATCCTAATCTTTATTAGGATTGAGAGAGAGTACTGATATTATAATAATTTCTAAACTCCTTTAGAATTAAAATAATAATAATAATATTAATATTAATAAGACTCCTCTTATTAATTTATATTTAATATTTCTAAAATATTAAATAATAAACATTAAGCTATTTAATTTATTCTATCATCATAGATTAAATTAATTATACTTAATGCATTATTACTATCATGCCATTTTCTTCTTAAATAATTCTTCTTCCTTTTATGGTGTGACCCTTTAGGTTCTCCATATTAAACCGGTTGTGAATAAATCAATTAGAACAATTCTAATCTTATTTAAATAAACAAATTAAACTAATAATCTATTTAAATAAATAACATTTATTCTACAATAGGGATAAGCCTCCCTAGCGATCAACGATTTTCCAGATAATATAGATTTCAACATTAATCATAAAAGAACCTGTGAGTTAATTGTTACCGTACAATTCAATCCTTCCACCATACAATGTCCCAATTAAATATAAGACATGGATTTACTGTCAAGTCTTAATTTATTTAATCATATGTATTTTGATTAGAAAATGCACAACTCCAAATAATGCAAATTAGAAACCTCTTTCTAATTTCATTCTACCTTGGCCAAGGATTCCTGGGTTGTCATTTAACGAATCGCATAGGACATATCTCCTCTTTTACTAGAGGTGGTAGATTCTTTATTGATCATTCATTATCTCCATATGTAACTCATTACACCCAAGCATACCCTATATATGCCTTAAAAGGCCTTAAGGAATTAGTCAAAGTATAATTTGTTACATACAAGATACTATGATGATCTCAAGTCCAAGGATCACATGTACTACTATCACATTAGGAATTCCTATTGACAGGTTAGTAAAACTCCATTAGGTATTCCATAGCGAGTCACGTTCAGTGAACTTATTCTCCAATAAGCACCTACATACTTGCTTTAGTGTCTCCACACAAATGACCATGAGATCAGTCATCCTCATCCAATGAGCAAGCAATATATGTACCAATCTATCCGGATTTACTAATCCCCTTTTTAGTAATCCCACGATTGGAAACTATTTTAGTTTTAAAGCTTTCTAAGAATTTAGATCTCATTAGCATGATCAACATCATGATTCTAAAAGCATTGCTTAAAACTATGGGTTATTTACATATTATAAAAACAGCACCATGTAGATAATTAAATGCCTTTAATAAATAAATATTTTATTAATAAATAAATAAGATTGTTTACAAAGTATGTGCTTTATCATCATACATGATTGGCTTGTATGCACACTACTATCAATTATGTACCCTACTTATTACATTGTAATTAGAAGTGACATTGTGACTTAAGAATATACTATGTGTATTTATTATATGACTAAGTGCTTATATATATACTACACTTGCAAGTTGCTGAAGTTCATGTGTTGTCCCAATTTGAGTGCCCATTCCCAACTTCTTCTTCACGTGAACTCCCACATGGCTAGCTACCCTATAGCTCTTCTCAATTTCAGCAAATATAGATAATGATTATGGGGGGAAGTGGGTATTTTGATGGATTTCAACTACTCCCAATTATCCTTCATACAATTTCTATTTTCATTGTTTTGATTTGGTGAACAAAGTCAAGAACCGGATATACAAATTGCCTATATATATGACATCTCTTCTTCTCATTCCATTTGCTGAGATTTCCTGAAGTATAGAATTGATAGCATATATATTGAGAGGGTTATCAGTGAGGGAGAATTGTTATAGCAGCAAACATCCATTGCAGAGGTATATCATTTCCCATTCTTGTTCTTCAAATTCTGTAAATTGCTAAGTCCTTGATTCTTTGATTAAAGCATGAATTGTATGATAAGTTGATTGGGAAATGCTTATTAGTTGCTATGTTAGCTTACATGTATGTTAGAACTGTGTTAGAATGTATCTGGAATGAATTTCGTAGGAAATTTCTAAGATGGGTTGTTGAGCTGTCGAAACAGAACAATGTCTGTCTCTGGCCAACAGCCTGCGCAGCTGCGCCAGTTATGTATTAGCCAGCGGCGCAACTGCGCCAGGACCAGTTTCTGGATTCCTGCTTCTGTTGCAAACCTGTTATGTACTATCATGTAGCATCACTTAGGACAAGCTTGTGAACATGATTTAACTTGTAGATATTAGTACAATGACATGATATAAGTATGTATAATCATGATAATGTACACTAATGATGAAAGGATTTAAAGTTTATAAATGAACTTAGAAATTTCTAAAGTGAACTTGTTATGAACATATCGTGTATGCATTCTGATTTTATGAATATGATAGTATGGTTTATATTGACATGAAATGCATGTTTAAAGTGTTAAGCATACCACATGATTGATAAATTAAAGTGATTTCAAAGGAAAGAAACTTAAAGACTTTTGAAGCAAACGTGACCAAGGTTAATGTCTTGTAAATTCTGACCATATGAGAGCATTTATATGGTTTAGAAATGTGTTTTAATACATGAAAGTCATGGTTACAAAACACTTTGTTTATACTAAACGACTTTGTGGACTTAGTATACTTTTCAATGAAAACTTAGAGTTTGAAGACTAATATCATCAAACACCGTGCGAGTTACGTTCTAAGCATGCAAGCATGAAGATTAAGATTTCATTATGCCTATAAACATATTGACATGAACATCATTTGTTCATACATGAATATCACCTATGCACGCTTATTCATAGAAAATGAATTTCTAAAGCATAGACTATGTGATTAAAATATACATGAGTAGTATACGCACGAGCATGCTTACTAAGTATTGTTAATCTCGTTATATGGTACTATGACTTTAGTAGTTGACACTTGAGACACGAACTTGATTAACTTAAGGTGACCAACATGAAAATCATATAACTTTGAAGTAGGTATAGAATGAGCATGCTAGGTTTTCAAATTTGAAACCATAGAGCATGTATATTGATTACTGTCAGTGGTTTGAATGTTAAAGATTATGCTCAAATTTTTTAGCTTCATGAAATGATAATGTGGCATGATGATTAGATTCTTGTGAGTGTAGACTCATATTAGTTTACACATACTAATTGAGAGACCGACTTGTTAATGTTAGGTCGTTTCAACGCAGTTTAATTAAAGCCATAATTAATTGTAGCTGAGCAAACAGGTAAGTATCCTATCCTATGCATTTACTTTATGCAAGGAACCTATGATTTGAATGCAAGTTCTCTAACTTACACAAACTCATATAATGTGCAAGTTTCCTAACTTCATTTGATTGTTATATTGAAAGCAAGTTCCCAAACTTCACTATTTGGTTGTGCAAGTTCTCTGACTTACACTTTTTATTTGTGCAAGTCTTCTGAAACTCATTCTTTATTGTGCAAGTTTCTTATCCTTCTCATATTGTTTTAAGCAGGTTATTATTGTGTTGCAAGTTATTTATTTAAGCTTGAATCTTATTTCCAAGCATGCTATTAGGTGGTTTAATTACTTTATAATTATTTCACATCGATCTTATTGATATTCGCACTTGGTGCACTTGAGTTCGTACAGTCTTGGACTTGTACCTTATTTAAAGTTCTATAATTCTTGAACTGCGTCAAATAGAGTCTGAACCCTTGTTCGGTCAGACAATTGTATGAGGTTTTATAAAAGTTATCTAGAACAATTGATGGTATGGATTCTTAGACTGAAAAGAACACCCCTTATATATAGGGGAGTACCCCAAGAATCTAGTATAAAGATACAAACAGCAGAATTAAATGTTATGCATATACATGACGTACGCGAGGCTAATCCCCTCAAGTACTTATTCTGTAGCCAGTAACCAAAGGGTCAATCAGCTATCGATTCCATTGGAGTTTTATAGTTCAAAGCATAATAAATGATTATAAGTTATTTAAAAATAAAACAAAGGTTTTAATAAATATACTAAGTAATTAATAAATTATTTAAGTATAAAGTTAATGATTTAAAAATCATTCCAATGAATAAATAAATATTTAAAAATTATTATAAGCTTCCAAAAATTATTATAAAGATAAATAAAATTATAATAAAGCTTATAAATAAAGTTTTACTAAGTTTCTAACTTATTCAACGTCCAGTGATATTTTAGAGCACCGAGATCGTACATAACATAGACCGAACGTGTCTATTTTGATTAATTAAATACTATTATCAATACTAATGACAATTATAAATATGTTTAACATATTTTTAGGTATCCTAAACACTTCAAGTAACTTTAGATAAATGTTCTTCGCACAGGCAAGTGTTCAAAATTTATCTTTTCATTGTACACGTAAACTTACTATATTGCGCAAGTTTTATACTTAATCTTATGACATTTACTTGAATACCCTTCGATACCTTCTACCAAACCTGATTATTATCACAGAAAAAGTTACTGCTATTGTTTCAGCATAACTTAAGAAATGAATCATTTATTCATATGAAATTGAATTGTTGTTTATCAAGCATCAAATGTCAGTCAAACCAAATTATTTTGGTAAGGCATCCTATACTGAGTTGAATTTACCCTAAAATGGGGTTTTCTATATGTGTGTCTATAATAGACAATAGAAGTAGAATGATATGCATACTTCTAGGATACTGAATAGGCTGATCCCCTATCTCAGTTTCGAATACGCAGATTTCTAAGTCTGTGTGACTGACAGAAATGGTTGAGTGAAATAAAAATTCCAGAAATAGTCGTCAACCCTAAGTAAAAATTTTTAAACTCTTGTTTATTCGAAATCAAATATTTTGTTATATAAACTTGATGAGCATGTCATAGCTCATTCTTGTAAATTATTTCCTTTCCAATTTTAGATGGTAATCCCGACACTTCTGACAAACATAGTGGAAAGAGACCCTGCGTAGAATAGCTTTATTTACTGTCTTTATTTACTGCAAGTCTACTTAGACTTTTTGTTGTAATAAAAACTAAAATTTGAGAACCATGTAACTGAACTTAGTATATAATATATATTATCATCTTTTATTTTCGCAACTGTGTATTGGTACATACTTAGATAATTTGTAATACGAGTTAAACATTACAGTATTCTTAGTGATTATATATCTGATTGCGTGTATTGGAAATATGGACTGTTCATATTATTGCTAGTGCTCTAAATTTTGGATGGATATGAACTACCGATATAAAAGGGATATTCATAGGATACATTCTATTTATCCCAGTGAGATTATCCAAACACAGCAATAGTTCTAAACAAGAATTGTTATCTGTTATGGGATACTGTGAACCTTGGATAGATAGGAATTATATCTTATTGAATATCAATAGTTTTTGGATAATCGTGAACTTCAGATCGGATACCACGGGTGTATAGATTTAGGGGCGTCACAAGCTCTCTAGATTTAATATGACAGAAGCATTAAGAAATAGAGAATTAGGCTAATCCAAGCAGTAAACATATAAGCTCGATTTGTTTAACTTGTTTTCTGATAACCTTAGCATTACACAAAAGCTTGTCCACAATTAGTATCACTAATTTACTACTTGTGATGAAGACATATCAATTACACGTAATACCAATCTTAATCTAGCAGATGATTTTAATTCACTAATTTAATCCTGCAGAAACAAAATTAGTAGGTTGAATAACATACAAGAAGTTAAAGTAGATAATCAGAATAAATCTCATGCAAGAAGGAATAAATAAAGTAAACTTGATCAAACCGTTAATTATGAATAAGGTTCAACATCCCTTCAGAACTGAATTGAAAGTATTAGCCCATGTCTTTAATGTTATAGATGATAGAATATAGAATATGATTGAATCGTAGAATCAATAATACCTTAACTATTACATATATTTATAGTGCTAGACAAAGTCCTAAATCCTATAAGAACTAAAAATCTAAATCCTAAAAGGAATTACAAATCATAATTAGTTTCCATAAAGAAATAGAATCTAATAACGAAATAAAATCTCAGTCCAAAGCAATCCTAATTCTAATAGCAATATCAATCCAAATCCATGTAGAAAGATGCCAAAATATGCTTTTAGAAACTTTTCAAAAATCCAAGATTTCTAAATTTTATTTTTCTCCTCAATTCGACTCCAAATTAACTTGTTTCCATTCTTTTGGCTTTAATTCACCTAAAAATAATAAACAACTTATTAAGCTCATATACAGATGAAACATGCAATAAAACCAAACGTAAAGAAATAAAAAAATCATGAATATTGTGTACTTATCAAATTCTCCCACACTTAGTCTTTTACACGTCCTCGTGTAAACCAAAAGTTTAATTTCCAAAAAAAATCTACTCAACCATAATGTCAAAAGATTTTAAGATCAAATCATGATTATCAACACTAAACCCACAAAAACATAATCAATGCTTCATCAATTAACTTAAAACAACAACCATGCATTTCAACCATTGAATTTCATTAAGTCAAATTTTATCCACATAAGCACTCTTCTATGATCCACACACTTACTCAACTTAGTTACCATAGAGCAAAAACCGTACACACCACTCAAGACTCAATATAAATTTTCCTGCTTTATTTTTTTTACCAGAACCCTTTCATTTTCCTCTTTGTTTCCGGCGAATGCATTTTATGCTCCGTTTCACCTTCCTTAATCTTTCTTTTGTAAGTGAGTGCATTTTATGCTCCATCTCAATTATTCGAACGTGTTTATGGGAGAGTGTGTTTTACGCTCCATCTCATCCCACCACATGGTTTCTCTTTTGCTTTTTTTTCAATTTTTTTTAGCAGATTCTCACTGTGATTCACAACTTTTCTGATTTTTTTTCACATGATCCTGTAAATAGCATAAGCAGTTTAATAGTTCTAAAGCATGAGATTAGTGCACATAGACAACTCCATAGATAACTTAGCCAACTAAGCATATATCACATGTTCAAGTACTCATGCGACACAAATTCAATTTAAATCAATTACTATGGATCATGACTTAGTTTTTCTCAATCATTAACCAATTAAGCATCAAACAAATTTTGAAATTTAGCATTGATTTTCAATTTTTGGCTTTAACCTTCGAACTCATAGGTAAATAGAATTATGGAACTCAAATTTTTTAAAAATTTTCAAAAGGCATCAAATTTTCAAATTTCCTATCAAAATCGGATCAATATCCCTAAATAAAATAAAAACCTAAATCTTTTTCCCCACACTCAAACCTTACATTGTCCCCAATGTAAGAAAATCATGCAAAAAAGAATGAACTACATGAAAATAAAAAAAAAACTAATAAGTAAAGGGATAGAAAAATCAAATCTAAGATTTTGGGTTGCCTTCCAAGCAGCTGCCCTTGTTTATTGTCATTGGCTTGACATCTTCCCTCTCATTCTATGTAATTGGACTTGTGAACTTCAAGTGGACTAGTAACAGTTTCATCTCTAAATTAGGAACATTTTGTACTTCATGATCCTGCTCTTTTCCAACCATAAAATCCTCCTTGTATAGTATTCGATCAAAAGATTTCTACACTGAATAGTCCACAACATCAATAGCAAAAATAAAATTAATATTACCAAGATACCTTTTAGCTTCATGAATGCCGAACTGGACATTTGCTTCATCTAATTCCATAGTGAAGGTCCTATGGTGTTTATCATTTAGTGTCTTCGCTGTTTGCACCGATAAAGTTGTACCATCCATATCCTCCTTGTGAAAATCTACAGAAATTATTAACTCGTCCTCTTGTTCCTCCTCATCAAACTTTATGTTCACTTTATTGTCACACATAGCACTACTGCCCGTTTCTAAATCAAGCATTGTCTCTTTTCTCTCCTCATCTTCACATCCCAGGGTAATTGCACTTACATTCTCAATAATTTGAGAAGGTGACCCCTGTAGACACTCAAAATTTTCCTTGCCCCAATACTAACACTGTAGGAGGGCAAAATCGTCAATCAAGCCAACCTCGGTCCCAACACCAGACATCCAATCTAAATCCGACCACCAATGTCGATTCTTCAGCCTAAATCCGATCCCCAATATCGGTAAACCTAAATTTGATCCCCAATGTCAGTCAAATCCAGTCAAATCTGATCACCAATATCTGTACTCCAACCAAATTCGATTGTCAATCGGACTGTCAATCCTGTGATGCTCCCAAATTTGGACCGCCACAAGGTCACTCGAATTCGGTTTGTCAAGTTCTATAATCTAACACCATGATAATAATATTATAACTAAATGTCGCATTGCAAAGCAGAATAATACACATCACTATTACCGAATAGATTACATTTAATTAATATAATTTATTCACGTCCCAAGGTCTCGTAACTTAAACATTGATTACATAGCTAAGACATGACTTAAGCATATATAACCTTAACTAGTACATAATAGAATAAGTTCTTATTACAATCATAAGTCCTACATAATATTAAGCTACTCAGTAGCCTTTCCCTTGCCCTTGTCGGTGCCCGAGGGTCTGCACTGCTCTACCTGAACGGAAATATTTTAGGGAAAGCAAGAATGAGCAACAAGTTTGCTCAGCAAGTAATATAACAACATGGGTGAGTAATATAGTTCTCGAAATTCAAAAGGGTATAGAAAGGTATGATAGTTCAAGGATAACAAGAAATATCAACAATTTTCAATAACAGCCGCTAAGGACATCAGAATATCAATAAGATTCAATATTAATTCACTTCATGATTTCAAGATAACTGAATACTGAGCAGTCACTAAGGACTATGAACTTCTACTAGAATTAACAGAAATATA
Organism: Panax stipuleanatus; assembly: GCA_020205555.1. NCBI lineage: Eukaryota > Viridiplantae > Streptophyta > Magnoliopsida > Apiales > Araliaceae > Panax > Panax stipuleanatus. The sequence goes on from CM035119.1 coordinate 49,031,196, forward strand.
CTGATAATCCAATAAAAACAAGTACAACAGGTGATCAGCCTAAAGTACCCTACGGTATGCATATCGTTCAATCGTACTAAAGTGCGCACGTCGGTCTCCCGACAATATATAATTTCCCTACAAAGAAGGTTGTTCTTCTCAGTCAATCTAAGACTCCGCACCAATCAATTGGTTTGGATAGCTTTCAAATCATGATATAAGTCTAGCCGAATCGAATGGCATAGACCACTCTTTATAAATTCAATACTTGACATTAAAGTTCGAAGAATAAGTCATGATTTGAATAACTTACTTGCACAACAATAAATTATATGAATTCAATAAGAATAGAGTTCAAATGCTTGCTTACAATATCCGTTGAATAAAGTAATACAAGGTTGGGATACTTGCAAATAATTCAAGAACGGGTTTAAGGAAACTTGCCTTAAGTGTAGATTATCGAAGTAAAGCTTATCAACACGTCGAAGTCCTATTAGCCGAATCGAATGGCATAGACCACTCTTTATAAATTCAATACTTGACATTAAAGTTCGAAGAATATAATCGAATTTATCATAACTATGACGCAATAAGTCATGATTTGAATAACTTACTTGCACAACAATAACTTAATACGAATTCAATAAGAATAGAGTTCAAATGTATTCGTTGAATAAAGTAATGCAAGGTTGGGATACTTGCAAATAATACAAGAACGGTTTTAAGGAAACTTGCCTTAAGTGTAGATTACCGAAGTAAAGCTTATCAACACGTCGAAGTCCTATTGTAACAATATTTTTACATGTGTAGGATATTCGTTAGCTAAGTGTATTCAATATACAAGTTTGATATGTAATTCAAGTATACACATATGGCTCACACTTAGTCTTGTAGCCCTATATATACATCATTTCGTACTTATTCTTATGTAGCATGAAATCGGATTATAGGTCACTATAATTTCAATTGACGTAGTTCGGAACCATCGTTAGACTTATCATTTGGAACGTTAAAACACCTTGTAAATCTACTTATGGTTTCATAGCTTAGCATGCTTATAGATATTTAAGTAACATTCTGGACATGTATCTCAGAATTAAGGGAACAACATAAGTATGTCTCAAGTTTATGTCATAATAAAACAACTCTGGAAATTCTGCACCCTGGCGCGGCCGCGCTTGGTTTGCACTAAGGAGTGGCGTGGCAGCGCGGCTCCTGGTGCAGACTAAGACAGGGCTGCCCTGCAGAACCCAACTCAAAACGCCATGCTCATATATGAAGGATAATGCTAAACACACATGTTTATGCCATTCTAATCATGCATCTCATGTTCTTTGTTTCACTCCCTTAAAACTTGTTCTTAATCATGCTCAACTATTTTATCGTACATAGGACTAGCTAGGCATACATGACAATCATGTTTAGAGGCATATAATATCTTGTCACAATGGTCATAATTTTCAGAATACTTATAATGTATCTATTAACAAAACTTGTTTTCAAACTATTGAGGTCTCTTTTGAAATCTTATGTTAAACCATTCTATATGCAATGTATCTTCACATACCACATGTCATGCTTTCATATGCATAATTAGATTAATAGGGAGTGGCGCGACAGCGCGACTCCCGTTCCAAACCAGAAACTTCTCTGCAAAAGCAAGGCTTCAGGCTAAGCCTCACATACATCATGAAACATGCATTTAATCAACTACATTATGTTTCTAACATGCATACTAACTCAACTAACATGCTAGCATCATTTCACACAACCAATTCCAACTAAACATGCTAATTTCTATGAATTGAACTTCAAATGGGTTTAGAGATTATACCTCTTGAGCTCTAATTTGCACAAGACTTGCTCTCTAATCTCAGAATTCTCCCTAAGCAATATCCTTACTCTCTCTATAACACATAACAATTAATCTAGCAAAATGAAATGAGAAGGGGAGCTTACCATTTATAGAGGATTGATTGTCCCTACCAATGCTTTACACCATGAATCAAACTAAGAGATGGAAGAAGAAATCAATGGACAATAGATGGTTGGTGAGTAGTTGTTATACTCCATCATGAATCTCACTCCCCCTAAAATGATGAGCTAGAATGATCTTGGGAGAAGAAGGAGGGATAGGCTTCTAGCCTTTTGGTGTTACACGTGAATGAGAAATGGGAGAGCAATTGGACACTCAATATGGGACAAGAATACTCAACATTTGCAATTAGAAATGGAATACTATATACTATATACTTAGTACATTTATGCATAACTTAGTTTATATTCACTTAGGGGTATACATGGACTCAAGTGTCATAACAACATTACATGGTAGCACATTGGGGTACATGTACACACATTGATATATAATCCATGTACATTTTGGTAATATCAAGTTATGAGTTAATTGAACAGTGACATACTACATTATCATAAATCTCATTATTACAATTATGTAACTTATTAAAATAGTTGTTGCTATTAATTATTCGCATACTTTAATTTAATATACCATATAGTATTCATTAAAGTACTATACCCACCACATGGTCACATATGCAACTCATACAATTCTTTACTCTTACAATATAGTTTTCATATTTCATGTTCTTACTAAAGTGTCACACTACACTTTATAATATGGTTTATATATTACATAGCCTCTTGTATTGTCACAATGCACTTTATATAATATAGTTTGGTTCCATACTGTACAATGTACATGAAACATGCATTTTCATAAGTCCAACCATGTGACTCACTTCCTTTTATTATATAGTTTCTATATTACATAGTTATGTTAAAATGTCACATTATACATTATATAATATAGTTGTAGTTATTATACCACATGTGATTACATAACTTTACACTAAATAATTAATAGAACCAATATTAATCCCAGATATTAATTAACTATTTATTCATTAATATGTTATTACTCATAATAATCATTAATTAATAATATATTATTAATTAATTATCCACTCATTAATTCTTTCTTTAATTGATTTAAATCATCATAATTCTCTTCACTATGCCACATAAGGCATTCATCGAGCTTATCGTAACTCCACATTCTTTCTCAATTATTATCAATTCAACTTAATATAATTGAGTTAACTCATCTCATGATACAAAATCATTTATATTCAAATAAATATTCATTTTTATTAATATATTCAATTAATAATATTTGGAAATTCTCGAGTATTACAAATCCAGCTCCGATAGTTAATCGTACCCTCAATTCAGCTCCGATTGTCAATTAGATCGTCAATCCAGCTCCGATAGTCAATCGAACTCTCAATCCAGTCCCGATAGTCAATAGGACCGGTTATCCAGCTCCGATCGTCAATCGGACCGTCAGATCATCCCCGATCTCAAAATTGGGACATCAGCTCAAACCTGGTCATCAATATCAGGACAACCACAGCATCGATCAACCATATCGGGATGTCAACGCATCCCCGGATGCAACTCGGGAGGTATAAATCAGCCCTGGCAGCAACCCGGGAAGTACAGCTCAGCCCCGACATCAGTCCGGGAAGTCAGGTCTACTCCAGACATAAACCTAAAGTGCCACAACACTTCCAAAAGAAAACTTGGAATGACCACGTCAGCCACAGAGGCAACACTGGGGACAAACATACTTGAATGGGATCCAAATCTTGAAAACAGCTTCCGGAAGTCAACCAGAAGCCATGCCGACACCAAGGGCAACCTCGGGATAGGCAAAATGGTCATTTTACCAACACTTATCCAATTCAGTTAAACTCAAGCCGAATTGATTCTGCCAAGGTCAGAAAGAACCATAACGGTGATTCCGGGTGAAAACAGCACCAGACGGCTCATCGGGCAAACTATGGGAAAATGAAGACCCGATCATGAACTCATCTTTGGGGACTTAAAAAGGGTTAAAACCAATGTCATTGCAACACTCTCAGCGAGGGATTTTTGAAAAGCTATAGCACGCCCCAAATGGACGCTCCGATCAAAAGTTATGAAGTTCAGAACTTGACATCGCGTTGCCCGGCATGCATGCACCTCGAGACGACCAAACCGGGCACGTGGACCCCACCTAGGGGAGCCGCAGCTCTACCTGCGGCTGCCGCAGGTAGAGTGTAGGCTCCCTGGCCTATAAATAAATGTGCCCCCCGTTTATTTTCAACAATTCATAAACACCGTGAAGCTCTGTCTGTTCGATTTTCTGACTTTTAACACCTCTTCCAAACCCAAATATTTTTAGTCCAACACCTAGACAAACCCATATACTACCACATATCAAAAAACCACCGGTAGATTTGGTCGTTTGAAGCCCACTAAGTGGCGAAAAGCCCGTTTTGCAGGCTATTGTAAGTATTTTTACGATCAGCAAGTTGCTATTACTACTTTGCACTGTTCTACACTTGCACACGAAATTTCACTTTCTAAATATGCCCGGAACTTAGTTCCGTGGCCTTTTTCATCAAAACTTGATACATTTTTGTACTTAAACTCCATTTTCAGCATTTTTACAACTCGAATTGATGATCTGTCAGCTTTAACAGCTCCACTGCACTTGCACGCACATTCTGGCAACTTCGCCAGACTGGGTTATCTTTCCAGTCCGGGTTTGGCCATTTTTTGTATATATTTAACTGCAAATGTAATAACATTTCAATTCTGTCAAGCCCGGATGTCAAATCCGAGGTAGTTTAACGCTTTTATATATATTTACGCATATGTAATCGACATTCACCATCACTGGTACTTATATCAGTCCTGTTTGACTACATTTCTGCCAATATATATATATATATATATATATATATATATATATATATATATTTTCAGTTGACCTGGACTATTTTGTGTCCATTTTACTGCTTTTGCACACTTCCCCATATTAGGTGCTCTTTCCCCAGTCACTAGGTGACTATTTTTTTGTTAATTTCAATTCCAATACGGGCACAGGAGCGAAAACCCATCGCCCTTTTTAATATTTTTCTATATATATATATATATATATATTTCATTTCTATCACAGCCTGGATTATTTCGTGGCTATTTGCAGTTATTTTATAAATATATATATATATTTCAATTCCAGTCCGGGCTTGCGAGTGAAAATCCATCACCCTTTTTACAGCTTTTATATATATTTAACTATATATATTTCTTTACTCAATTTATTTAACTGCTGCATTTAATATTCATTTTTTATATGAATCTGCATTGACATATCTGCTGGCGGACTAGATTTATCCAAATCTCGCCAATTCTAGCTTTAAACGGTTCAAACAGGTCCCGACAGAACCTGGAAGCTATAATGGCTGAGATTTCTTTAAATCTAGTTATTTTTATAGTTTTAACTTCAAAAGCAACCTCGCGTCCCTTAGATCACTATCTAGTGGGAACGAGACGCTTCGGCCGTGCGGACCGGGATTTACTGAATGAATCCTTTGTTCTGGCTATCTTGGGATATTTATTTATTTCTGTACAAATTTGAACTGTGCAGGTTTTCTGGCTACTCATATGTGAGCCTAGGAATCGTGGGATTTATGATCAAACTGATCAGAATCTGATTCCCACGATGGACAAACTCCGATTTACAGATGTACCCTGTCAGTTTTTTCTATAAAATGTACATGCACAGACCTTAAAACGGTTATCCGGATTTAAGGTCTCAACATAGTGAAAATATGGATTGTCATGTCAGTGTCCCTCCGATAGTTTTTATACCCATGAAAAGACCGACACTTTATATTTCTGTGGTCGAGGATGCTTCGCAGCCCGACAAATCACCATTTGCATGCAGCCTTAAGGCTATAAAGATAAAATTGAGAGTAGCGATATACTTCAATTTCTATGTCAGCATAAGGGTTTGATAAAACTAGCTTTCAAAACATCACTGTCAATTCAATTCAAAAGTTTTTGCAAATCAAATTAAATGATGCTTTTTGCAAATCAAATCAAACACTTCGTGTAAATACTCAACGAAGCCTGTTAAAGCTTTCAATCAAATCCAAAGGCACAATTTTCAAACAACATTCACTCACGCATTCCAGTTTTATGGAAAATATTGAAAAGATTGCGGTACCGTGTTTACACGGGAGTCGTGGGGTGCCTAACACCTTCCCCACATTTAATCAAGCCCCCGAACTCAAAACTCTGATTTCAAAGATCAATTTTTGATAGTGTCCAGCAATTGGGTCTTTTTTCAAATCAAACTCGATTGAGTTGGTACAACCATTTTTAAATCTACCAACTGGCAACTCAGTTAAAACATTTGAATCGTCAACATGATAGATGTTGGCCTCTTTCCTAAAAAACCCTTCAAAACCTTTTTCACAATAAAAAGAATAAGGGTAGAGATAACTTAGGAAGATCGATTTGAGGAAAACCGGGTTATAAATAAACTTGCGGTATTTCTTAAATTTTCCAATGTCGACAGGTGGCGACTCTGCTGGGGACAGTATAGGGCTTAGGCCACTTTCAATCTTTTCAAACATTTCCCTTTCAAAACTATTTAATGCGTGAAATCCTGCATCTCCACAGTCAATGGATGAGTGAATGCTGCGTTTTTCATTGAATGTATGAATGCTATGCCTTTACATTGAATGAATGAAAATAAATGCTTTAGTGCTTCGCACCCATATTAGTGCTTCACACAAACTGTCATTGCATGCATAAGCGGTGAGGCCGATGTATGTGAATGTATGTCGTGTGTCCCTCCACCAAGAGGCTAACCCGGTCGGTGATAAGTAAGGACTCTGGGGACGACTAAGTCTCCGGGGCTGCCTCCTGAAAATGCACCACCCTGATTCTCTCCAGTTGAACGATCGGATTAACTTCCCTTCTAGTAGATTGCGATGATCTGGGAACCTTCATGCCGAAACTAAGCCCACTAGAGTAAACCTAAGATAGGTCAGCCTCTGATGAACCCAATCGATGGTAGGCTTCTTCATGCCTTTCTCTTTCAATTCCATGTCAAGTCTCCAATTTACTGAGGAGCACAATGTAAATGACAATAATAAAATATTTACTTTCCTGTCAAATATCTTGTCATCCTGCCATCAAAGCGACTAACCTCTGTTTTGCAAGATAAACTCTAAAAAAAACATCATGCATCCAATTCTTGCCTACATCAGGAAACTGACACGCCTACTTTTTGTTGTAGGTGAAAAATTGGTCTCACTACTAGATCATAATCTGAAAAGGCACAAAGCCTATCCACCGACATGGCTAAAAGTAGCCAATGCGAGTCGGGTACCATGTCTCAAAAAGAGTTCGAAGGACTTAAGAATCAAATAGCAGAGTTGGCTATCCTCCTAAGATAACAAAGCAAAAACACTTAGGGCTAGCCAACATTCAATCAAACAGAACCCTCCTTCCAGGGTGGTAATCAAAGTATTGACAAAAAGGGGGAAATGCATATCCCTGAACCGCGATCCAGTAAAAGAACCAACAAACCCCCTGAAATCACAAATTTCAGGGAAGATCGAGAAACTGGCGATATCCGAAGGAAAGTCCGACTAATGGAAGAAACCATCAGAGCAATCAAATGGACAGGAAACCTTGGAAGTGTTACATATTCAGATCTCTACATATTCCCAGGGGCTAAATATCCTGATAAATTCCAAGTCCCAGAGTTTGAAAAATACAGTGGGGCAGGCGATCCTTATACGCACTTGAAAGTATACATTGGCGAGCTAGGGTCTTATGTTATAGATGAAAACCTCCTAATGCAGCTTTTCCAAAAGAGTCTCACTGGAGAGGCTAGGACGTGGTATGCTCGACTTGACAATGCCAAAATCCACAGTTGGGAAGAGCTAGCTCATGCCTTCCTAACTCAATACAGCTTCCAATCTCAGATTGTTCCGGATTGATATCAAGTGTCCAAAGTCAAAAAGCAGCATCGAGTCTTTCCGTGAGTATGTCCAAAGATGGAGACGTCTGGCAGCACAAGTCAGCCCGCCTATGACCGAAGCTGAAATGGTGATGACTTTCATAGACATACAAGAGGCACTTTACTATGAGCGAATCCTGGCCGGAATAGGAAAGCCATTCTAAGAGATGATCAAACATGGCGAAATGACAGAGATGGGCCTGAAAGCAGGTAAGATCAAAGATCTCACAGGCTTGAAAGTAGTTGACGATCATATATAGTCTGGAAAATATGCGAGTGATCCCATAAGGGTACCCAAGGAAGGCGATGAAGATGTATCCCTCATTGTACAGGGGCAGTCTAGGAGACCTAACCATAGTCCCCCCATTTGGAAGAGGGAAAATAATATGTCGCACAACAGACTGCATTCAACAATTAGAAGGAGAGAAAGAGGAAATTCGAAAGAACTAAAAATCGGGTGTTCACTCCACTAGGTGATTCCCTTGAAAACATATTAGTGATGTTAATGGATCACAAGAAAATTACCAAACTGGCTCCACCTCTGGATCCAAAAAGCAAAAGATACAATCCTAACCAGATATGTGCTTACCATTTAGGATCTCTAGGACACAATACAGAAGACTATTGGTCCTTAAAGTATAAAATTCAAAACCTGATCAAAAATGGCGATTTTGTGGTTCAACAACCTAACCATCCAAATGACAACCCCAACCTTCTGATGCAGCATGATATGGAGGAAGTAAACATGATCGGGTCAGGAAGCGATGAAATACATCCAAATCTTAAATACATCCAAAGGATGGAGGATTACCCCCAAAGGAATAAGACAAATGTCCTAGAGTCAGAAAATTCAGAGGAGGGTATGATAATAATGCAAAATTTAGATGCGATCCAACATCAAGTGACTTTGTTGGCTAATCTGGTAGTGCGCCAACATCAGGATACAAGGCAGCATTTCACTCAAATATCAGAAAGCCAAGAGAAAGAGGAGGTTATTCAGAATGAGAGCATATCTCCCTCCAAGATCTGCCGACTAAATAAAGAGGATCAGAGCATGTTGAATGAACGAGAAAGGTGGAATGATCAAATTACTCGAAGTTCTCACCAAAAGAAAAATCCTCCGGAGGAGTGCGAACTCCCAAATAGGAAATATTAAGAGACATTCCAAACACAAGCAAACCCTCGAAATCCTACGGCACCGAGAGTCGGGGAAAGTATGCGGAGAAGGGTATTCACACCTTTGGAGGACTCATTAGAAAATATGTTAGCCCTATTGATTATGCAGGAAAAGATCACTAAGCTCGCTCCACCGATGGATCCCAAAGGAAGGCAATATAATCTCAACAAGAGGTGTGCTTACCATTCTAACTCACCCGGACATGCAACTAAGGAATGCTGGTCTCTAAAGCACAAAATCCAGGACCTCATTGAAAATGGAGAACTGAAGAAAGAATTCCCCATGACCAAAAAAGGCGAGAGGGAGATAAAGAGCTCAAGATGTCCACTAAAAGCGGGCAATTCAAAGGATGTGACGGCTATGAGCATCAATCCTGGCATAACACAAGGTGGACCGACCCGAATCTTGGGAATGACCGAAGAAATAAAAGAATCTCCCAATGAAGTTCATCCACCATCATCAAATATCTTGATGACCAAAGCCAATAGCTACATGCCTGACCTTATCCTTCTGGAAGATGAGGAGGAGATACTAATCCTTCCCAGTATGGAAAAAGCACAAAAGGAAAGTTCCCTGCGAGAGATACCACATCAATGCGAGGGGGATTTCATACTCAAATCCTCTCAATGCTATGAGTAAGGTGAAGGAGCAGACGAAAAAAAAGGTGGCAAAATTCTCAAAGAAGCCAACCCCTCGAGGAATTTGGAGTTCATCCCTTTCTGCGACGAGTCCAGTTTAAGCCTCCTTAAGGGATATGCTGATTCAAGAGGCGATCAATTTGTGGCAGGGATTGAAGATATTCAGAGCCAAGAGGGAACCTCTATCACAAGCCTCGAAGGCGATATAACCACTGATGACTGGACTATCATGCCTCAATTAGCCAGAAGGACGTAGATCCAGAGGAAAGCTGCGAGTTCCATAGGATGTCAGGACGTTATCCTTTTCTTTAGCCTTATGCCTTTTATTTTCCATGCATACAAAATCAAAAGACCAAAAAAATCAAAAAATGAAAAAGGAAAAAATCAAAAATCGAGCATTTCATACAAGGGCATGAACTACGAATGACCTGATCTCCCTCAACCTAGGAGTACGTAGGTAACCATCTATGGTGCGATCAAACCAAGCAAAAATCCAAAGCATTTGCAAATCCCAGCATCAAATTCCAAAGCTCATCGAACCAAATTCAAACCCCAGATAAACTCTTTGCAAACCTCTTCAATTAAACAACCAGAACTACGCATGACCTGATCTCCCTCAACCCGAGAGTACGTAGGCAGCCCTCTATGGCACGGTTTGACCTTTAAGAAAAAACAAAAAAATGAAAGACCAGTCCCAAGACACCGAAGATAAATAAAAGCCAAATTCTATCAAACCACCTGGTCAACAGGCCTTGCTAAGGAAAATCAAAGCTAGTCTCTAAACCCGTGGATAAGTGGGATAACAGTGCCAACATGGCATCTCTCTGAAGATAGAGGAGCAGTTGCAAGCTCCTAACCCTAGGTCTCCATACGAGCCAGAACATCCAATGCTATCTGTATACTACGCCCTCGTCCTTCTCAGCAAAGGCAGCCTCTCGAGTGGCTCGAGCCTCGCCTCTATCAACAGAAGTTATATCTCCACTAGAATGGGCCGTCAACATTGACGCCCTGGCCTGATCTATCTTGAAGGTCATCCGAGCTATAAAATATGCCATAGCCAAATCTGTTGCGACAAGGACACGCGGTAGGTCACCAACCAAAGTCGTGGTCAAAGCCATCACCACCAACCATCACAAGCCCTTGAGTCCAATTCATTGGAGTCCGAAGGCATCTCGACATCAATTGTCAAAGTTAGAACAACAACACAATGATATATCAAGCATAAACATCCGCAAGGACCTTCGAAGAGCTGAAGCCTCAATTTGAAACCTTCATCAAAGCAGAAGAAAGGTCATTAAAGCCAATTGCTCCTACAAATCAAAAATAATAACTGGGGCATCCAAGCATTAAAACCAAAATCCACCACCTGTTCACCATGGGGGTCATGCGATTAAAGACTCTTGCGATCTCGGCATCTTATCAGCCCATCGGTCAAACATACAACCAAGCAATCCTCCTCAATGATAAGCAATACTGGGGAAAGTTTAAAGTCAATGACAACCCGACGTGGGGATCATTACAAGAAGACTGGACCAATTTTGGAAATTGCGCAATTTAATACTGGGCATTTATCAACCATCTAATCAATATGCGCCAGTCGGCACCGTCAGCATGGTCCATCGTCATCCAAGCTTCCACCATTGGCGATACGGTATGACCAATCGACCTTTGCTAATCATAATTTTCTTAGAATACTGTGATTCACTGATAAGGTATGACTCTTTCATCTCTTTATGTGCTTTTAAATTCCATGCATTAGCGATAATACACATAAGTCCTGCATTAAGGTCTCAGAAAAAGAGAAAAAGAAAAAGAGATTTTTGCTTAACTTGTTATGAATTGGATTAATTCTGATAAGCGTCCGTGGAGCAAGAATCATAAAAGCGATTAGAGAATTAAGATTATTCAACCTTTTGATTAGGCACGACATCCTAGTTCAAAGCACTTTTAGAGCAAACTTGACCTCATATGCATGTTTGCACTTTGCAATTGACCTGGCTCTTAGTTGCGGGATATGAAACTATGACGACAAGGATGACGATTTGTAGCCAGTCTAATGTCTCGAATCGTGGTCTGGGTTACTCGAGTAATTAAGCCCGAGGGGTGTCTTTACACCTGGTGCCCTAAAGCCATCTGGTTTGGGAGCCACCAGCCCAACGCTCGTTACATGGGTAACTCAGTACCTAAGAAAATGAGCATTGCAAGAAATCAAAACCTAAGAAGATCCAAAGCGTGGCCTAGGTTACTTGAGTAATTAAGCCCGAGGGGTGTCTTTACACCTGGTGCCCTAAAGTCGTCTGGTTTGGGAGTCACCGGCCCAACATTCGCTATACGGGTAATTTAGAGCCTAAGAAAATGAATCTTGTACAAGCTTAAGCAAAGATCAAAAAGAATAGACCGCCTGACTTGTCTCGAATTGTGGCCTTTGTTACTCGAGCCAGTAAATACGAAGGGGTGTCTTAACACCTAGTGCCCTAAAACCATATGGTTTAGGAGTCATTGGTCCAAAACTCGTTACATGGGTAACTCTGAAAAGCCTAAGAAAATGAGACAAAGTTTAGCGTGAAAAGCAGAAAAATTTGGCAAGAAAAAATGAGGACATCTAGAATTCATAGAAGAGAAACCCCTGCTAAGGGTTGCGTCACACATAGTGCGCATGTCATATGATGTTAATCTTGTGAAGAGCAGTGTCTAGAGCGAAGATGATGTGTCTTTGATGAAGGGAGACAAGTCTTTTGAATCTAATTATACCCATGAAAAATGACCATGGACGTTTAAAAGTTTTCTTGCGATTTCATAACTTGTAAAGCAAAAATTTGGATTTCCTTAGGAAAAATTCATTTTCATACTCCCTTTCAAAATCTTTAGCGATAAGATAAGAGCTCAGTGAATACAAGCATTCAATTTCATAAACTTTAACTTCAAATGCCGCATTCACAAGATCATACTAATCTCGACGGCCCGAGCCATCAAACTATCGGCACATATTGTTGTCTGTCTGAATGTGCAGGATATTGCTCACCGTGGACATGGTCAACAAAGCAAGTTTTTCTATGAACCCCAGTAACAACCTGTGTGAGGGATGGGGCATTTCTCCATTCCATGAAATGGAAAGAATCTACGGCGGGACCAAGTTCCTCGTCAAAAGAAAAGGGAAAAATCCTCAACAGAGTCCTTAACTCGGGAAGAACAGATGCCCGATGACAAAAAGATCTAGCGAATGAAATCTACACCATCAAACATGTCAACATGAGCCAAGCCCTCACAAGTCGAGGCCTCTAAACTGAAGTCCAAATTTAGGCAATGAAAGAGCAGGCTACATCCTCCAGGACGTCAGCTTCACCCGGGTCATCAGTCAAGCCAGAGCTAAACTAGCAAGGTCACAAGTAAAAAGCTTGCCCTTTTCACACTCAATGATCAGCCGATGCCACAACCCCAGCGAAGCATCGAGAGATGATCTAGGTGCGAAAGTCATATAATACTCTATCTTCATAAAGGACAGATGATGGAATATGTTATACATATCCTCAAAAGGATCACCGAGGTCAATCAAATCAAATCAACCCCGATCTCCAATCGGGCCGGCAGATCAACTCTAATCCATCCCCATCAGAGACGACGTATGAAATAGGAACATCTGAAATTGCTCTGCGAATGACAAAAGGAGCTATACGGGAGTTAGAGCTGCTAAGTCTATCAAAATCCATGTCTGAAAAGAAACTCAAAATCACCTCAGAAAGAGTGAGGTGTGGTTCTACATCAATTCAATTAAGCATGTGCATCAACCTAGGATAAATTAAGATCATTATATCATGTCTGGTCTGCACATGTGCAACAAGCGCTACATCAGCGCACATTTCAATCAAAACATTAGGCATGCATACCCAATAGAGTCAAAAATGCACACACATTGAACACACAAACTTGATGAAAAAGTCTGCTACCGTTCGAGTAGGCTTTGGGAAAGTCCAGTGATCAACCATTATCCCTACCATCAGGGTAGGTGCTGTTGCGAACTATCGGTGCAAGTTATCATCAGGATAGGCATCGGGAGCACCCATTGAGGTAACTCGATGAAAGAAATATATCCTCAGCAGAGGAGTCTTCCAAAATATACAAACGACATCAGAAGGTATGCCCCACAAAGAGTATCAACAGATGTGAGAAACCATTGGGCTTAAACCAGGGTAGCACCAAGGGCCATCACAGACGACATCATCCCCAGCAGAAATATGGTAAACATTTCAGTTTATCTTCATCAAACAAGCATCAGCAACACCAATGGAAATCAGACCATTGGAGTAAACACCAGCAAAGACATCAGCAGTACTGATGAAGCCAACTGTGGATATCGGTACCAACACAAACACCAGTAAAGGTAATGCGATGCGATGCGATTTGCGATGCGATGCGATTTGCGATGCAAGGCGATTTGCAAAAACATGTTAACACTCATTGCATTGCGATTTGCATCATTAATATCTTGTCATATTTCAAGTGTCTATCAATCTTTATCCTGTCCATTCCACTACATTGCATGGACATGATAAAAAAGGGCATCTGTAGACACTCAAAATTTTCCTTGCCCCAATACTAACACTATAGGAGGGCAAAAATCGTCAATCAAACCAACCTTGATCCCAACATCAGACATCCAATCTAAATCCGACCACCAATGTCGGTCCTTTAGCCAAAATTAGATCCCCAATATTGGTAAACCTAAATTCGATCCCCAATGTTGGTCAACTCCAGTCAAATTTGATCACCAATATCGGTACTCCAGCCAAATCCGATCGTCAATCGGATAGTCAATCCAACTCCGATAGTTAATCGGACAATCCAGCTTCGATAGTTAATCGAATCATCAATCCAGCTTTGATAGTCAATCGAACCCTCAATCCAGCCCCGATAGTCAATCGGATCGGCTATCCAGCTTTGATCGTCAATCGGACCGTCAGATCATCCCCGATCTCAATATCGGGACATCAGCTCAAACCCATTCATCGATATCGGGACAACCACAGCACCGATCAACCATATTGGGATGTCAACGCAGCCCTGGCAGTAACCCGAGAGGTACAAATCAGCCCCAGTAGCAACCCGGGAAGTACAGCTCAGCCCCGGCATCAGTCCGGGAAGTTAGGTCTACTTCGAACATAAACCTAAAGTGCCACAACACTTCCAGAAGAAAACTTGGAATGACCACATCAACCACAGAGGCAACACTGGAGACAAACAGACTCAAATGGGATCCAAATCTTGAAAACAGCTCCTGGAAGTCAACTAGAGGCCATGCCGACACTAAGGGCAACCTCGGGAGGGGTAAAATGGTAATTATACCAAATCTTATCTGATTTAATCAAACTCAAGCCGAATTGATGCCTCCAAGGTCAGAAAGAACCACAACGGTGATTTCGGGTGAAAACAACACTAGACGGATCATCGGGCAAACTATGGGGAACGAAGACCCGGTCATGAACCCATCTTTGGGGACTTAAAAAGGGTTAAAAATAATGTCATTGCGACACTCTCAGTGAGGGCTTTTCGGAAAGCTATAGCACGCCCCAAACGGACGCTCTGATCAAAAGTTATGAAGTTCCGAACCTGACATCGTGTCGCCCGGCATGCACGCACCTCGAGATAACCAAACTGGGCATGTGGGCCCTGCCTAGGGGAGCCGTAGCGCTACCTGCGGCTGCCACAAGTAGAGTGGAGGCTCCCTGGCCTATAAATAAATGTGCCCCCCCCCCCCCCCGTTAATTTTCAACAATTCGAAAACGCAGCGAAGCTCTCCCTGTTCGATTTTCTAACTTTTAACACCTCTTCCAAACCCAAATATTTTTACTCCAACACGTAGACAACCCCATATACGATCACATATCAAAAAACCACTGATAGATTTGGTCGTTTGAAGCCCACTAAGTGGCAAAAAGCCCGTTTTGCAGGCTATTGTCAGTATTTTTACGATCAGCAAGTTGCTATTACTACTTTGAACTGTTTACACTTGCACATGAAATTTCACTCTCTAAATATGCCCAAGACTTAGTTCCATGGCCGTTTTCGTCAAAACTTGATACATTTTTGTACATAAACTCCGTTTTAACCATTTCTATAACTCGGATTGACGATCTGTCAACTTTAACAGCTCCACTGCACTTGCACGCATATTCTGGCAACTTTGTCGAATTGGGTTATCTTCCCAATCCGGGTTTGGCCCTTTTTTGTATATATTTAACTGCAAATGTACTAACATTTCAATTCTGTCAAGCCCGGATGTTAAATTCGAGGTAGTTTATCGCTTTTATATATATTTACGCATATATAAGCGACATTCACCATCACTGGTACTCATATCAGTCCTGGTTGACTATATTTCTATCAATATATATATATATATATATATATATATATTTATATATTTTCAGTCGGCCTGGACTATTTCATGGCTATTTTACTGCTTTTGAACACTTCCCCATACTGGGTGCTTTCCCCAGTCACTGGGTGACTATTTTTTTGTCAATTTCAATTCCAGTACGGGCACAAGCGTGAAAACCCATCGCCCTTTTTACTATTTTTCTATATATATATATTTCATTTCTGTCACAGCCTGGATTATTTCGTGGCTATTTGCAGTTATTTTATAAATATATATATATATATATATATATGTCAATTCTAGTCTGGGCTTGCGAGTGAAAACCCATTGCCCTTTTTATAGCTTTTATATATATTTAACTATATATATTGCTTTACTCAATTTATTCAAGTGCTGCATTTAATATTCATTTTTTATATGAATCTGCATTGACATATATGTGGGCGGACTAGATTTATCCAAATCTAGCCAAGTCTAGCTTTCAACGGTTCAAACAGGTCCCGACAGAACCTGGAAGCTATAATGGCTGATATTTCTTTAAATCTAGTTATTTTTATAGTTTCAGCTTCAAAAGCAACCTCACGTCCCTTAGATCGCTATCTAGTGGGAACGAGACGCTTCGGCCGTGCGGACCGGGATTTACTGAATGAATCCTTGGTTCTGGCTATCTTGGGATATTTATTTATTTCTTTACAAATTTGAACTGTGCAGGTTTTCTGGCTACTCATATGTGCGCCTAGAAATCGTGGGATTCATGATCAAACTAAATAGAATCTGATTTCTACGATGGACAAACTCCGATTTACAGATGTACCCTGTCTATTTTTTCTGTAAAATGTATATGCACAAACTTTAAAATGATTATCCAGATTTAAGGTCTCAACGTAGTGAAAATATGGATTGTCGTGTCAGTGTCCCTCCGATGGTTTTCATACCCATGAGGAGAGACACTTTATATTTCTGTGGTCGAGGATGCTTCACAGCCTGACAAATCACCATTTGCATGTAGCCTTAAGGCTATAAAGATAAAATTGAGAGTAGCGATATGCTTCAATTCCTATGTCAACAAAAGGGTTTGATAAAACCAGCTTTCGAAACATCACTGTCAATTCAATTCAAAAGCTTTTATAAATCAAATTAAATGATGTTTTTTGCAAATCAAATCAAAATTTAATTTTCAAATCAAATCAAACCCTTCGTATATATACTCAACGAAGCCTATCAAAGCTTTTAATCAAATCCAAAGGCCTAATTTTCAAATAGCATTCACTCACGCATTCAAATTTTAAGGGAAATATTGAAAAGATTGCGGTACCGTGTTTACACGGGAGTCGTGGGGTGCCTAACACCATCCCCACACTTAACCAAGCCCCAGAACTCAAAACTCCGATTTCAAAGATCAAGTTTCGACAGTGTCCAGCAATTGGGCCTTTTTTCAAATCAAACTCGGTTGAGTTGGTACAACCATTTTCAAATCTACCAACTGACGACTCTGTTAAAACATTCAAATCGTCGATATGATACATGTTGGCCTCTTTCCTAAAAACCCTTAAAAAGCTTTTTTGTAATAAAAAGAATAAGGGTAGAGATAACTTAGGAAGATCGATTTGAGGAAAACCGGCTTATAAACCAACCCGCGATATTTTCTAAATTTTCCAACGTCGACAACCTCCCTAAGCCTTGAGATTCCAACCTCCCTACCGTGGCTGCAAGCTGACACACTTGGTTCCCAAATTCTTGAATAGAAGTCCTTGTATCCTGCTGGAACTGTTGTGTCTGACTCATGAATGCTTTGAACATATCCTCAAGAGATGGTCCGAAATTGGTAAGTACTTCTTCAGTATATGTGTGGTACTTAGGTTGAGTCTGCTGAAAATCTTATTGCATACTTCAAAAGACATATTGCATTGGTGGCCTAGTACCTTCATAGCTCAAGTCAGGATGATCTCTCCATCCGGGATTGTGAGTGTCTGCCCAAGGATCACATTGATGTGAATTTTGTCCGGAGAATGTCCCCACCGCTTTAACTTGGTGAACAATTACATCCTCTTGCACTATGGGACAATCATTTGTCTCATGCCCTGATTTTGAGCAAATTCCACATACTTTTGCAACTTGCATATTCCCTGCAGCCATTTGTCAAACCATAGCAGTTAATTTAGAAATATGTTGCTCAAGATTACAAGTGCTCATCTTTTTTACCCTTTGTGATGCATGAGTCATCCTAGTACCACACTGATGTGAGTTGGCTACTATGGTTGCAATTAAGTTCTTTGCAGCGTTTAGAGTTTTGTCTACCAGTGCTCCTCCACTTGCTGCATCAATCATGCATCTATCCATTAGTAGCAACCCCTCATAAAAGTACTGGATCAAGTGATGGTCATCAATTCTGTGAGGTGGACAGCTGAAACATAATATCTTGAACCTTTCCCAATAGTCATAGAGATTCACTCCATTGAATTACCTGATTCCACATATCTCGTTTCTTATATCGGCAACTCTTGATGCAGGAAAATACCTCTCTAAGAATAACATTTGCATATCAATCCATGATCGTATTGATCTTGAAGGTAGATAGTACAACCAGTCTTTAGCCAAATCTGCTAATGAGAATGGAAAAGCTATAAGGTTGATCTGCTCCTCCTTCACTCCTTGTGATTTCATCGTGGAACACACCACATGGAACTCCTTTAGATGCTTATATGGATTTTTACCTATAAGACCACAAAAGGTTGGCAAAAGACGAATTAGTCTAGAGTTAGGTTCAAAAGCAACATCTAAAGTAGGATACTCAATACAAAAAGATGGTTGAGTCAGATCATGAGTAGCCAGTTCTTTCAAAGTTCTGCTATTGTGTGACACCGCCATCTCTTCCTCTTCAAGTGATGGAATAAGAGCTTCTTCTGTATCTGCAGTTTTCTCTATCTCTTGATCCAAATTTAAGTCAATAGAGTGAGAGGATTGAGCCATAAAATAAATAAATAAATAAATAACAAAAAAAATAAATAACACTCCCCGGCAATGGCGCCAAAATTTGAGAGCTGTCGTTTACACTCCTAAATTAACCTCACTTTCACTTTATAAATTCAAACAATTAGCACAGTAGTAAGCAATGATCGATCCCACAGAGAGTGATTTATTTTATATTTATCCTATGATTTCTAATTAAAGGAGATTTTGAATTGATTAACTAAATTAACAAGAATAAACAAATAAGAATTAACAATAAATAAAAAGCTTCAGTTCAGTATCACCTTTTTACAACAATGGATTAATCAAGTGTAACATTATTTATCCTTCAATGAAACTATTAGCCCTAGATAGCAACAAGCTCTGCTACCCAAAATTCTCCTTAGATCGTTACTATATGAAACAAGCTCTTCACCTGATTCTAACTGTAATACAACCTAGAACAAGCTCTCTAGATTTAATATGACAGAAGCATTAAGAAATAGAGAATTAGGCTAATACAGGCAACAAACACATAAGCTCGATTTGTTTAACTTGTTTCCTGATAACCTTAGCAATACACAAAAGCTTGTCCACGATTAGTATCACTAATTTGCTACTTGTGATGAAGACATATATTAATTACACGTAATACCAATCTTAATCTAGTAGATGATATCAATTCACTAATTTAATCCTGTAGAAACCAAATTAGTAGGTTGAATAACATACAAGAAGTTAAAGTAGATCATCAGAATAAATCTCATGCAAGAAGGAATAAATAAAGTAAACTTAATCAAACCATTAATTATGAATAAGGTTCAACATCCCTTCAGAACTGAATTGAAAGTATTAGCACATGTCTTCAATGTTGTAGATGATAGAATATAGAGCATGATTGAATCGTAGAATCAATAATACCTTGACTATTACATCTATTTATAGTGCTAGACAAAGTCCTAAATCCTATAAGAACTAGAAATCCAAATCCTAAAAGAAATTATAAATCATAATTAGTTTCCATAAAGAAATAGAATCTAATAAGAAAATAAAATCTCAATCCAAAACAATCCTAATTCTAATAGCAATATCAATCCAAATCCATGTAAAAAGATGCCAAAATCTGCTTTTAGAAACTTTCCAAGAATCTAAGATTTCCAAATTTTCTTTTTCTCTTCAATTCGGCTCCAAATCAACTTATTTCCATCTTTTTGGCATTAATTCACCTGAAAATAATAAACAACTTATTAAGCTCATATACACATAAAACATGCAATAAAACCAAACGTAAAGGAATACAAAATTATGAATATTGTGTACTTATCAATGATCATCATCATGATTCTAAAAGCATTGCTTAAAACTATGAGTTTATCATATTTAAATATAACAGCATTATGAAGATAATATAAACGCCTTTAAATAAATAATTCTTTTATTAATAAATGAATAAGATTGTTACAAAGTATATGCTTTATCATCATACATGATTGGCTTGTGTGCATACTACTTTCAATCTCCCACTTGTACTAAAGCCAATTGCTATGGTATCTAATACCCATCTTCTCTAAGTGACGATCAAATTGTTGCTGTGTTAAAGCTTTAGTAAATGGATCTGTAATGTTGTTTTGAGTGTCCACTCACTCCAGGGTGACATCTCCTCTTTTAGTGATTTCTCTAATCAAATAAAACCGCTGCAGCACGTGTTTGGATTTCTGATGAGACCTGGGTTCCTTGGCCTGTGCAACAGCTCCGGTGTTGTTACAGAATAAAGGTATTTCTCCTCTAATGCTAGGAACCATGCCAAGTTCTGTTATGAACTTTTTCATCCAAACAGCCTCCTTTGTAGCTTTACTTATAGCTATTTACTCTACCTCTGTCACTAAATCAGCAACAGTTTGCTGCTTGGAACTTTTCCAACTCACTGCGCCACCGTTTAAGGTAAACACATATCCCGAAACGGATTTACTGTCATCTTGATCCGTTTGGAAACTTGAGCCTGTATAGCCCTTTAGTTTCAATTCAGATACACCATCGACAAAAAATACATCCTTAGTTCTTCTTAAGTACTTTAGGATATTTTTCACTGTCTTCCAGTGCTTTTCTCCTGGATTCGACTAGTATCTGTTCATTACACTAAGTGCATGAGCGACATCCTATTACTAAAGCATAAGGTATCTTACTTATACGGTCTCTCTCCTCAGGTGTCTTTGGGGACTGTTTCTTGGAGAGATGTATTTCATGGCTCATCAGCATGAGACCTCTCTTGGAATCTTCCATGCTAAATCTCTTTAGCATCGTGTCAATGTATGTTCCTTGGGACAATCCAAGCATCCTTTTAGATCTATCTCTATAGATCTTTATCCCCAAAATATAGGATGCTTCTACCAAGTCCTTCATGGAGAAGTGTTTAGATAACCAGATTTTAATTGATTGTAGCATCGGAATATCATTCCCTATCAGTAATATATCATCAATATATAATACAAGGAATGATACAGCGCTCCCACTAACCTTCTTGTGCACACATGGTTCATCCTCATTATTGATAAAATCAAACTCTTTGATTGTCTCATCAAAACGGATGTTCCACCTTCAAAAAGCTTGCTTCAATCCATAAATGGATCGTTGTAGCTTACAGACTTGGTTTGTTCCAACCGTTGAAACAAAACCAAACCTTCTGGTTGTATCATATAACATCCTCCTCAAGTTTTCCATTGAGGAAGGTCATTTTCACGTCCATTTGCCAAATTTTGTAGTCGTTATAAGCTGCAATCGCAAGCAAAATCCAAATGGACTTGAGCATAGCTACTGGTGAGAAGGTTTCGTCATAGTCAATTCCTTGCCTTTGTTTGAAACCTTTTGTAATCATGCTGGCCTTATAGGTCTCTACCTTGCTATCCGCTCCACTCTTTCTCTTAAAGACCAATTTGCACCCAATAGGCTTAATGCACTCAGGTGCTAAAACCAAAGTCCATACTTGGTTTTCATACATAGAGTCCATCTCGAATTTCATGGCTTCTTGCCATTTCTCTGAGTCTTTACTACTTATAGCATGTTCGTAATTCAATGAATCATTATCATTTATGATGCGTACCTCATCGTCATCCTCTATGACGAATCCATACTTATCAGGTATCTTCGGTATCCTTCCAGATTTATTAATAGGGTGTTGTACAATAGGTTCTTCTACTTGGTTAGGTACCTGAATTTGATCCGTTATAATTTGTGGGTCTTGAACTTCTTCAAGATATTTCTTACACCCACTGACCTCTTCAAGGATAAAAATAATTTCCAAGAAGGCAGCATATTTCACAACAAACACCTTTTGATTAGTAGGACAATAGAAATAATACCCTACAGTTTCTTTAGGGTATCCCATAAATCTATATTTTTTGGATCTAGTCTGCAGCTTATCATTTTTAAACTTTTTGACATAAGCTGGACAACCCCAAGTCTTAACAAACTTAAGATTCGGTTTCCTCCCTATTCATATCTCATATGGGGTCATTGGGACGGTCTTGGTCTACCTTGTTAAGTAGATATACAGCCATTTCTAGGGCATAACCCCAGAATGATATTGGAAGATCGGTAAAACTCATCATGGAACGAACCATGTCCAACAATATTCTATTTCTCCTTTCAGATACACCATTCAACTATGGTGTTCTTGGCAGAGTCCATTGTGAGATTATACCATTTTGTTTGAGACAATTGAGAAACTCACCGCTTAAGTATTCACCACCTCGATCCGATCGAAGAATCTTAATACTTTTGCCAGTTTGTTTCTCTACTTCACTTCTGAATTTTTTGAACTTTTCAAACGATTAGGATTTGTATTTCATTAAATACACATATCCAAATCTTGAATGATCATCAGTGAAAGCAATAAAGTAAGAATGCCATCCTCGTGCATTCGTTGTCATAGGTCCACATACGTCTGTGTGTACCAACGCTAACAACTCTGTAACTCTTTATCCTTTTCCACTAAAGGGAGATTTAGTTATTTTACCCATGAGACAAGATTCACAAGTTGGATATGATTTATAATCAGATAGCTCTAAGAGCCCATCCTTATGCAACTTGGATAATCTTGTTTCATTGATATGACTGAGTTTACAGTGCCACAAGAAGGTATAATTAACATCATCTCTTATCTGTTTCTTAGTTTGTTCAATTTGAAGTATATTTTCATGCAAGTCAAGTATGTAAAGTCCATTCAATAATTTACCAACACAATATAAAATATTCTTATTATAAATAGAACAACTGTTGTTCTTTATTATAATGTCAAAACCATCCATATCCAATACAAAAATTGAGATAATATTTCTAATGAGTGTTGGAACAAAATAACAATTATTTAAATAAATGGACTTGCCCGTAGGCAGTGCTAAACAATAAGTCCCTACAGCTAATGCAGCAACCTTTGCTCCATTTCCCACTCTTAGGTCGACTTCATCCTTGTTCAGTTTCTACTTCTGACTAACCCTTGTATAGTATTACATATGTGAAAACTACATCCGGTATCCAATACCCAAGTATAATTATGACTTTCAACGAAATTAATTTCAATCATGAACAAACCTTGATTGGAAGTTGAAGCTTCTTCAAGCTTCTTCTGCTTATGTTCTGCAAGGAACTTATCACAATTCCTCTTCCAGTGTCCCGGCTTGTTGCAATGGAAGCATATTTCTTTGCTATCTGGATCAGGTTTCTTATTGTCCTTTTTCTTCGCCTTGCCCTTAGCCTTTTTGCTTTTCTTCTTTTTAGAAGATACCTTGGGTCTCTTTCTTTTCTTGGAAGAATCATCTACCATTAAGACATGGTTCCGCTTGGATGGAAAGTGACCTTCAGCAGTTTTCAACATGTTAAGTAACTCAGGCAAGCTGACATCCAACTTATTCATGTGGAAATTCACAACAAATTGTGAGAATGTGTCCGGGAGTGACTGCAAGATCAAATCTTGACTTAACTCCCCACCATGGTGAACCCCAATTGTTCCAGTTGTTCAATCAGATTAATCAACTTTAGACAATGAGTCTCAACTATAATGCCCTCGGACATGCGAGATCGGAAGAGCTCTCTAAATATCTAATACCTAACAGTCCTGCTTTGCTCACCATATAATTCTTTTAGGTGCAACAAAATAGAATAAGCATCCATTTTCTAGTGCTGACATTGTAGCTCATTACTCATGGATGCGAGCATGATGCACTGTGAAATAGATGCATCATCTTGCCTCTTTCTAAAAGTAGCAATCTCTTCCTTAGAGGCTGTTTCTGCAACCTTTATAGGGATAGATGAATCTTGGATATAAGAGAGCTTTTCAGCAATGAGAACAATTCTCAAATTTCTTAACCATTCCGTGTAATTCAGTCCGGTAAACTTGTTAGCATCAAGTATGCTATGCAGTGATAGTGAGTGTGACATTTTTCATATTATGCATGTGAAATAAAATAACATTTTAGCATACAATCATTTAATTAATTACCAAAATAAATTAAGTCTTATTTTAAATTGGTATCTCCCACTATTTTCATCAAACTATATTACCCTCATAATTTATAGTTCGGCAAATCTAATTAAAGATTGGGTAGTGAGAATAAGAATCTCATTTAAAATGTATATAGCCTTGTGTGACACAACAAACGATATATAAATATATAGGTAGACAACTATTGTCAATTACATCAACATATAACTCTTTGTATTCTGCCTCTTAGATTATTTTGATCAAGTGTGACACATCCGAATCAAAACTTATCCAAGTTAAGTCCAACCAAGCACTTCCATATATTCAAAAGAAAAATACCGCCCTTGTGTGACACAACAAAACAGTATCGTTTAGTCTATTTATAAGCATTAAATGTTATAAATCAACATCTTAAATATTTAATACTTCCCTTGTGTGACACAACAAACTCATATTAAATATTTAATACTCTATTAATTTACCATGCTAGAAGGCGACGTTCAATATTCCAAATATCTTTGAATGTTTAGGACTTAATATAAAATCTTTGAGGGGTTTCTTATCAATTGTCTCATCTTATTTAGCGCGCATGCACATATATATATATATATAAAATACGCATCATATTAATTGACATGCGAAAAGCATGTTGCATAATATATATATATATATATATATATATATATATATATATATATATATATATATATATATAGTATAAGCATGTATATAGAATACAATATTCTATCCAGATTGATTATGAACTTTTATTCTAGTTTGGTTCACTCGAGCCATCAAGTGAACCAAAAGATCAAATCTAGGAGTGCAAGAATTAAATTTAAATATAACTATTACATTTAAATCCCGGGCTCCATACAAACGGGTCTTCACGTGCTCTTTGGTCTCCAATCCTTCAAGATAATTCTAACTAATCATATTACATAAACTATTTACATTAAATGGAAACATTGATCAGCAATCAAGGGGAAGTACATAGGAGGGATATAGAATTTACATTAAGAAAAATTAGAGAAGACGAGGTACGTATACCCCACTTAATAAAACTCATGCATTCAAGCATTCAACTAAAAAAAATCTAATCGCATTGGCCAATAGTCCATAATCAACCCCATTTATTATCATACATATCACCATATGCATCAATAAATAAAACATTCAATATATACATTGATATCAATTTAATGGGCAATTCTAGTTAGTTTCGAAATCCAATTTCAACTATAATTTGTTATCATAAATTCAATTCCAACTCTAATTAGTTAGCATGAAATCCAATTCTAATTAAAATAAACATCTTTATCTTAATCCAATAACAAATCTAATTAAACTCCTTTATTAATCTGGAATTACAGAAAAAAAAAATATTTTTAATGAAAATAAACCTTTTATATTAATTAGAAAAAAAAATTTAAAAATATTCTTTTTCCTGGTGACCAGCGCTGCGGTGCTGCTTTTGGACTAGCAAGGGGGCGTTGCGGCGCCGGGTCACCAGTCTCCAGACCCAAATCAGCGCTTCGGCGCTTCATGGTTGCCAGGGACCCAAGTCCGGCGTTGCAGCGCTGCAGCTAAGCCTTGGACAGGCATTGCAGCGCCACTGAGCAGAACATGTTTTCCTTTTCAGCGAATTGTGCAATTTTTCTCCAAAAAACATGATTCCTAGCGAACTATTATGCCCAATTAAATTGTTCAAAACACATATCAAATAAAAACAATTAATAACTCTCATAAAGGTTTGGCTCTGATGCCACTGTAGGTTTGTAAGATCAAATTAGCATGCAACAATTACATACATAGCAGCGAAAGTGTAAAAATAGAGTTTAAAATATTACAAACCATGAACCCGGATCATCCTTTATGCACCATTATTAATTCAATCTAAAGAGATGAAGAACGAATCATAACCTTGAAGATTCGTGCTTCCTCAGGTACGAGTTCAACTCCAATCCTTTCCTTGTTTAACTTGAATCTACCGGACGTGATTCCTTCCTTTGATCAACATCAGCCACCTAAGTGTTTGGCCTCTAGAGGTGATCCACCAAGGATGAACAAATATTAAGAAGGTGGGTTATTGGCAAAACCATAGTTTTCTCTCTCTAGAAAAAATGTGCTCTCCCAACAATTGGAATTGCATTAGTCCTTAATCAAAATAAGACTCCTCTTATTTGTAGATGTAGGCAACCCTCCTAAACATTATATGATTAAGGTTTCATATTAATTAATTAAACTTTTTTAATTAATTAGGCTTCCTAATCTTATTAGAAATAATTAATTAAACTCTTTTAATTAATTTACCTCATAATCTTATTAGGAATATGGGAGAGTACATTTATTAATTAATTCCCAAACTCCTTTAGGAATTCAAATTAATAATAATAATAATAATAATAATAATAATAATAATAATAATAATAATAATAATAATAATAATAATAATAATAATAATAATAAGACTCCTCTTATTAATTTATATTTAATATTTCTAAAATATTAAATAATAAATATTAAGCTATTTAATTTATTCTATCACCATAGATTAAATTAAATATGCTAAACGTATTATTACGATTATGTCATTTGCTTCTTAAATAAATATTCATCCTTTTATGGCGTGACCCTTTAGGTTTTTCATATTAAACCGGTTGTGAATAAATTAATTAGAATAATTCTAATTTTATTTAAATAAATAAATTGACTATTAATTTATTTAAATAAATATTTATTCTACAATAAGAGTAAGCCCCCTTAGCGCTCAACGACTTTCCAGATAATATAGATTTCAACAATAATCATAAAAGAACCTTTGAGTAAACAGTTACCGTATGTAAGGAACGAGATTTTTTTATTTAATTTTAAATATTTATTAAATTAAATAAATATTTTAGTTGATTTATTTATTGAGTTAAATAATTATTTGATGGAATTATTGTAGATTAATTTAATTAAGTGTTGTATGTTAATTAAGTTAATGTGGGATACTTTTATAGTGTGAAATTTTAATTTAATTGTGTTAATTAAACTAAATGAGTTGTTTAATATTTATAATGTGTTTCAATTTAATTTAATAATTAAATTAGAGATTTAATGATTTGCTAAATAAATTATAATTTATAATGGGAATTATAATTATAATTATGTGATAATTTGATTTATTGTGTTAATGTTAACTTTAATTTAATTGAATTTGAATATTGGAGTTTGGTTAAATAAAGTGCGACAACAAAACTATATAGTAAATAAGTTATTTAAATAAATTAGAAAGGATGATTAATTTAGTTTTATCCAAACAAAGCCTTATGGCTTTTTGATTTTCAAAATTTTGTAACTGATAATTATTAAGTATACGTATTATATTATATTAAGTATATATTTTGAGTTAAGTTTTATCAATTATTAAGCCTTACTCTATAGAAAACAAAAAATAGAGAGAAGCGAAAAAAGAGAGAAAAACATTCTCTGTGAATTTGAAGCTAAGCTCTAAGAGTTTAGGAAAGAGAAGGAGTCAAAACAATTCTCTATCATCTAACAAAGTATAAATAAGAACTTGAAGGTAGTAATCTAACTTTGAGTTATTAGTTTATGTTCTTCATTGTTCTTCATTAAAAAAATTGATTTTAGGAATAATTTGTTGAAGATATGGGTTATATATGTTAATTTGTATATATAATCTATTTTTATGTGGTTTATATGTGGCTTAGAGTTGATTAATCCATGAAAACATGATAAATATGAAGAAATCACGTTTACAATGAGTTTACAGTGAAGTATATTTGTATATGGCATATTTGATACTAAAATTAGTGTTCAATTCGTATTATAATGTGTAAATTGATTTCTGATTGTGTTAAAACATCAAGAAACGAATAACACACAATTTGAATGGAGTAATTTGGTTGAAAAATTAGTTCACAGTGATTGATTTTTTTAAGAATGTTTATAAATGGAGTTTTTGCAAAAACATTGAATTTAAGGAGTTAAATTTGATTGTTTATGTTGTTTTGTTGGTTACAAACGTGCTCTACATGCTTAGTGATGATTCTATGAAGTCTATATAGTTTGGGTATGCATAGATTGTTGTTTGAGCACAGTTTATGGCCTTGTATGGCCTAAACTGTGTTTTTCGCGAGTTGTGTCTGCGTCCAACTGTGTCGAGGGGCTGCAACGCCTGTTCTGTGAAGAAACAGAGCGTTGTAGCACCCTAGTATTTTCTGTCACCGCGTCAAGGCGCCGCAGCTCCTGTTCTATGAGTAAATAGGTGCGCTGCAGCGACGAGGCCGAGCTGCAGCGCCGGTTCCACGCTCATTTCTCGCGCCGCAGCGCCGGTTGTAGTTCATTAAGCAGCGTTGTAGCGTCACTTGGCAGTTTGGCCCAAAAATATGATTTTTTATATACAGTCCAGTAAAAGCTAATGTAACTTGATCTTATGAATATAAAAGATGATTAATCATATTATATGTTGTTAAAACATGTTATAATCAACTCGTAATGTTAAGTTTGATGATTTTAAAATGGCAACTGAACTAGTTGCTAATCATTGGAATTCGATGATAAGAATTGGAAGAAATTAATTTGTGTTATATGAATGGTGTGATTATACTCAAAGCTAATGTTATAAGTAAATAATTAGTTACAACTAATTTGTATTATGATCTTTAATAACATGTGCGTAGGATATTTGGAAGCAAGTTATATTTATAGAACTTACGCACTAGGCAAGTTCCTAAACCTTACTTTTACAATGCCAAGTTTTCCTATCCCTGACTTATTATCTTACACATGTTTCTTAACTAATTATTCTTCTCTCCAAGGTTTAAATTCTTCAAGTTCGTTGTTTTTAACATAAACGCCTAATTCTTTGAAAGTAACACATTGATTGTACAATATTTGTTCTATTGTACATAGTTGTTGTTTAACCTTTGATCGTGAATATCATTGTTTAATTCTTTAATGTTGTATAAAACTCTATATGGCTAGCGAACCTTATTGACTCAACTAGTCCATGGTTGATGAAGCGTTCTAAAATTCTAGAACTATTTTAGAAGTAATCCAAACCAAACTTTCTTTGGTGCAGACTCGAATATCAAAACTGAGATATACAACCCTATTATAGGGGATTAATTACGCGTTAGCGTTAAGATTTTTGTGCACAATACATGGTACAAAGGGCTGATCCCCCTGAGTACGAGAAGTAAGGTTCATATAGTCTTATGATTGTTAAAGGTTTAAAGGAGAGATACTTGACAACCTAGGATGTAGTTCGTGGTCATACGACCCTCAGACATACTCTTGAACTTATGTTCTATTCTTGATTTGAAAGTTGAGTTTCTATTGAGCTTTCTTTTTTTATTAATAAGTAGGTTTTTAACCTACTTAATAGGTATTTCTTAGCTTGATATATTGTTATAACTTAAGTGTGCATGTTACTTTTCATATGTTTTGCGTATTTGTAAGATTGGAGTGAAGTTGAGCTTAAAGGGATAAAAGGGAGGAATAAAGAACAAAAGAAATGAAAGATAGAGTTGCTGACAGCCAGGCGCGGGGCACGCTGGCTCAATACTACATCAGGCGCGGGCCGCACCGCATAGCCAGAGGAGATGTTGTAAACCTAGCGCGGGGCGCGCCAGGCATAGAAGAAGACGGGCGCGGGGCGAGCTAGGCTAACGACCTGGGCAGATTTAGTTGATTTTAAATGCAAAGTTGATTAGGAATAGGATTGCAGACTTCCTTATTAGACTAGGGTTTTGTCTAGACTATATATTTCAGTTATTTTATTAAGTTTAGACTATCTTTTAATATTGGATCTTATATTTCATCTTTCATCTTGGAGGCTATTCATCAAGGCATATCAGGCTAATTCACTTATTCAATTCTGAAGGGATGTTGAACCTGATTATCAATTTATGGTTTGATTAAGTTTATAATATTTATTCTTTCATATTGAGATTTATTCTGATTATCTGTATAAACTTTCATGTATGTTATTCAATTGACTAATTTGGTTTCTACATGATTAAATTAGTAAATTGATATCATCTGTTAGATTAAGACATATTTTAAGCAAACGAAGTGTGTCTAATCTAAGTAACAATTAATGATATTTTATTGTGGTCAAGCTTTGAAATATTGTTAAAGTTTTCAGAAGACAAGTTAAATAATTTTTGATTGTGTAATTATTGCTTGGAATAATCTAATTCTCATTCTTAATGCTTCTATCATATTAAATCAAGACTGATAGTTCTAGGTTGTATTTTAGTTAGAATCTTTTCTTGGCGATAGTCGCATTAGATTTATACATAAGGAGAATTTCGGGTAATTTGCGATTGCGGTTATCTAGGGTTATTAATCTCATTGAAAAGGTAAATAATGTAATTACTTGATTAACTCATAATTATGAAAAGGGGATACTGAACTGAGAAATTGAACTCTTTTACTCATTGATATTTTCTTTATAATTAACTTTTGTTAATTATACTTTTCAAAACTAAAAACCCCCGATTCTTTGGAAATCATTAGATAACTAAAAGACAATCCACTCTCTGTGGGATCGATCCTTGCTTATAACTATACTAATTCTTGAGTTAGTTTAATAAAGAGTAAGGTAATTTTTGTAGTGCTAGACGACAGCTACCAAATTTTGGTGCTATTGCCGGGGAGTGTTATTTGTTTTTATTTATTCAATTGTTTTCATTTTTTTATTTATTTTTATTTTTATGCCTCGATCCTCTAACTCTTTTGATTTGAAATTTGATCTAGAAATAGAGAGAACCGCACGAAGGCTTAGGACGGAAGCTCGGAAAACCCAAGGTCCACTTGCAGATTCTGCAGAAGCTCCATCACCGGGCCTCAACATCACACTCACACTACTTTCGGACCAATCTTCTTCAAGCGAATCAGAAGAGGATATGGCGGTGCCAAATAACAGGATTTTGAAGGAGTTGTCAACTCCTAATCTTACTCAACAACCCCTTTGTATTGAATATCCTACTTTAAATGCTGCGTTTGAACTAAAATATGGACTAATTCACCTTTTGCCTACTTTTCGTGGTCTAACAGGTGACGATCCATACAAGCATTTGAAGGAGTTTCATGTTGTGTGCTCGACCATGAAGCCACATAATATTACGGAGGAGCAGATAAAGCTGCGAGCTTTCCCTTTCTCACTGGCTGACTTAGCATAAGATTAGTTGTATTACCTCCCCTCAGGATCAATACAATCATGGAACGACATAAAAAGTCCATTTTTGGAGAAGTTCTTTCCTGCTTCGAGAGTAGCCAACATACGGAAGGAAATTTGCGGGGAACGACAAATTCAGTGGTGAAACACTGTATGAGTACTGGGAGAGATTCAAGAAGCTTTGCTCTAACTGTCCACCTCACTAGATTGACGATCAACACCTCATCATCTACTTTTATGAGGGACTCATACCGATAGATAGAAGTATGATTGACGCTGCTAGTGGAGGAGCATTAGTGGACAAAACACCGAAGGCTGCAAAGAATCTGATTGCAAACATGGCCGCTAATGCACAGCAATATGGAACACGGAATGATCATCCAGCACAAAGAGTAAGCGAGGTAAGCACGACCAATGTAGAACAACAGATTTCTGACCTAACTGCTTTGGTGAAATAATTAGCTACAGGTAACGTACCGGTTGCACAAGCTTGCCAAATCTGTTTAATGGCAGGGCACCCTACAGATGCATACCCGACATTACAAGAGGAAGATAGTACACATGAAGCTAATGCAGTGTGAAACTACTAGGCTCAGCCGCAGAGGAAATATGACCTAACACATACAATCCAGGATGGAGGGATCATCCTAACTTTAGTTCTGGGGGTACTAGGCCGCAGGTGCAAGGGTTTTACCTAGTTAAACCACAGTTTCAGCCAAATCAGCCACAGTACCAACCCAGACCAGCAGCACCGGCCAATCTTGGAACACCCTTGGAAGACATGTTTAAGGCGTTCATGCAACAGACACAACAGTTCCAAAAAGAGACGAAGTCGTCCATCCACAGCTTGGAGAGTCAAATGAGCCAATTAGCCACTACTGTAGGTCGGTTGGACTCTCAAGGTTCAGGGAAGCTTCCATCACAAACTGTTGTGAACCCAAAGGAGAATGTTAGTGCCATAACCCTGCGAAGTGGCAAACAGATGGATACACCAACAGCTACAGTTGAGTTTGAGAAAGAGCAAGCAGATAAGGAACCGAAAAAATCAAAGGTACATCCTAACCCTCCTTGTCAGATTAAAGATATTCAACTTACCTTCCCTCATAAAAATTCTACAAATTCAAAGAAAAACGAACAAGATAAAGAAATTCTAGAAACTTTTAGGAAGGTAGAAATGAACATTCCACTACTTGATGCAATTAAACAAGTGCCCCAGTATGCTAAATTTTTGAAAGAATTGTGCACTAATAAACTTAAATTGGAAAATGATGAGAAAGTCACAGTTGGGGAGAATGTATCAGCTGTTCTACAAAGAAAAATGCCACCTAAATGTAAAGATCCAAGCATGTTCATGATCCCATGTAAAATAGGAAACACTAGATTCGAGAAGGCCATGCGAGACTTAGGAGCTTTAATAAATGTGATGTCATTATCTGTTTATAAGTCTCTAAAACTTGGACCTTTGAATAATACTGGTGCTATTATTCAATTGGCTGATCGTACTAACACCTACCCTCAAGGGGTAGTTGAAGATGTCTTGGTGCAGGTGAACGGACTAATCTTTCCTGCAGATTTTTACATAGTGGATATGGAAGATAATACATCCCCGAACCCATCACACATCTTGCTACCTTCCTAAAGATAGCAAGGATTATGATTGATGTTCACAACGGGACTTTGACAATGGAGTTTGATGGCGAGAAGATCCAATTCAACATCTATGATGCCATGAGGTACCCTAGTGATATTTGTCAGGTTTTTGCAATTGATGTGTGCGACTCTTTTGTGAAGCAAACTTTTGAACAAATTCAAAGAGACATCTTGGAGGTTGCGATTTCCAGCAGTATGGACATGGATGGGACATATGAACCTGAGCACAGTTAGGAATTAAAGGAAATTGTGGCTGCACTACAGTCATTGCCTAAACTCATAGATAAGCATGCAGTCTAATTAATTCAATTACATGTAACTCATCAAAAACTATTACCATCTGTGGAGCAATCTCCAACACTTGAATTAAAACAATTACCGGCACACTTAAAATATGCATATTTAGGGACTAACAAAACTTTACCTATGATAATTGCTAGTAATATAACCAAAGTGCAGGAAGAAAAATTATTGAGAGTCCTTAGGGACCACATTACAGTGTTTGGTTGGACTATAGCAGACATCAAGTGTAACGATTGAGATTTTATATATTAATTTTTAATATTTATTGAGTTGAATAAATAAATTATGTGAATTTGTGGAGTGATTTAATTAAGAGTTGTATATTAATTAAGTGAATATTTAATATTTAATTTAATTAATATGTATTGATTTTATAGTATAGTTCTAATTTAATTGAGATAATTAAATTAGATGAGTTATGTGATAAGTGTTACATGAATTATAATTAGCGAGTAATTATAATTTTTATGTGACAATTTTTTTTATGTGATTAATTGATGTTAGTTTTAATTAATTAAATAAGAATGTTAAAGATTTAATTATTTAAAGTGTAACATTTAAAGTATGTGTTAAAAGAATTTATTAAAATAAAGAAAAAGATTTTAAAAGGTTTTACTAAACAAGGCCCTTACTTTTGTTTTAATCATATTTTACCAAACAGGGCCTTAAGCTCAAAAAGTTAGTTTTTAAAAATAAACAGTTTTTGCCAAACAAGCCTTATGGCTTTTCAAATTCAATTAAGTGTAACCTATGTAATTATTGTAGCAGTTATTATATGCAATTATAATTTATATGTTACATATATATATATTTATATGCTATATCTATTATATCTATATTATATTATCAGTTAAGTAATATAGATATACGTTAAGTTAGAATTGGTCAGTGTTAGAACAAAACAGAGAAAAGTTAGAAAGAATACAGAGTAGTCTAGAGAGAAAAAAAGAGAAAGGAAGAAGAAGAGGAAGAAAAGCTTTGAGGTTATCATCATCATCATCTCCTTTCAATCCACTAAGCATAATGGTATAACTCTCATCTTTAGTTGTTAGAAATTTTGTTTATATGTTCTTTATAAAGTATAAAGTTCTCTATTAATTGTGTTATGGTGAAAATTGTGTAAACATGAAATAATATGTATCAATTGTGTTCTAACATGCTCATATATGAATTTCATGCCAAATTAATAGTTTAACTCATGCTTATATAATAAACATGAAGAAATCGTGTTCATCAAAATTTGCAGTGCATTGGTTTTGATAAATGGCTATTTTAAAATTAAAATTTGAGTTTAATAGTTAATTGTTGTGTAATGTAATCGTAGATTATGTTAGCATGATTAGAAACTAATTGGTTATGTTTGGAAATTGGGTGAATTGGTTTAAAAACAAAAGTACAGTGTTCAATTTCATGAAGAACACTTAACAATGGCTTTTCTTCAAAAATCATGAAATTAGTTGTTTTGATTATGTGTTATAATGTTTATATATGTTAAAATCATGTTAAAAGCTTTAAGTTTATGTTTTCTATAAAATTGATACGACTTGAATTGACTGGAATTGGAATTTGGTGTAGAGAAATAAGCCAAATTGGCTTTTTCTCCACACCGTTCGCGAGCATGTCTGCTGACCCTACAAGGGGCCCGCCCTGGCGGGCGTCTATCAAGAGTAAAACCCCCGCCCCGGCGGGGGGGGGGGGGGGTGGTGCAAAAAGTCTAGATGGGTTTTTTTTAATGTATTTTGTTGTATCATAAAAGGCTAATTGAAGGTGATAATTTGATGACATGAAAATGAATATTAATAAAATATATAGTGTGATTGTAATTTTGAATAATTATAATTAAATTAAAGGTTTAATTTAAATTATAATTTTGTTAAATTATAATGAATATTATTTGATTTATTTTAATCAAGTAAATGTTAATTTAAATTATAATTTATGTAATTATAATTTAATAAATGCATGATTAATTATAAGTTATAATTTGTGTATTATAATTCAATATTTGCATGATTAATTATAATTTGTGTAATTATAATTTAGTAAATGCATGATGTAGTTTAATTAATTATAAATTATAAATTGTTTATAATTTAATTAATATAAGATGTGATTATAATTTGAGTAATTATAATTAGATTAAATGTTTAATTTATAATTCATTTGATTATAATTTAATTAATATGAAACACATAATTATTATTGATTTAATTATGTGAGCATGCCTATGTGGTGTAATTAATTATGTGACGGTTAATTATTAACTTATTAATTAAACTAGAAAGAGTTAACCTCTATGGGTTAACCAATTATGTGAATTAGTTATGTGTTAACTAATTTAGATTATTGTGATTAAATATATGTGTGTGGGAAGTGTTAAAGAACGTGATTTTAATAGTAGCTTGAGCTTGAGGCAAGTTTTCTATCCTTAAACTCGTCAATTATATACAAGTTCTTTAATTCTTATATTGTATAAGTTTTCTAAACTCAAACTTGTTATTATTATAAAAGTGTTTTAAATTCAAATATTTATTATGTTCGAGATTGTCCTTTTATTTCTACACCGGACAAGTATGTATTTAAAATTCATGATTTACTTAAAGTGACTTTGACTTATTGTTCAAGCAAGGACTATCTTATCTTTCGTATGCTTTAAGTTAAATTCTAAATCATAAGTATTTCATAATTGTTATTATTGAATTATTCTTGATTATTGTAAGTCGACTCAACTATTCCTTAGTTGATGAACGTTGAATCCTAAATTACCCTTTAAACTTATCCAAACCAAATTCTCTTTGGTGCGGACTTGTACTCAAATACTGAGATGAACAACCTTATTTATTAGGGGAGATTACTATGCGAAAGCGTTAAGATGGTTGTGCACAATACATGGTAAGAAGGGCTGATCCCTCTAAGTACGAGTTAAGGTACTGAGTCTAAATGACTGTTAAAGGTTTTAAATAGAAATGTTTATAACCTAGGACAAAAGTTCAAGGTCTTATGACCCTCAGATGATTTCAATATTCAAAGTTCTAGTTATTAATGAAAGAATTATTATTCAATTCTTTATGGTTGATGAAAGTAAAGTTATTCAGATATATTGAAACTACTCAATTATATTCTTATTATTGTTGTATTCCATTGAGTGTTTGTTTGCTCACTCTTGCATATTTAATAATCCCTTGCAGTTAAAGCCGAGAACGTTGACGTACGTCAACGAGTAAAAGGAAATGCAAGATGAACAAGTGAAGACTTGTTATCTTTTGATTTTGATTGTAATAAGACTTTATGTTATGTTTTTATTTCCGCATTATTATTTATGTTAAGGATAGATAAATAATTTACTAAATTATAATTACATCTTATATTAATTAAATTATAAACAATTTATAATTTATAATTAATTAAACTACATCATGCATTTACTAAATTATAATTACACAAATTATAATTAATCATGCAAATATTGAATTATAATACACAAATTATAACTTATAATTAATCATGCATTTATTAAATTATAATTACATAAATTATAATTTAAATTAACATTTACTTGATTAAAATAAATCAAATAATATTCATTATAATTTAACAAAATTATAATTTAAATTAAACCTTTACTCTAATTATAATTATTCAAAATTATAACCACACTATATATTTTATTAATATAATATATTAATATTTATTTTCATGTTATCAAATTATCATCTTCAATTAGTCTTTTATGAGACAACAAAATACATAAAAGAAATAACCCATCTTGACTTTCTGCACCCCCCACCCGCCGGGGCGGAGTTTTTTTTTCTTGATAGGCCCGCCGGGGCGAGGCCCTTGCAGGGTCGGCAAACATGCTCGCGAACGGTGTGGAGAAAAAGCCAATTTGGCTTATTTCTCTACACCAAATTCCAATTCAAGTCATATCAATTTTATAGAAAACATAAACTTAAAGTTTCTAACATGATTTTAACATATATAAACATTACAACACATAATCAAAACAACTAATTTCATGATTTTTGAAGAAAAGCCATTGTTAAGTGTTCTTCATGAAATTGAACACTGTACTTTTGTTTTTAAACCAATTCACCCAATTTCCAAACATAACCAATTAGTTTCTAATCATGCTAACATAATCTACGATTACATTACACAACAATTAACTATTAAACTCAAATTTTAATTTTAAAATAGCCATTTATCAAAACCAATGCACTGCAAATTTTGATGAACACGATTTCTTCATGTTTATTATATAAGCATGAGTTAAACTATTAATTTGGCATGAAATTCATATATGAGCATGTTAGAACACAATTGATACATATTATTTTATGTTTACACAATTTTCACCATAACACAATTAATAGAGAACTTTATACTTTATAAAGAACATATAAACAAAATTTCTAACAACTAAAGATGAGAGTTATACCCTTATGCTTAGTGGATTGAAAGGAGAGGATGATGATGATAACCTCAAAGCTTTTCTTCCTCTTCTTCTTCCTTTCTCTTCTTTTCTCTCTAGACTACTCTGTATTATCTCTAACTTTTCTCTGTTTTGTTCTAACACTAACCAATTTTAACTTAATGTATATCTATATTACTTAACAGATAATATAATATAGATATAATAGATATAGCATATATATATATATATGTGTGTGTGTGTGACTTACAAATTATAATTGCATATAATAACTCCTACAATAATTACATAGGTTACACTTATTTGAATTTGAAAAGCTATAAGGCTTGTTTGGCAAAAAACTGTTTATTTTTAAAAACTAACTTTTTGAGCTTAAGGCCCTGTTTGGTAAAATATGACTAAAACAAAAGTAAGGGCATTGTTTGGTAAAAATTTTTAAAATCCTTTTCTTTATTTTAATAAATTCTTTTAACACATACTTTAAATGTTATACTTTAATTAATTAAATCTTTAACATTCTTATTTAATTAATTAAAATCTAACATCAATTAATCACATAAAAAAAATTGTCACATAACAATTATAATTACTCGCTAATTATAATTCATGTAACACTCATCACATAACTCATCTAATTTAATTATCTCAATTAAATTAGAACTATACTATAAAATCATTACATATTAATTAAATTAAATATTAAATATTCACTTAATTAATATACAACTCTTAATTAAATCACTCCATAAATTTACATAATTTATTTATTCAACTCAATAAATATTAAAATTTAATATATAAAATCTCAATCATTACAATCTTCTCTCCTTAAAAGGATTCTGTCCCCAGAATCACACATAAAAAAAATCTCGTCTATTACATTCTTCCCCCCTTAAAAGGATTCTGTCCCCAAAATACAGAATCAGTACATAAGGGTTTCACAAAACTAAGCAAATAATTGTGGATAAGATTTCATCATAACATCTTTGAGTTCCCACGTAGCTTCTTCAGTACTGTGGTTCCTCCAGATTACCTTAACAGAAGGTATCACTTTATTTCTAAGTACTTGTTCTTTTCTATCAACTATTTGAACAGGCACTTCTTCATATGTTAAGTCTTTATCGAATTGTAAAGGCTCATATTCTATTACATATTTGTAGTCGTGCTTGTAAGGTCTCAACACAGAAATGTGGAAGATGTTATGTATATTCTCTAGCTTCAGAGGTAACGCCACCTCGTAAGCTACCTCGCCCACCTTTCGTAGTACCTCGAAAGGTCCAATAAATTGGGGACTCAGCTTCCTCTTCTTGCCGAATCTAATCTTCCTCTTCTAGGGAGATACTTTCAAGAAAATAAAACTTCCTGGTAAAAATTCTCGATTCTGTCGATGTTGATCAGCATATTTATTCTGTCTGTCTTGAGCAGTAACCAATCTTGTTCTGATCAGATTCACGATTTGGGCGGTTTGTTGTACCAGTTCCGGCCCAAACAGTTGGCGTTCACCGACTTCATCCCAGCACAACGGAGTTCTTCATTTTCTGCCGTATAACGCTTCGTAAGGAGGCATGCCAATACTTGCGTGGTAACTATTGTTGTAGGCGAACTCCACCAAAGGTAGATGATCATCCCAGCTTCCCTTGAAGTCCATTACGCAAGCTCTCAGCATGTCCTCAAGCGTCTGAATCGTTCTCTCGCTCTGGCCATCAGTTTGAGGATGGTATGCCGTACTCATTCGCAATTGTGTTCCCAGACACTCTTGCAAATGTTTCCAGAAGTTCGACAAAAAATGCGGATCTCTGTTGGACACAATCGACACCGGAACACCGTGTCGAGAGATAATTTCCTTAACGTACAATTTCGCTAACTGATCCAAGTTATACTTATTCCTAATCGATAGAAAGTGGGCTGACTTCGTCAGTCGATCCACTATAACCCATATCGCATCAAATCCCTTCTAAGTCGCTGGAAGACCAACCACGAAATCCATCGTGATTTGCTCCCACTTCCACTCTGGAATTTCTAACGGTTGCAGCAGTTCACTTGGTCTCTGGTGTTCTGCTTTAACTTTCTGGCACGTTAGACATTTTGCAATACATTCAGCAACGTCCCTCTTCATGTTCGGCCACCAAAAATGGTGCTTGAGATCCTGGTACATCTTCGTACTCCCAGGGTGAATCGAATATCTCGAACTGTGAGATTCGCTCAAAATCTCCTCTTTG
This sequence comes from Panax stipuleanatus, assembly GCA_020205555.1. NCBI lineage: Eukaryota > Viridiplantae > Streptophyta > Magnoliopsida > Apiales > Araliaceae > Panax > Panax stipuleanatus. Next base: position 49,071,478 of record CM035119.1, read on the forward strand.
ACTTCTGGTACTAGCGGTACCCAGATTCTCCCTTCAAATCGTAATAGCCCTTCGTTATCAATCTTGAACTTGAACTCTTCGCCGTCAGCTATTCTCTTCTAAATCTTCTCGTATTCTTCATCGTGAAGTTGTGCTTCTTTCACTTTGTCTACCAGTGTAGAACCAGTTGTTACCTAAAACAACTTCTCATCCGATTCCTTCGAAAACTTCACTTTCAGTTCTAATCTAGCCATCTGTTCTATCAACTGATCTTGATCAATCAACATGTTTAGCTTCTCCCGACCTTTTTTGCTCAAAGCGTCGGCGACGTCGTTAGCTTTACCCGGATGGTAAAGTATCTCGCAGTCGTAGTCCTTGATCAGTTCCAACCATCTCCTTTGGCGCATGTTCAAATCCTTATGGGTGAAGATATACTTCAGACTCTTATGATCTGTGTATATTTGACACTTCTCTCCATATAAGTAGTGTCTCCATATCTTCAGAGCAAACACTACTGCCGCCAATTTTAAGTCGTGGGTCGGATACCCCTTTTTATAATCCTTTAGTTGACGAGATGCATAGGCAATGACTTTATCGTTCTGCATCAGCACACAGCCTAATCCCTTATGTGACGCATCACTGTATACTACAAAATTTCCTGTAGTATCCGAAAAAGAAAACACAAGCGCAATACTCAACCTCTTCTTCAGTTCCTGAAAACTTTCCTCACACTTTTCTGTCCAAACAAACGTAAATATTTTATGAGTCAAATTCGTCAACGGAGTTTCTGTCCCAAAAATACAAAATCGGTACATAAGGGTTTTACAAAACTAAGCAAATAATTGCGGATAAGATTTCATCATAACATCTTCGAGTTCCCCGTAGCTTCTTCAGTACTGTGGCTCCTCCAGATTACTTTAACAGAAGGTATAACTTTATTTTTAAGTACTTGTTCTTTTCTATCAACTATTTGAACAGACAATTCTTCATATGTTAAGTCTTTATCGAATTGTAAAGGCTCGTATTCTATTACATGTTTGTAGTCGTGCTTGTAAGGTCTCAACACAAAAATGTGGAAGACGTTATGTATATTCTCTTGCTCTAGAGGTAACGCCACCTCGTAAGCTACCGCGCCCACCTTTCGTAGTACCTCGAAAGGTCCAATAAATCGGGGACTCAGCTTCCTCTTCCTGCCGAATCTAATCTTCCTCTTCCAAGGAGATACTTTCAGGAAAACAAAACTTCCTAGTAAAAATTCTCGGTTCTGTCGATGTTGATAGGCATATTTCTTCTGTCTGTCTTGAGCAGCAACCAATCTTGTTCTAATCAACTTCACGATTTGGGCGGTTTGTTGTACCAGTTCTGGCCCCAGCAGTTGGCGTTCACTGACTTCATCCCAGCACAAGGGAGTTCTTAATTTTCTGCCGTATAACGCTTCGTAAGGTGGCATGCCGATACTTGCATGGTAACTATTGTTGTAGGCGAACTTCAGTAATGGTAGTTGATCATTCTAGCTTCCCTTGAAGTCCATTACGCAAGCTCTCAGCATGTCCTCAAGCGTCTGAATTGTTCTCTCGCTCTGTCCATCAGTTTGAGGATGGTATGCCGTACTCATTCGCAATTGTGTTTCCAGACACTCTTGCAAATGTTTCCAGAAGTTCGACGTAAAACGCGAATCTCTGTCGGACACAATCGACACCGGAACACCGTGTCGAGAAATAATTTCCTTAACGTACAATTTCGCTAACTGATCCAAGTTATACTTATTCCTGATTGGTAGAAAGTGGGCTGACTTCGTCAGTCGATCCACTATAACCCATATCGCATCAAATCCCTTCTAAGTCGCTGGAAGACCAACCACAAAATCCATCGTGATTTGCTCCCACTTCTACTCTGGAATTTTTAACGGTTGCAGCAGTTCACTTGGTCTCTGGTGTTCTACTTTAACTTTCTGGCACGTTAGACATTTTGCAACGCATTCAGCAACGTCCCTCTTCATGTTCGGCCACCAGAAATGGTGCTTGAGATCCTGGTACATCTTCGTACTTCCAAGGTGAATCAAATATCTCGAACTGTGAGATTCACTCAAAATCTCCTCTTTGACTTCTGGTACTAGCGGTACCCAGATTCTCCCTTCAAATTATAATAGCCCTTCGTTATCGATCTTGAACTTGAACTCTTCGCCGTTAGCTATTCTCTTCTGAATCTTCTCGCATTCTTCATCGTGAAGTTGTGCTTCTTTCACTTTGTCTACCAGTGTAGAACCAGATGTTACCTAAAATAACTTCTCATTCGATTCCTTCGAAAACTTCACTTTCAGTTCTAATCTAGCCATCTGTTCTATCAACTGATCTTGATCAGCCTACATGTTCAGCTTCTCCTGACCTTTTTTGCTCAAAGCGTCGGCGACGTCGTTAGCTTTACCTGGATGGTAAAGTATCTCGTAGTCGTAGTCCTTGATCAGTTCCAACCATCTCCTTTGGCGCATGTTCAAATCCTTCTGGGTGAAGATATACGTCGTCGCCGACGCTTTAAGTAGAAAAGTTCAGGAGAAGCTGAACATGTTGACTGATCAAGATCAGTTGATAGAATAGATGGCTAGATTAGAACTGGAAGTAAAGTTGTCGAAGGAATCGGGTGAGAAGTTGTTTCAAGTAACTACTGGTTCTTCTTTGGTATACAAAGTGAAAGAAGCACAACTTCACGAAGAAGAATGCGAGAAGATTTGGAAGAGAATAGCCGAAGGCGAAGAGTTCAAGTTCAAGATCGATAACGAAGGACTGTTACGATTTGAAGGGAGAATCTGGGTACCGCCAGTACCAGAAGTCAAAGTGGAGATTTTGAGCGAATCTCACAGTTCGAGATATTCGATTCACTCTGGTAGTACGAAGATGTACCAGGATCTCAGACACCATTTTTGGTGGCCGAACATGAAGAGGGACGTTGCTGAATGCGTTGCAAAATGTCTAACGTGCCAGAAAGTTAAAACAGAACACCAGAGACCAAGTGGACTGCTGCAACAGTTAGAAATTCCAGAGTGAAAGTGGGAGCAAATCACGATGGATTTCGTGGTTGGTCTTCCAACGACTCAGAAGGGATTTGATGCGATATAGGTTATAGTGGATCGACTGATGAAGTCAGCCCACTTTCTACCGATTAGGAATAAGTATAACTTGGATCAGTTAGCGAAATTGTACGTTACGAAAATTATCTCTCGACACGGTGTTCCGGTGTCGATTGTGTCCAACAGAGATCTGCAGTTTTTGTCGAACTTCTGGAAATATTTGCAAGAGTGTCTGGGAACACAATTGCGAATGAGTACGGCATACCATCCTCAAACTGATGGCCAGAGCGAGAGAACGATTCAGACGCTTGAGGACATGCTGAGAGCTTGCGTAATGGACTTTAAGGGAAACTGGGATTATCATCTACCTTTGGTGGAGTTCGCCTACAACAATAGTTACCACGCAAGTATCGGCATACCGCCTTACGGAGCGTTATACGACAAAAAATTAAGAACTCCCTTGTGCTGGGATGAAGTCGGTGAACGCCAACTGTTGGGGCCGGAACTGGTATAACAAACCGCCCAAATCGTGAAGCTGATCAGAACAAGATTGGTTGCTGCTCAAGACAGACAGAAGAAATATGCTGATCAACATCGACAGAACCGAGAATTTTTACCAGAAAGTTTTATTTTCCTGAAAGTATCTCCCTAGAAGAGGAAGATTAGATTCGGCAAGAAGAGGAAGCTGAGTCCCCGATTTATTGGACCTTTCGAGGTACTACGAAAGGTGGGCGAGGTAGCTTACGAGTTGGCGTTACCTCTGAAGCTAGAGAATATACATAACGTCTTTCACATTTCTGTGTTGAGACTTTACAAGCACGACTACAAACATGTAATAGAATATGAGCCTTTACAATTCGATAAAGACTTAACATATGAAGAAGTGCCTGTTCAAATAGTTGATAGAAAAGAACAAGTACTTAGAAATAAAGTGATACCTTCTGTTAAGGTAATATGGAGGAACCACAGTACTGAAGAAGCTACGTGGGAACTCGAAGATGTTATGATGAAATCTTATCCGCAATTATTTGCTTAGTTTTGTGAAACCCTTATGTACCGATTCTGTATTTTGGGGACAGAATCCTTTTAAGGGGGGAAGAATGTAATAGACGAGATTTTTTTTATGTGTGATTCTGGGGACAGAATCCTTTTAAGGAGAGAAGATTGTAGCGATTGAGATTTTATATATTACATTTTAATATTTATTGAGTTGAATAAATAAATTATGTAAATTTGTGGAGTGATTTAATTAAGAGTTATATATTAATTAAGTGAATATTTAATATTTAATTTAATTAATATGTATTGATTTTATAGTATAGTTCTAATTTAATTGAGATAATTAAATTAGATGAGTTATGTGATGAGTGTTACATGAATTATAATTAGCGAGTAATTATAATTGTTATATGTGATAATTTTTTTATGTGATTAATTGATGTTAGATTTTAATTAATTAAATAAGAATGTTAAAGATTTAATTAATTAAAGTGTAACATTTAAAGTATGTGTTAAAAGGATCTATTAAAATAAAGAAAATGATTTTAAAAGGTTTTACCAAACAAGACCCTTACTTTTGTTTTAATCATATTTTACCAAACAGGGCCTTAAGCTCTAAAAGTTAGTTTTTAAAAATAAACAGCTTTTGCCAAACAAGCCTTATGGTTTTTCAAATTCAAATAAGTGTAACCTATGTAATTATTGTAGTAGTTGTTATATGCAATTATAATTTGTAAGTTACATATATATATATATATATATATATGCTATATCTATTATATCTATATTATATTATCAGTTAAGTAATATAGATATACGTTAAGTTTGAATTGGTCAGTGTTAGAACAAAAAAGAAAAAAGTTAGAGAGAATACAAAGTAGTCTAGAGAGAAAAGAAGAGAAAGGAAGAAGAAGAGAAAGAAAAGATTTGACGTTATCATCATCATCCTCTCCTTTCAATCCACTAAGCATAAGGGTATAACTCTCATCTTTAGTTGTTAGAAATTTTGTTTATATGTTCTTTATAAAGTATAAAGTTCTCTATTAATTGTGTTATGGTGAAAATTGTGTAAACATGAAATAATATGTATCAATTGTATTCTAACATGCTCATATATGAATTTCATGCCTAATTAATAGTTTAACTCATGCTTATATGATAAACATGAAGAAATCGTGTTCATCAAAATTTACAGTGCATTGGTTTTGATAAATGGCTATTTTAAAATCAAAATTTGAGTTTAATTGTTAATTGTTGTGTAATCTAATCGTAGATTATGTTAGCATGATTAGAAACTAATTGGTTACGCTTGGAAATTGGGTGAATTGGTTTTAAAATAAAAGTACAGTGTTCAATTTCATGAAGAACACTTAACAATGGCTTTTCTTCAAGAATCATAAAATTGGTTGTTTTGATTATGTGTTGTAATGTTTATGAATGTTAAAATCATGTTAGAAGCTTTAAGTTTATGTTTTCTATAAAATTGATATGACTTGTATTGACTGAAATTAGAATTTGGTGTAGAGAAATAAGCCAAATTGGCTTTTTCTCTATACAATTCGCGAGCATGTTTGCCGACCCTGCAAGGGGCCCGTCCTGGCAGGCCTATCAAGAGTAAAAACCCCGCCCCGGGGGGGGCGGGGGGCGGGGGGCGCAGAAAGTCAAGATGGGTTATTTCTTTTATGTATTTTGTTGTATCATAAAAGACTAATTGAAGGTGATAATTTGATAACATGAAAATGAATATTAATATATTATATTAATAAAATATATAGTGTGGTTATAATTTTGAATAATTATAATTAGAGTAAAGGTTTAATTTAAATTATAATTTTGTTAAATTATAATGAATATTATTTGATTTATTTTAATCAAGTAAATGTTAATTTAAATTATAATTTATGTAATTATAATTTAATAAACGCATGATTAATTATAAGTTATAATTTGTGTATTATAATTCAATATTTGCATGATTAATTATAATTTGTGTAATTATAATTTAGTAAATGCACGATGTAGTTTAATTAATTATAAATTATAAATTATTTATAATTTAATTAATATAAGGTGTGATTATAATTTGATTAAATGTTTAAATTATAATTTATTTAATTATAATTTAATTAATATGAAACACATAATTATTATTGATTTAATTATGTGAGCATGCTTATGTGGTGTAATTAATTATGTGACGGTTAATTATTAACTTATTAATTAAACTAGAAAGAGTTAACCTATATGGGTTAACCAATTATGTGAATTAGTTATGTGTTAACTAATTTAGATTATTGTGATTAAATATATGTGTGCAGGAAGTGTTAAAGAACATGATTTTAATAGTAGCTTGCGCTTGAGGCAAGTTTTTTATCCTTAAACTCGTGAATTATATACAAGTTCTTTAATTCTTATATTGTGCAAGTTTTCTAAACTCAAACTTGTTATTGTTATAAAAGTGTTTTAAATTCAAATATTTATTGTGTTCGAGATTGTCCTTTTATTTCTGCACTGGACAAATATGTATTTAAAATTCATGATTTAGTTAAAGTGACTTTGACTTATTGTTCAAGCAAGGTCTATCTTATCTTTCGTATGCTTTAAGTTAAATTCTAAAGCATAAGTATTTCATAATTGTTATTATTGAATTATTCTTAATTATTGTAAGTCGACTCAACTATTCCTTAGTTGATGAACGTTGAATCCTAAATTACCCTTTAAACTTATCTAAACCAAACTTTCTTTGGTGCGGATTTGTACTCAAATACTGAGATAAACAACCCTATTTATTAGGGGAGGTTACTATGCAAAAGCGTTAAGATGGTTGTGCACAATACATGGTACGAAGAGCTAATCCCCCTAAGTACGAGTTAAGATCCATAGTCTAAATGATTGTTAAAGGTTTTAAATAGAAATGTTTATAACCTAGGACAAAAGTTCAATGTCTTATGACCCTCAGATGATTTCAATATTCGAAATTCTAGTTATTAATGAAAGAATTATTATTCAATTCTTTATGGTTGATGAAAGTAAAGTTATTCAGATCTATTGAAACTATTCAATTATATCCTTATTATTGTTGTATTCCAGTGAGCGTTTGTTTGCTCACTCTTGCATATTTAATAATCCCTTGCAGTTAAAGCCGAGAACGTTGACATACCGTCAACGAGTAAAAGGAAAGGCAAGATGAACAAGTAAAAACTTGTTATCTTTTGATTTTGATTGTAATAAGACTTTATGTTATATTTTTATTTTCGCATTATTATTTATGTTAAGATTAGATAAACCCTGTGATGATTTTAAATAAGGTTGTAATTCCTTTTTAAGGAAGATTTTATTATTTATTCAAGGTTGTAATTTATTTTACATTCCTTATTATGGGTAGATGTATGTTCTATTTAGAAAGTGATTACCAAATTATGTGGAAATGAAGTACCCGAATTTGGGGATGTCACATCAAGGGTCTTAGTCCCGCGATGTGCATGCATCGAATTTTGTTAGAGGGATGAGCTAAACCCACGAGAGATGCACAAAGACGGTTGAACCCACCGATGATGGAGGTAGTGAAGAAAGAGGTAATTAAATTGCTTGATGCAGGAATCATCTACCCCATCTCCGATAGTCAATGGGTAAGTCCGGTGCTGGTAGTTCCTAAGAAATTTGGAATCACGGTTGTCAAGAATGACAATAATGAATTAGTGCCCACAGGAATGCAAACAGGTTGGAGTGTGTGTATCGACTATATAAGGTTAAACACTGTAACTAGAAAAGATCACTTTCCCCTTCCTTTTATTGATCAAATGTTAGAACGATTAGCTGGGCATTCTTATTATTACTTTCTAGATGGTTTTTCAGGTTATAATCAGATTATGATCGCACCAGAACATCAGGAAAAGACCACATTCACATATCCGTTTAGAACCTTTGCCTACCAGCGAATGTCCTTTGGACTTTGCAATGCCCCAGGTACTCTTCAGAGATGCATGGTGAGTATCTTTTCAGGTCTTTTAGAAGAATGCATCAAAGTCTTTATGGATAATTTCACAGTTCATGGTGATTCATTAGATACCTAGTTAGACAATCTGACACGGGTATTGGATAGATGCTTAGAAACAAACCTTGTGCTAATTTGGGAAAAATGTCATTTTATAGTAGAACAATGGAATTGTACTTGGACATGTAGTGTCAGTTAATGGTTTAGAAGTCGATAAAGCTAAAATTGATATTATATCTGCATTACCTTACCCCGTCAGTGTACGGGAGATTCGTTCTTTTCTTGGACATGCAGGATTTTATCGCAGGTTTATCAAAGATTTCGCCAAGATAGCATTGCCCTTATGCAAGTTGCTTCAGAAAGATGAAGAATTCCAGTTTAGTGATGAATGCAAGGTGGCTTTTGATACCTTGAAGAAGTTATTGACGTCAGCCCCTATCATTCAACCACTAAATTGGAAGCTCCAGTTCGAGATAATGTGTGATGCAAGCAACTATGCTGTCGGCGCCGTTTTTGGCCAAAAGATTGACAAAGCTGTCCATGCCATCTACTATGCCTCTAGAATGTTGAATGCGGCTCAGGTAAACTATTCAACAATGGAAAAAGAACTCTTATCTGTTGTATTTGTTTTAGAAAAATTTAGATCATACTTACTTGGTACTAAAGTGATAGTTTATTCTGACCATGTTGCTCTCAAGTACCTGCTGACCAAGAAGGAGTCCAAACCCCAAATCATACGGTGGATCTTGTTGTTGCAAGAATTTAACTTGGAAATAAAAGATAAAAAGGGTGCGAACAACTTTGTAGCGGATCACTTGAGCAGAATTTTAAAAGAAGAGGAAGCACTACCATTACACGATATATTCCCAGACGAGCATCTACTCTCCATTGGCAATACAACGCCCTGGTATGCTGATATTGTGAATTATTTGTTAAGTGCATATTTACCGAGTGAATTTTCTAAATCCCAAAAAGAAAAGTTTAGGAGTGATGCAAAACTTTATGTGTGGGATGGCCCATACTTGTGAAAATTTTGTGCTGATCAGATAGTTAGACGTTGTGTACCTGATAATGAATTCAACTCTATTCTAACTTTCTGCCATTCTTATGCTTGTGGAGGTCATTTTGGACCTAAGAGAACAACACGTAAGGTGTTAGAGAGTGGTTTCTTTTAGCCCTCTATTTTCAAAGACTCGTATTTATTTTGTAAAACATGTGAAAATTGTCAAAGAACTGGTAATATATCTCATAAAAATCAAATGCCACAAAACCCTATACTAATTGTAGAAATCTTTGATGTTTGGGGTATTGATTTCATGGGACCTTTTCCTGTTTCTTTTGGAAATATTTACATATTATTGGCAATTGATTATGTTTCAAAATGGGTGAAAGCTAAAGCCACCAGGACTGACGATTCTAAAGTTGTTGCAGATTTTGTCAGAACTAACATATTTGTCAGGTTTGGAGCACCACGGGCCATCTTCAGTGATCGCGGAACTTATATTTGTAATAGGGTGTTGCCAGCTTTGTTGAAAAAGTACAACATTCTTCACAGGGTCTCCACAACCTATCATCCGCAAAGCAATGGCCAATCTGAGGTATCCAACCGCGAGATCAAATCCATTTTGGAGAAAGTAGTCAACCCAAACAGGAAACATTGGAGTCTTAGATTAGATGATGCACTATGGGCATATAGAATAGCATACAAAACTCCGATAGGTATGTCGCCTTATAGGCTAGTGTTTGGGAAACCATGCCACCTACCTGTCAAGCTCGAACATAAAACTTTATGGGTGATCAAACAGTGCAATATGAATATGGATCAAGCTGGCATCAATAGGAAGTTGCAGTTACAAGAACTCGAGGAGTTGCGAACCGAAGCATACGAGAGTTCTAAGTTGTACAAAACCAAGACAAAAGTTTTTTATGATAAGCAGATCTTGAGAAAAAATTTCACTGAGGGACAGAAAGTCCTTCTTTTCAATTCACGATTGAAGTTATTTCCAGGAAAGTTGCGCTCTCGCTGGGAGGGACCATTTGTTATCACTAATATTTTTCCTCATGGTGCAGTTGATATCCAAAATCAGAAGATAGGAAATATATTCAAAGTGAACGACCATAGGTTGAAGCCATTTCTGGATAGCAGTCAAGTTGAGGAGGTTGAGGTAGTGACATTGATGGATCCGAAGTCCGGCTGATTGAGTGGTCTACAGTCGAGCCAACGACGTTAAACAAGGGCAGCTAATTGGGAGGCAACCCAATTTCTTAAACCTTAGTAGTTTTTAATATTTAAGTTTTTAATATATATATATATATATATATATATATATATATATTTCATTCTTATAGGTGTAGTATAATCAAATTCCTTAAGTGCTAACAAACTTTCACTTCAAATGGGGAAGGATGGCATGTCAAGGGCATACAAAATGAGCAAAACCAACAGCCCGATGCGGGCCGAGCCCAAACACAAGGCCAACACGCTCGAGGCGCACCACTTATGTAGCAAATAATGTTCAAATTCACCAGGGTCCCGCGAGGCGTGCTCTCATTGGCGCAGGGCACGCTAGTGATGCAAAATTTTTAGCCGTTTTTACCTACACAGCGCAGGCCGTGTGATAAGTGGATTCTATGACCACTTATTCGGATAGTAACCAACTCATTCTGTTGCTTAAACTCAAGTATCATTGTGCCTTTTATGTGTTTTTGCTTTGTTTTGTGATTTTCAGGTTTAGAAACTCTCCGAGTGCAAATTGAGCTTAAAAGGGCAAAAGAACGCTTAAATAGGACAAAGAAATGAAATGGGCTTAAAGCATGAAGATAGCATGGGTGAGGAAGCAATGAAGGTGATGCCACAAGTCTAGAGGCCAAAAGGAACAAGAATGGCCTTTGAAGCAAAAATGGGAAGGAAGTGCAATCCGGACATCGTTTGGGTGGTTCACGTTCATTTCATGTTCTTGGATTGAAACTTGGTTCATATTGTAGAGCATCTTATAAGATTTCCAGAACATCTTGAATCATCCAAATCGGAGTTCGGAGGCGAGAGTTATGCCCCGTATACCAACGGACGTCAAACCTCAAGGTTTTGAGTTTTCATGCACAGCTGTCACTTGGAGCTCACTTTCAGCCTTCATCCATCCATTATTTCTCAATTCTCAAAGAATGGAAGTTATAGAGCTCTTCGATAGCTTCGATTTGACAGGTGGCAGGCCTCATAACTCCTCCCAGATCAAAAGTTATGGCCGTTTTACTAGAGGACTCTGCAGCAGAAAATCCTTGGCGCGGGCGCGCGGCTTTTAGTCCATTTTTGGGCGCGGCCGCGCCAGTCCCCAGCAGTGCCAGACTTGACTTTTCAATTGAACGGGACTTGACTTTTGATTGGGATATAAGGGGGCTCGTTTGGGGCAAGAAAAGGCATCATATATTGGCCCTAAGCCCTAGCTCCTCTCTTTTCTTCCTTTACCTCTTGTTTAGTCTAGATTAGGAGTAGATTAAAGAGTAGATTAGTGTTAGATTAGGGTTTAGTTAGTTAGTTAGTTTCTAGGTTTAGATTAGGTTTGAAGATTGAAGCAAGTGGATTCCATTGGAGATTCAACAAGGAGCTTGAGCACTCAGATTTGCTATTTTCTATCTTTTGAATCTCTTTGCTTCCTATTTGCAATCTTATGATGTATATTCAACTTGTGGATGATATGTTTGAGTCATTTATGACTTAGAAATTATTTTGAGGTTTCAATTGAATCTAATGAGTAGTATATGTTGATTTCTCTTCCATGTTGGTTCTTATTGATTGCTATGTGATTGTCTGCTGCGATTTATGCTTTCATTGCTTAATTGAGTCATGACCAATTACTGTGAAAACCTATGTGGACTTGAAAGACGAAGTGTAGGTTTAGATCTAATCGTAGTGGCGGGCGATTGTACGTTCACATGACGTTGGACGTATGATTTGTGCTTAGGATAGACATATACCGAAGCGCCGCTCGTAGTCAATAGAGAACTTGACCTTAAACCCTAATTATTTGTAAATCACATAGACATAGTGGTTTAGGTAATGTGGGTGTTCACGTGCGTTCTATCATTTGTGGATTGCACGTGATATGGATTAGGAGCATCGAAAGATGGCCTTCTCTCACTTTTGTGTTCTCGGCTAGCAACTGTAACTATTAATTTGACCTAATTGGAAGTATGTTGACTTAGACGAATCATTAGGGAAAATTGGAATCTCTTATCTTCATTATCTAATTCTACCTTAGGATTGCTTAGTTTAAGTTTAATTCCTTGCCTAGTTAACTTAGCTTTAATTCCAACTCTTTATCCCGTTTAAATAAGACCGAAATGATTATGTACTAGTGCTTTGGCGACCTTTTATCCATTAATTCCTCGTGGGAACGATATCTTTACTTACTCTTTATTACTCGTTGGCCGCGTAAACTTGCGCGTTAATTGTGTCATCTAATCGGACCAACAAGTTTTTGGCGCCGTTGCCGGCGAATTAATTGGATAACTGTTTGCCAACATTAGTTTAAATCAAATTAGTCTTACTTTAAACATTTTTTTTATTTTACTTAATTCCCTTCAGATATTCTATTTTCAGGTACAATGGACTCAAATTCCTATCCATGGAACTACACAAGTCAAGAGCAACCAAGGGAAGTAGGGAATGATGGCGTCGACCCAATTGCTTCACTTTCAGCACAGTTGGAGGTTCTCTTGAGGAAGTTGGATGCTGTTTTAGCTCAACAGAGTCGAGAGACAGCAATGACTTATAACTACGATGCTGGGAGCTACACGAGCCATCAGGAGCCTATCAGTTATGGGCAAGAGTAGTATGGGGGTGAGTACTCCTACAATGAGCCTTATCCCAATTATCAGCAGGATTGGGGGTATCATCCAGAGCCTTCATCAGATTATTATCAAGACCAATATTGGGATCCAAATCCTGTTTACGCCCCAGAATGCACATTCCGGACTCTAGTGTATGAACCTCAACACAATTTTGAGGGTGACACAGAAAATGCAAGCTTGGAGGAAGGAAGTGGCATAGAATCACTAAAGGACATCTTGAATGAGCAACAGAAGTCATTCAAGAGTATTCAGAACTGGGCAGAGCAGATTAACAAGGCCTTGATGATAGAGGATGAACAAGGGGTGCAAAACCATACTGTGAGCTATCAAGAACAATATGAGCCAAGTCCAACTTATACACCAGAACCCCCATATCAATCCCCATGTGTACAAAGAGAACAGTCTCCAATGGAATTTATGTATAGGAGCTTAGAAAGCCAAGAGGAGAGGCTTAGGAGCCAAGAGCAATCAAGCCAGAACTTCCAGAATCAGATGGCCCTAATCCACAACACTCCTACCAATGAACATCAGTACATGGAGCCCGAGGCTGAAACAGAAAAGGAAGGATTGGAAATTATGTGGGGGAATTCCATAGCATCGACAGAGGAGACCTTGATTGAGTAAGAGCAATCGATTGAGGATCTTCAGATTATGGTAGAGCAGATTAGCACGGCATTAAGGAAAGACGAGGTATTTGAACAACAGACAACAATGCATGATCCTGTACCTCCAATGACTAAAGCCGTATGTTATGATCCCCAGACTACGTGGTGCGATGACATGGGTGCAGAAACTGATAGAGAATCCGAAGTGCAATTGCAACTGGACGAGCCGAAGGCAATGGAACAAGAAGAGATAATTGGGGATGTGGAACAGTATGAACCAATAGTGATACTCCACCGATGTTTGAGACTCCAGTCAAGTTTGCACATCCTTGCCCCCTTGGTAGCCACATTATAGATACAGATCTCGATGACATGAGAGAGTCCGTGAGCTTCAAACCATGGTGGTCAGAAGAGAAGAGAATAGAAGAAGAGTCCGTTGTGTGGTCTATACCTCCATGCCCTGATCATTTTACCTACACAACAGAACCATTGCCTAGCTCCCCGACCTTCGGTCCGGGGAATTCTCATACATATTCAATGCTAGGTAGTTTAAATCTGCATTCGCTTCTACTGGGAAGCCGCCAAATTCACACAGCTATTTTGATGGATGGAGGGGTTCTCCAGTATCGTCGGGGAGTTGGGTAGCAGTGAGCAGACACAGTCAAGCTAGAGGACTATAAATCAAGTGCTAGATGGGAGGCACCCCATCATTTCTCTCTCTTTGTTTAATTCTCCATTACCTACTTCCCATCATCCCTCTCTCTATCTCTATGTTTAATTCTCCATTTACATGCTTTCTATCACATTTCCCTCCCCCTCGTTTAATTTTTATTAGTTAATATTTAGTTTAAAGTTTTTGCATACTTTAGCAATTAGGAATTCATTGCCTACATTTTTGGTTTTAGGCATGAATGCGTATAATTTTTGGGATTAAAAAGCTTATAGCATATTTTTGATGCACTTGCATTGCTTATACGCACTTAGAGAATTTTTGGGAATTTAAATGCATATATCTTTCCATGTTCATTCTCTTGATGTAAATAGATAATATACTTTTGATAGTGTATGAGGGCTTAATAAAGGTTATATGTCTTTCTCAGGATTAATGCATGCTGCAAGAAGCCAAACTAAAGGGCCAACCAAGTGCATAGGAAAATTTTTGCAAAAATAAAAATCTGGCAGCCCGCGCGGCCGCGCCACATGCAGACTGGGCCTGACTTGCAGATTTTGGGGGGCACCAATTCATATCAATTATCAACAGCACCCAAGCCTCAGCCCCTTTAATCCCAAACCATCAAGTTCCTTCATGCAATCTCCCATCTCTTCCCTCTCATTCAATCCCCCCACTACAAGCCTTAGTTTTGAAAACCTCCTACCTTCTCAATCCAAAGTACCAATTCTCATCCGCCTCATCCTCTCAACCTGATCAATTGGGATAGTGAGTGTGGGATCTCTAGCAGAGCAAGATTGATTTGGAGTTGGGTTGGTTCGTTGAGTACAGTGCTGAGTGGGGTTTATTTTGCAAAGAGATGAGAGAGACGGGGAAACTTCTGAGAGGATGCCACTTCATTTCATGCAGCATCAGAAGCCGAGTAGGGGAGTTTCTTTCTTTTTACCTTTACCTTCAATGAGGACATTGAATAGTTTAAGTTTGGGGGTATTGGTTTTATTTTGCATATAGGGTAATTGCATTCATATTGCATATTGTGTTTGTCTATTTAGTGCATGTAGTTTGTAAATAGTTAAAATTTGTGAAAATTTTAAAATTTTTCTTTTGTTTTTGCATTCTGTGTTAGAGCATACTGCATGAATCTAGTTTTCAGTTGGTTAGTTATGTATGTTGCCTGTGAAGAAACTGAAATCACTTGATTGTTGAACTGATTTGAGACTTAAGCCTGATTTCATGGTCATATATATAAATCCTTACCTGTCAGATACTGTGTAACCAGTAAGCACGATAGAGTAAACACCATGATATGCTAAGTTTAAATGTTTACATACTTGTCTTCTGGTGGAAAAACTATGTTTTAATAAAAGAGTTTCAGTTCGCATATAATAATAACTAGACTGTTAAAAGCTTAAGTTTGGGGGAAACAGGGGGCATGCATAATTTATGCGGGGAGATGGAGCGTAAGACGCACTCCCTTGCAGAAAAAGAAAAAGAAAAAGAAAAAAATAGAATAAACACTTCGGCTACGTTGAGTTCTATGGCCTTTGATATTCGAGCAAGTAAGCCCTAGGGGTGTCTCTACACCCAGCGCCCTAAGGCCGTTTGGTCTGGGAGTCGTTGGTCGAAAGCTCGCTACATGGATATCATTGAAGAGCCTAAGAGGACTAGGCATGGCACAGTCGATTGTGTACACGGGAAAGTGCGAATACGCCCTCGTGAGGTAATAAAAGCTTAATGATCACCCCCCCTATTGACTTTTAACTTTAGTAATACATGGTCTTGGTTAGAACTTATATGATTTACTATTTTTCTTAAGTTAAAGCTTGTTTTTCCCCTAAGAAGCATAATATGTGATATATTTGTTCAAAGCATGTTTAATGGTTGCCAGGCACACAACGCACAATACATTAGTGCTGACAGTTTTGGATTTACAGAATATGCTTTATGGTCTTGTTTTGGGTAGCTTATCTATTTCAACTAGCTCGTGGTTTTCTGAGGCATTGCTTTGAAAGTTCAATGCTGGCTGGGAACTTGGATTAGCATTCATGATAACGTAGGTTGCATACATTGTAGCTACTGCATTGCATCTTTTGTTTAGTTTTGTTTTGGTTACTTGAGGGCAAGCAACATTTAAGTTTGGGGGTATTTGATAAGTGGATTCTATGACCACTTATTCGGATAGTAACCAACTCATTCTGTTGCTTAAACTCAAGTATCATTGTGCCTTTTATGTGTTTTTGCTTTGTTTTGTGATTTTCAGGTTTAGAAACTCTCCGGGTGCAAATTGAGCTTAAAAGGGCAAAAGAACGCTTAAATAGGACAAAGAAATGAAATGGTCTTAAAGCATGAAGATAGCATGGGTGAGGAAGCAATGAAGGTGATGCCACGAGTCTAGAGGCCAAAAGGAGCAAGAATGGCCTTTGAAGCAAAAATGGGAAGGAAGTGCAGTCCGGACATCGTTTGGGTGGTTCACGTTCATTTCATGTTCTTGGATTGAAACTTGGTTCATATTGTAGAGCATCTTATAAGCTTTCCAGAACATCTTGAATCATCCAAATCGGAGTTCGGAGGCGAGAGTTATGCCCCGTATACCAACGGACGTCAAACCTCAAGGTTTTGAGTTTTCATGCACAGCTGTCACTTGGAGCTCAATTTCAACCTTCATCCATCCATTATTTCTCAATTCTCAAAGAATGGAAGTTATAGAGCTCTTCGATAGCTTCGATTTGACAGGTGGCAGGCCTCGTAACTTGTGACACCCCCAAATTCGGGTACTTCGTTTCCACATGATTTGGTGTTCACTTGGATATACAACAGTGATATGACATAAGTGAATCGTTTCAAAAGAGTTTGAATAACTTTACTTTCATCAATATAAAGAATTAAAATATAATTCTTTCATCAATATATAGGATTCGAATATGAAATCATCTGAGGGTCATAAGACCTTGAACCATTGTCCTAGGTTATAAATATTTCTATTTAAACCTTTAACAGTCAATAAGACTATGGACCCTTAACTCGTACTCAGGGGGATCAACCCTTTGTACCATGAATTGTGCACAACCATTTAACGCTTTCGCATAAATTTTCCCCTAATTAATAGGGTTGTTCCTTCTCAGAAATTGAATACAAGTCCGCACCAAAGAAAGTTCGGTTTGGATAGATAAGGGAACTTTAGAGTTCAACTGACATCAACTAGGAGTAGTTGAATCGACTTACAGTCCTTTACAGTTCAATAATATAAGAATCATGAACCAATTTCAAAATATAACAATAAACTCATAATAGATAGGCATGCTTTTAGAAGCTTTCTATAAACTAAGTAGATCTTGCTTGAACAATTAAGTCAAGATCATATTACTAAAATAACGCTTTAATACTTACGCTTTATTAGTATGGTATAACTTGTACCACATATAACAAGTGAATGAACTTTCATGATTTATTGAGCAAGGGTTAGGAAACTTGCACAATGAAAATATACAATGAATAGGCTTGTATAGCATTCAAGAGTAGATTAAAGAACTTGCACAATATAAATAACAAGTTTAGAAACTTGTTTAACATAAGAGAATAAGGGTAAGAGAACTTGCCTTAAGCGCAAGCTACACTTTAACAACTATACGCACTTCACAAACACCCTACACATTTATATTATATTCAAACCATCTATTAGTATCCAATTACAACATTTAAACCATTGAACTTCATATCCAAGTCCAACTCATAGTATAATTTACCACATTGGTTACTAATTAGTCAAGTACGTGAGTCTATACTCACGACATGCATTAATAAGCCTATACTTCAATGAATCGTGTTGTGTGCCTCGTGAAAGCAACACACAAACACACACATGTAACATATTCATAATATACTTCAATCTAACTTAAACACATCAAAAACATGTTATCTTATTATACATTTCACTTTCCAAGTCTTAGAAACAAGTTAGCTTAACAAACGGGGCATAAAACCTCAAAAACAAAATTCCAAATTTTCTTGGCAGCAGCCCCACCCGCTGGGGCGGGTCCTCCCTGCATAAAACACCCGCTGGGGCGGGTGTTCCCCCTGCCACAGCGCCCGGCTCGCGAACTAGTGGAGAATTAAGCCAATTTGGCTTATTCCTTCACACCGAATTCAATTTTTCCCAACATGATAAACATACAACTTGATACTAACAATATTTTAAACTTATTATCATGCTCATAACATATATAATCCATAAAACACATAATCCAAAACAAGATTTCTTGATTTTCAAAGAAAAATACAATTTGAAGCGTTCTTAACGAAAATTGCTACTACGAATTCGTTTTTCATCCAATTCAAGTGATTCCAATTGTCTTAACTCATATTCTTAACACATTAACATAATACATGATCAATTTTAACAATAACTCAAAATCAAACATCAATTTGATAGTTTCAAAAGCCGTTTTCAGAAATAGTTTCACCAAAAATCACTATGAACATGCTTCTTATTGTTTATCAAAAATTCATGGATTGAATTGCTAGAATCATCATATAACTCATATATAATCATGTTATATCACCTATTACACATAATTCATGCTCACCTCAAGGATTTAAAGAAATTTTCAACATAACTTCATAATCTAACACTATGAACATGAATTTCATAGTGTTCATCATATACTTGTGAATTGAAATTCTTAAACAACTATGAAACTCTCATGTAAACATATATATATATATATATATATATATATATATATATATACATATCCCATTCACATATCAAAATAAATAGCTTTCACAAAGAGACTTTCACATAGAGTTCTAAAACTATGAAAACATAAAAGAATATGCTTTGAAAACTTGTTTTATAACAATTGTATTTTGAAAACCCTTTCATGGCATACAATTTCATATGAAAACATATAACATCATATAACACATATAATTTCATGATTGTAAAGACCTAATTTGGCAAAGAAGAAAACATAACACCTATGAATTAGTTCTAGGGTTAAGATTATAACCTTACTAGTTTTAGGTTAAGAGAGAGATGAACTTGGGCTTGCTTTGCCTTCTTCTTCTTCTTCTTCTTCACTTGGTTGAATTTATTCACTGCTTCGCTTCCCCCTTCAGCTAGAATAGCCTTTTCCAGAACGGCTGCAAACGTATTTAGCTGGAACATAGAGACCTTGCTGTAGAGCCAGGGTTTCAGTCCCCGCTCAAACCTCCTAGCCTTTCTAACATCCGTGCTGACCTGGTAAGTAGCGAACCTGGCCAGTTCATTAAACTTTGTCGCGTATTCCGACACTGACATCGTTCCCTGCTTCAGCTCTAAGAATTGGACCTCCATCTGATCTTGTGAACTCACTGGGAAGTACATCTCGTAGAACATCTCTTTGAAACGTTCCCACGTTATGACTCCTTCTCCCTCTCTAGTCTTATTCGCCTGCCACCAGAAGCTAGCATCTACCTTCAACATAAAAGTCGCAAATGCCATTTTCTGGTCTTCACTGACCCTAGCCACGTCAAATACCTTTTCTATTTCCATAATCCACGTCTGAGCATCTATAGGGTTTGTCGATCCCTTAAATTCTGGCGGTCCTACTGCCTTAAACTCTTTAAACGTCGTGGCTTGCACTTGCGGCTGATTCGCCACTGCTCCTGCCAGCAGGTTCACTAATTGCTGAACTGCATTAGGGTTTATTGCATTGTTATTGTTGTTGTTTGTTGAACCCTCGGGGTTTTGACGTGTTACTCTTCTTCTAGGAGGCATTTTCTGATAAGAAAATATTATTATTAGATCCTTTATTCAAATCTTAAGTATTCAAGTTCACACTTAAAGGTTTGAATATCTCAGTTCTCATAGAACACAAAGCACGTCAATAGACTTCTTTTATTCCTTAGTCGTAGTAAAAAAAAATCAACCAGATAGCATTTCTGCCATATACATCATCCTTCCTGAACTGAAAAAGTTGCAGGATTACATTATTAACTTATCCCATTCTTATCTCAATTATGGGATTTAGTTGATCTATTTCAAAAGCAACACATAAACAAAAGCTCTACTACTACTGCTACTACTACTATTACTGCTATTGCCGTTACTGCCTAGGCATATTAATACGTCGCACAGCCTCTCTGCGTTCCTCTTCCATTACCCGTAATGCCGTTCTTCGGTCCACCACATACCACGGTAAACCTTGGAACTGAGCTGGGTAGTACAAAATACGGTCCTGAGCTCTTTCTATCGCTGTATGAAAAGCATATTCCGTTTCCCTCAGCTTGGCCCTCTTGGCTTCAGCTTCATCTTCAGCTCGATCAGCTCGTTGATTAGCCCTCAAGCTTGACTCTTCAGCCCTGGCACGCTTCCTTGACTCCTCCTGGATGTCTTGCTTTAGCTTTGCCAGTTCAAATCGAGCAGTATCTCTTTCAACTTCCATATGTATCAAGTTCCACTGTGCATCTCCCAGGGTGAATTGAATATCTCGAGCTGTGAGCTTCGCTCAAGATTTCCTCCTTAACTTCCGGTACTGGCGGTACCCAGATTCTACCTTCGGGCTCTCCTTACGTGTATCTACTATGTAGGCTAAATATCCTACACAGCCTTGCATCAAAAGTTTATTAGCTTGCATCACCGTCAGACAATTTGCTTGTCTAGGCGATTTACTGCCATAGAACACTACTTTCGACGGAGTCGTAAGGTTTACCGACTTTTTCTGATAGTCGATTACCGCCCCATGGTTGAACAACCAGTCCATACCCAATATGACATCGAATTCCCCAAGTTTAATCGAAATTAAATCTACTCTAAGTTCCTGACCTTTAATATCCAATCTGCAATTCATATAAATGCTCCTAATAGGAATAACCTCCCTATTCGCAATTTCTATGTTCAAAGGGTAAACTAACTCCTCCACATGTAAGTCTAGGGTTTTAGCAAAATCATCAGATATGAATGAACAAGTAGCACCCGAATCAAATAATACATATGCATTTATACTATTGATCGGAATAATACCTGCCACCACGTCTTTTGATTGCACAGCGTCTTGCACCGTCATGTTGAATGTGCGGGCAGTGGGTTGAATGGCCTGTAGTGGCGAAGGTCCGGCAAGAGTCATAGTTCTGCCGTTGTCCTTTCCTCCATTCCCTATTGACCCTGCCGCTGGCTTCTTAGGGCAATTACGAGCCATGTGATCCTTGGATCCACATGTATAACAAGCTCCTTTCTTGAGGTTTGGGCAATATGGCGCGATGTGGCCTTCCTGACCACATTTGTAGCATACGCGTTTCCCTTTCATGCACACTCCAGTGTGAATCTTCCCGCATCCAACTGCAACAACCCCAAAATTCATACAATAATATTCTCCTTCTCGATCGTTAATAATACAACTTTAATCTCTCATTACATAATTATTCGATATTAAAAATCACTAAAAATGCAGAATATTTAAAACTTTTAAAAACTTTCTTTCTATATTGCCCTGAATCGCAACCTTTACATTACATCTCTTTGATTCAAATCTATATCATGAATCATTACAACGAAATGACTATACAAAGTCTTATATAATAAAACAATATCCATCTATATTGGATAACTCTACTTATAACTCAGCGACATATTTCATTCAAAACATTAACTACAATTTGAAATTGAACATAACTAATATTCTTGAACGTTGATCTCTATAAATCACTTAACATGTATCATTACCTTGCGTCCTTAACCTGCAAAAATGGTTATTTGCAAGAGTGAGCTCGACAGCTCAGCAAGTTCTAACAGTTTTCATGCATCACGTATCACATAATAAACATGCTCAACAGAAATCTCATAATAATTAAAGTAACATGGCATACATGCTTTAATTCACATAACAAATATAAAGATTGAGTTCCTTACTCAATCAACATTATTTAACCAAACACTGTAGTCATAAATTGACTTTGACATTTCATGATTGCAACATGTATAACATATCATGCTCGCTTACAACATATATAATATATCATGCAATTTAAAACAGTTCATCAAATTCACGTAGACAAGTAAGAACCGAAAGACTTGCCTGGTTCGTGGATTACCAATTACCGAAAAACTTCTTAATATAATCTGCTTCATGATCCTACATAACGTATCACCATATGCATCAATTATTAGTCACTTAGCAACGCTTATCAAACATCTAAGTAAATTCTAATTTACACTTTCTAATTTACACTTCGTAACTCTCTTCAATTCACTCGTTTGACACTCGCTGTTAAATCATATGTATAATTATTACATATCTAATCTTCATTGTTAGTTAACCAATTAAGATTAACTCATTCTTCATTAACTAATAAGTTAATAATTAATCACCACGTAATTTAATCACCTCACATAATCATATTACATTTCACATAATTAACCAATTATAATTACATCTTAGGTCAATCAAATTACATTTCAAGTTAAACATAATTATATTTTTACTAACATTCATGTTTTATAACTTATAACAACATCTAATATCGTCGACAGCACTATACTTGTGTATGCGCATGACCGACGCCCTCCGATTGCCTCAGAATACGCATCAGTCCCAAAAATGACCATTTTGACCCTAGATAACGACCTCAAATCAAACAAGTTAAGAACAAAAGCTTTAGGTCTACTCGTGCTCGTTCCGAATCATCTTGAATCGCCTCAATCGGAGTTCGTATGAAAAGGTTATGGCCATTTTAGTAACAGAGGTCAAAATAGTTTTGCATTACGACAACTAAACTACCCCGGGCTGCAAGTATACCGGCTGGGGCGGGTCCCCCAAGGCATAAACACCCGCTGGGGCGGGTCCAGGGGCTGGTGGAGGTGCTGGGTCGCGAACTGGTGGAGAAATAAGCCAATTTGGCTTATTCCGTCACACCGAATTCGAATTTTCCCAACATGATAAATATGAAACATGTGACAAACAATATTTTAAGCTTATTAACATGCTAATAACATAAAAATTTCATATAAACACATAATCACAACCAAGATTTCATGGAATTCGAAGAAAAACACAATTTTAAGCGTTCTTGACGGAAATTGCTACTACGAACTCGTTTTTCAATCAATTCAAGTGATTCCAACTGTAATCACTTCTATTCTTAACATACTAACATAATACTTAATCAATTTTAACAATAACTCATAACCAACATCAATTTTGATAGTTTCAAGAGTTATTTTTCAGAAATTACTTCACCGAGAATCACTATGAACACACTTCCTATTGTTTATCAAAAATTCATGGATTGAATTGCTAGAACAACCATATAACTCATATATAATCATGTTATATCACATATTACACATAATTCATGCTCATATCAAGGATTTAAAGAATTTTCAACATAATTCCATAATCTAACACTATGAACATGAATTTCATGGTGTTCATCATATACTTGTGAATTGAAATTCTTAAACAACTATGAAACTCTCATGTAAATATATATATATATATATATATATATATATATATATACATACATATCCCATTCTCATAACAAAATTATGAAGTTTCACAAAGAGACTTCCACATAGAATTCTAAAACCATGAAAACATAGAAGAATATGCTTTGAAAACATGTTTTTACAACAATTGATTTTGAAAACCCTTTCATGGCATACAATTACATATGAAAACATATGAACACCATATATACATATAATTTTATGATTGTAAAAACCTAATTTGATAAAGAAGAAAACACAACACATATGAATTAATTCTAGGGTTAAAATTATAACCTTACTAGTTTTGACTTAAGAGAGAGATGATGAAGATGATGATCCTCTCTTGCCTTCTCAAGCTTTTCTTCCTCTTCTCTCTTCTTCTTCTCTGACAATTCTCTCTAACCCTCTTCTTCTTCTTTCTTTGTTTTGTTTAGACTTAGGCTTTTAGAAAACTAACGTATCTTTTAACTTAGCATATATTATACAATATACAATATACAATATACAATATACAATATATGTAACTTATATTATTAATATAGCTAATAAATAATATACTAATTGCTATTCTAACTACCACTTATTACATAGATTACAAAATTTGAAAATCCCAAGGCCTTGTTTGGCAAAACCACATTATTTTTAAAAACTAACTTCTTGAGTTTAAGGCATTGTTTGGAAGAAATAAGATTAAACAAGTACAAAGGCCTTGTTTGGTAAAACACATCATTTTAAAAACAGGTTTTAATAGTTAAGGCCCCGTTTGGCAAAACGAATTTAAAAACGGTGCTAGGGCCTTGTTTGGGAAAATAGTTTTGAAAACTCTTTTAATAAATCATTTTAACACATACTTTTTACTGTTATCCTTTAACTAATTAAAACTCAACATTAATTTAATTAATTAAAAGTCCTAGAAATATTGAGCAACAGGAATGGAATTAGAAATTCTTAAAGAACGAGAATTGATTAATAAACAAGAAGATTCAAAGAAGAATCTTGAAGAGATGTAGAGATAAAAACCGGGAGTTGCCTAACTCTAATGATCTAGATGACGAATAACGATGAATAGACGAAGTCTATAAGATTAAAAGCATAATGAATTCATGATATAATATGATGTAAGGTAGAGATAAGAAGTTTTAAAACAAAACGATAATGAGATAAGGAAGAATCATAAGGGAGATGATTATAGAATAAGATCACGACGTGATATCTTTTAGAGTTGTAAAAGACAGATGGTCTGTAATGATTGAATGGTTATAGTTTGAGACTATAACGAGAATGTACTATGAGATAGTACGAGATTAACTCACGAGGAGTTATAAATGATGAGATACATAAGTCTGTATCGAGTATAGAGCAGGAAGTTATAAATAAGATAGAGTTAAGTGGGTTTTCAACTGAGGACTCATGTGGTGGCTGAGTTGTACAAATCTTGTATGGGCATGGTTTTGTGCTTACACTTGGCTTATCATATTGATAATCGTTGGAAGGTTGGTGTCGCGCTATCGATATATATGACGAGAAGGTGATTCTTTTCTCATATTATATTTGATAGTTAGAGTTAATAGAGGATAGATTAGATGATATTAAGATTAGATTAGATGATCTTAAGGTTAGGCGAGTTCTTAAAACTCATACTTATGGTAAGTTAGTGACTCATAGTCGTATGTATGTTTTTGAACCCCTAAGCATGTGGACAGTCTCTGATCAGTTCTTTGACTATGTATTGCTAGGACAAGTTCTTAAACTCATATTATTGTGGCAAGTTCCTGAACTTCCAAAGTATGGTAAGTTTGATGAACTATACTGGGTATAGAAAGCATTGATGTTGATTATGAGTTATTGTTAAAATTGATTAAGTATTATGTTAGTATGTTAAGAATAGAAGTGATTACAGTTGGAATCACTTGAATTGATTGAAAAACGAGTTCGTAGTAGAAATTTCCGTCAAGAACGGTTAAAGTTGTGTTTTTCTTCGAATTCCATGAAATCTTGGTTGTGATTATGTGTTTATATGAAATTTTTATGTTATGAGCATGTTAATAAGCTTAAAATATTGTTTGTCACATGTTTCATGTTTATCATGTTGGGAAAATTTGAATTCGGTGTGACGGAATAAGCCAAATTGGCTTATTTCTCCACCAGTTCGCGACCCAGCACCTCCACCAGCCCCTGGACCCACCCCAGTGGGTGTTTATGCCTTGGGGGATCCGCCCCAGCGGGTATACTTGCTGCTCGGGGTAGTTTAGTTGTCGTAATGCAAAACTATTTTGACCTCTGTTACTAAAATGGCCATAACTTTTTCATACGAACTCCGATTGAGGTGATTCAAGATGATTCGGAACGAGCACGAGTAGACCTACAACTTTTGTGTTTTTGACTTTTTGATTTGAGGTCGTTATCTAGGGTCACAATGGTCATTTTTGGGACTGATGCGTATTCTGAGGCAATCGGAGGGCGTCGGTCATGCGCATACACAAGTATAGTGCTGTCGACGATATTAGATGTTGTTATAAGTTATAAAACATGAATGTTAGTAAAAATATAATTATGTTTAACTTGAAATGTAATTTGATTGACGTAAGATGTAATTATAATTGGTTAATTATGTGAAATGTAATATGATTATGTGAGGTGATTAAATTACGTGGTGATTAATTATTAACTTATTAGTTAATGAAGAATGAGTTAATCTTAATTGGTTAACTAACAATGAAGATTAGATATGTAATAATTATACATATGATTTGACAGCGAGTGTCAAACGAGTGAATGGAAGAGAGTTACGAAGTGTAAATTAGAAAGTGTAAATTAGAATTTACTTAGACGTTTGATAAGCGTTGCTAAGTGACTAATAATTGATGCGTATGGTGATACGTTATGTAGGATCATGAAGCAGATTATATTAAGAAGTTTTTCGGTAATTGGTAATCCATGAGCCAAGCAAGTCTTTCGGTTTCTACTTGTCTACGTGAATTTGATGAACTATTTTAAATTGCAAGCGAGCATGATATGTTATACATGTTGTAATCATGAAATGTCAAAGTCAATTTATGACTACACTGTTTGGTTAAATAATGTTGATTGAGTATGGAACTCAATCTTTATATTTGTTATGTGAATTAAAGCATGTATGCCATGTTACTTTAATTATTATGAGATTTATGTTGAGCATGTTTATTATGTGATACGTGATGCATGAAAACTGTTAGAACTTACTGAGTTGTCGAGCTCACTCTTGCAAATAACCATTTTTGCAGGTTAAGGACGCAAGGTAATGATACATGTTAAGTGATTTATAGAGATCAATGTTCAAGAATATTAGTTATGTTCAATTTCAAATTGTAGTTAATGTTTTGAATGAAATATGTCGCTGAGTTATAAGTAGAGTTATCCAATATAGATGGATATTGTTTTATTATGTAAGACTTTGTATAGTCATTTTGTTGTAATGATTCATGATATAGATTTGAATCAAAGAGATGTAATGTAAAGGTTGCGATTCAGGGCAATATAGAAAGAAAGTTTATAAAAGTTTAAATATTCCGTATTTTTAGTGATTTTTAATATCGAATAATAATGTAATGAGAGATTAAAGTTGTATTATTAACGATCGAGAAGGAGAATATTATTGTATGAATTTCAAAATGTATTTTATGTGTTCTATGCATCATTTGATATGATGTACAAACAATAATCGAGGAAGTTATCAATGCAGTTAAACCTAGTGTTGGATGTGATCGTATGATCGTCAGCCCACTATGGTATGATGTAGTATAACGACGTCATGTAATGACGAAGTCCTCAACGTATCAGTACTATGATACGGTATCAGGATTTTGTGAAAAGATTTATTTATTATTTTTAGTTTCTTAAAAATATATATATATAGAATTTTATTGAGTTGGTTACAAATATATGTATATATATATATATATATATTTCGTTTGATGTCCGAATTTTTACTAGAAGTCTATGCTACTTGATTCAGCTAGACAAATGTTGAAAGATGTTTATGAAATTCGAGCGTTTTTGGTTAAACTATGCCAAACCAAATTGTTTTGGTGCGGATTCAGATGTTAAGAAGCTGAGGTGAACAACCCTATAAAAGGGGGACATGTTATCAGAGACTATAATTCCGAATGTAACGCATATAGTCGTTACGATGTACTATGTTATCGGAGACTATAAGTTTCGAATGTAACGTATATAGTCGTTACGATGTTAAGATGTAATACGTTGTGCACGACGTAGGGGTACGATAGGCTGATCACCTAGAGTACTTGCAGAGAGTGTTTTCAGTCTTTGTGATTGCTAAACATTCTGTTAAAGATGGTTTACCGTGGTGATGCACTATTAAACCTGGAGAAGAGTTCAAGGTCTTATGACCCCTCAGCATGAATTGGAATCTTTTAAATTCCTGAGTTGTTTATATCACTTCCCAATTATTGAGCAATTGTGGAAGATTCTTATTATTATGGAGATGAATGTAGCGAGAAGGATATTCCTTAAAAAGAGTTAGTTGTAGAACGCTTTAATTCAGTGAATGGAGATTAACGTAAAATCTATTTTGATAGTTTGAATGAATGAAGATTAATAAAAATTTCGAGGACGAAATTCTTAGAAGAAGGGGTGAATGTGATAACCCGAATAATTATAGATGGTGAATTACGTAGTATATTAATTTGACGAGTAGAGTATACGGTAATGATCCTTAGAAAGGAATGAACGAGTTAAAGATATATAATATTTGATATGTGATTATGTTTGATTGAAGATTGTGTAATAAAACCTAATAGTTGTTGAAGAAATGAATGAAGTATATATATATATATATGTAAAACTTTTTGCTAAGTTAACGTGTTGAAGTTATTCAACGATAATTATGAAGAGATTTTGCGAAAACTGAGTAAGTGAGGTTTCGTTGATTCCGAGGACGGAATCCTTATAAGGAGGGAAGGATGTGACATCCCGGATTTTTAAGAATTAATAAATGAGAATTTAATAAATAAAATTCTTATTTTAAGATGTTTAAGTACGAGTATGTGTGTATGTGTTATATATTGTAAAATATGTGATTTGGTGTGAAGAGAATTTATATATTTATTGAATTAAATAAATATATTAATTGAATTATTTATTGAGTTAAATAAATAATTATGTGATTATTATGGAGTAATTTAATTAAGTGTTATATGTTAATTAAATGAATATTTGGTATTTAATTTAATTGACATAATGATTTTATGTTATAGTTCTAATTTAATTGGGATAATTAAATTAGATGAGATATGTGGTGAGAGTAACATGAAATTATAATTAGTGAGTAATTATAATTATGTGATAATTTTATGTGATTAATTGATGTTAAACTTTTAATTAATTAAATTAATGTTGAGTTTTAATTAGTTAAAGGAAAACATGAAAAAGTATGTGTTAAAATGATTTATTAAAAGAGTTTTCAAAACTATTTTCCCAAACAAGGCCCTAGCACCGTTTTAAATTCGTTTTGCCAAACGGGGCCTTAACTATTAAAACCTGTTTTTAAAATGATGAGTTTTACCAAACAAGGCCTTTGTACTTGTTTAATCTTATTTCTTCCAAACAATGCCTTAAACTCAAGAAGTTAGTTTTTAAAAATAATGTGGTTTTGCCAAACATGGTCTTGGGCTTTTCAAATTTTGTAACCTATGTAATAAGTGGTAGTTAGTATAGCAATTAGTATATTATTTATTAGCTATATTAATAATATAAGTTACATATATTGTATATGTATATTGTATATTGTATAATATATGCTAAGTTAAAAGATACGTTAGTTTTCTAAAAGCCTAAGTCTAAACAAAACAAAGAAAGAAGAAGAAGAGGGTTAGAGAGAATTGTCAGAGAAGAAGAAGAGAGAAGAGGAAGAAAAGCTTGAGAAGGCAAGAGAGGATCATCATCTTTATCATCTCTCTCTTAAGTCAAAACTAGTAAGGTTATAATTTTAACCCTAGAATTAATTCATATGTGTTGTGTTTTCTTCTTTATCAAATTAGGTTTTTACAATCATAAAATTATATGTATATATGGTGTTCATATGTTTTCATATGTAATTGTATGCCATGAAAGGGTTTTCAAAATCAATTGTTGTAAAAACATGTTTTCAAAGCATATTCTTCTATGTTTTCATGGTTTTAGAATTCTATGTGGAAGTCTCTTTGTGAAACTTCATAATTTTGTTATGAGAATGGGATATGTATGTGTATATATATATATATATATATATATATATATATATATATATATATATATATATTTACATGAGAGTTTCATAGTTGTTTAAGAATTTCAATTCACAAGTATATGATGAACACCATGAAATTCATGTTCATAGTGTTAGATTATGGAATTATGTTGAAAATTCTTTAAATCCTTGATGTGAGCATGAATTATGTGTAATATGTGATATAACATGATTATTTATGAGTTATATGGTTGTTCTAGCAATTCAATCCATGAATTTTTGATAAACAATAGGAAGTGTGTTCATAGTGATTCTCGGTGAAGTAATTTCTAAAAAATAACTTTTGAAACTATCAAAATTGATGTTGATTATGAGTTATTGTTAAAATTGATTAAGTATTATGTTAGTATGTTAAGAATAGAAGTGATTACAGTTGGAATCACTTGAATTGATTGAAAAACGAGTTCGTAGTAGCAATTTCCGTCAAGAACGCTTAAAATTGTGTTTTTCTTCGAATTCCATGAAATCTTGGTTGTGATTATGTGTTTATATGAAATTTTTATGTTATGAGCATGTTAATAAGCTTAAAATATTGTTTGTCACATGTTTCATGTTTATCATGTTGGGAAAATTCGAATTCGGTGTGACGGAATAAGCCAAATTGGCTTATTTCTCCACCAGTTCGCGACCCAGCACCTCCACCAGCCCCTGGACCCGCCCCAGTGGGTGTTTATGCCTTGGGGGATCCGCCCCAGCGGGTATACTTGCTGCCCGGGGTAGTTTAGTTGTCGTAATGCAAAACTATTTTGACCTCTGTTACTAAAATGGCCATAACTTTTTCATACGAACTCCGATTGAGGTGATTCAAGATGATTCGGAACGAGCACGAGTAGAACTACAACTTTTGTGTTTTTGACTTTTTGATTTGAGGTCGATATCTAGGGTCACAATGGTCATTTTTGGGACTGATGCGTATTCTGAGGCAATCGGAGGGCGTCGGTCATGTGCATACACAAGTATAGTGCTGTCGACGATATTAGATGTTGTTATAAGTTATAAATGTTTAACTTGAAATGTAATTTGATTGACGTAAGATGTAATTACAATTGGTTAATTATGTGAAATGTAATATGATTATGTGAGGTGATTAAATTACGTGGTGATTAATTTTTAACTTATTAGTTAATGAAGAATGAGTTAATCTTAGTTGGTTAACTAACAATGAAGATAAGATATGTAATAATTATACATATGATTTGACAGCGAGTGTCAAACGAGTGAATCGAAGAGAATTACGAAGTGTAAATTAGAAAGTGTAAATTAGAATTTACTTAGACATTTGATAAGCGTTGCTATAACGACCCCAAAATTCATACAATAATATTCTCCTTCTCGATCGTTAATAATACAACTTTAATCTCTCAATACATCATTATTTGATATTAAAAATCATTAAAAATGCGGAATATTTAAAACTTTTATAAACTTTCTTTCTATATTGCCCTGAATCGCAACCTTTACATTACATCTCTTCGATTCAAATCTTTATCATGAATAGTTACAACAAAATGACTATACAAACTCTTACATAATAAAACAATATCCATCTACATTGGATAACTCTACTTATAGCTCAGCGACAAATTTCATTCAAAACATTAAATACAATTTGAAATTGAACATAACTAATATTCTTGAACATTGATCTCTATAAATCACATAACATGTATCATTACCTTGCGTCCTTGACCTGCAAAAATGGTTATTTGCAAGAGTGAGCTCGACAGCTCAGCAAGTTCTAACAGTTTTCATGCATCACGTATCACTTAATAAACATGTTCAACATAAATCTCATAATAATTAAAGTAACATGGCATACATGCTTTAATTCACATAACAAATATGAAGATTGAGTTCCTTACTCAATCAACATTATTTAACCAAACAGTGTAGTCATAAATTGACTTTGACATTTTATGATTACAACATGTATAACATATCATGCTCGCTTACAACTTATATAACATATCATGCAATTTAAAACAGTTCATCAAATTCACGTAGACAAGTAGGAACCGAAAGACTTGCCTGGCTCGTGGATTACCAATTACCGAAAAACTTCTTAATATAATCTGCTTCATGATCCTACATAAATTATCACCATACGCATCAATTATTAGTCACTTAGCAACGCTTATCAAACATCTAAGTAAATTCTAATTTACACTTCGTAATTCTCTTCCATTCACTCGTTTGACACTCGCTGTCAAATCATATGTATAATTATTACATATCTAATCTTCATTGTTAGTTAACCAATTAAGATTAACTCATTCTTCATTAACTAATATGTTAATAATTAATCACCACGTAATTTAATCACCTCACATAATCATATTACATTTCACATAATTAACCAATTATAATTACATCTTACGTCAATCAAATTACATTTCAAGTTAAACATAATTATATTTTTACTAACATTCATGTTTTATAACTTATAACAACATCTAATATCATCGACAGCACTATACTTGTGTATGCGCATGACCGACGCCCTCCGATTGCCTCAGAATACGCATCAGCCCCAAAATGACCATTTTGACCCTAGATAACTACCTCAAATCAAACAAGTTAAAGAACAAAAGTTGTAGATCTACTCGTGCTCGTTCTGAATCATCTTGAATCGCCTCAATCGGAGTTCGTATGAAAGAGTTATGGCCATTTTAGTAAAAGAGGTCAAAATAGTTTTGCATTACGACAACTAAACTACCCCGGGCAGCAAGTATACCAGCTGGGGCGGGTCCCCCAAGGCATAAACACCCGCTGGGGCGGGTCCAGGGGCTGGTGGAGGTGCTGGGTCGCGAACTGGTGGAGAAATAAGCCAATTTGGCTTATTCCGTCACACCGAATTCAAATTTTCCCAACATGATAAACATGAAACATGTGACAAACAATATTTTAAGCTTTTTAACATGCTCATAACATAAAAATTTCATATAAACACATAATCACAACCAAGATTTCATGGAATTCGAAGAATAACACAATTTTAAGCGTTCTTGACGGAAATTGCTACTACGAACTCGTTTTTCAATCAATTCAAGTGATTCCAACTGTAATCACTTCTATTCTTAACATACTAACATAATACTTAATCAAATTTAACAATAACTCATAATCAACATCAATTTTGATAGTTTCAAAAGTTATTTTTCAAAAATTACTTCACCGAGAATCACTATGAACACACTTCCTATTGTTTATCAAAAATTCATGGATTGAATTGCTAGAACAACCATATAACTCATATATAATCATGTTATATCACATATTACACATAATTCATGCTCACATCAAGGATTTAAAGAATTTTCAACATAATTCCATAATCTAACACTATGAACATAAATTTCATGGTGTTCATCATATACTTGTGAATTGAAATTCTTAAACAACTATGAAACTCTCATGTAAATATATATATATATATATATATATATATATATATATATATATACACAGACATACATATCCCATTCTCATAACAAAATTATGAAGTTTCACAAAGAGACTTCTACATAGAATTCTAAAACCATGAAAACATAGAAGAATATGCTTTGAAAACATGTTTTTACAACAATTGATTTTGAAAACCCTTTCATGGCATACAATTACATATGAAAACATATGAACACCATATATACATATAATTTTATGATTGTAAAAACCTAATTTGATAAAGAAGAAAACACAACACATATGAATTAATTCTAGGGTTAAAATTATAACCTTACTAGTTTTGACTTAAGAGAGAGATGATGAAGATGATGATCCTCTCTTGCCTTCTCAAGCTTTTCTTCCTCTTCTCTCTTCTTCTTCTCTGACAATTCTCTCTAACCCTCTTCTTCTTCTTTCTTTGTTTTGTTTAGACTTAGGCTTTTAGAAAACTAACGTATCTTTTAACTTAGCATATATTATACAATATACAATATACATATACAATATATGTAACTTATATTATTAATATAGCTAATAAATAATATACTAATTGCTATACTAACTACCACTTATTACATAGGTTACAAAATTTGAAAAGCCCAAGACCATGTTTAGCAAAACCACATTATTTTTAAAAACTAACTTCTTGAGTTTAAGGCATTGTTTGGAAGAAATAAGATTAAACAAGTACAAAGGCCTTGTTTGGTAAAACTCATCATTTTAAAAACAGGTTTTAATAGTTAAGGCCTCATTTGGCAAAACGAATTTAAAAACGGTGCTAGGGCCTTGTTTGGGAAAATAGTTTTGAAAACTCTTTTAATAAATCATTTTAACACATACTTTTTAATGTTATCCTTTAACTAATTAAAACTCAACATTAATTTAATTAATTAAAAGTTTAACATCAATTAATCACATAAAATTATCACATAATTATAATTACTCACTAATTATAATTTCATATTACTCTCACCACATAACTCATCTAATTTAATTATCCCAATTAAATTAGAACTATAACATAAAATCATTATGTCAATTAAATTAAATACCAAATATTCATTTAATTAACATATAACACTTAATTAAATTACTCCATAATAATCACATAATTATTTATTTAACTCAATAAATAATTCAATTAATATATTTATTTAATTCAATAAATATATAAATTCTCTTCACACCAAATCACATATTTTACAATATATAACACATACACACATACTCGTACTTAAACATCTTAAAATAAGAATTTTATTTATTAAATTCTCATTTATTAATTCTTAAAAATCCGGGATGTCACATCCTTCCCTCCTTATAAGGATTCCGTCCTCGGAATCAACGAAACCTCATTTACTCAGTTTTCGCAAAATCTCTTCATAATTATCGTTGAATAACTTCAACACGTTAACTTAGCAAAAAGTTTTACATATATATATACTTCATTCATTTCTTCAACAACTATTAGGTTTTATTACACAATCTTCAATCAAACATAATCACATATCAAATATTATATATCTTTAACTCGTTCATTCCTTTCTAAGGATCATTACCGTATACTCTACTCGTCAAATTAATATACTATGTAATTCACCATCTATAATTATTCGGGTTATCACATTCACCCCTTCTTCTATGAATTTCGTCCTCAAAATTTTAGTCTATCAATCTTTATATATTAATCTATCAAAATAGATTTTACGTTAATCTCTATTCACTGGATTAAAGCGTTCTACAACTAACTTTTTTTAAGAAATATCCTTCTCGCTACATTCATCTCCAGAATAATAAGAATCTTCCACAATTGCTCAATAATTGGGAAGCGATATAAACAACTCAGGAATTTAAAAGATTCCAATTCATGCTGAGGGGTCATGTAACGACCCCAAAATTCATACAATATAATTCTCATCCTCGATCATTAGCAATACATCTTTAATCTATCTTTACATCATTATTCGATATTAAAATCACTAAAAATGCGGAATATTTAAAATTTTTATGAACTTTCTTTTTATATTGCCCTGAATCGCAACCTTAACGTTACAAATATTTGATTCAATTCTATTACATGAATCGCTACAACGAAAGGACTATACAAAGTCTTACATCACTAAGCAATATCCATTATACGTCGGATAGCTCAACTTACAACTTAAAAATTAAGTTACAATGAAAACATCAACTACAATTTGAAATTTAACAAAATTAATATTCTTGAACATTGATCTCTATAAATCACTTAACACGTATCTTTACCTTGCATCCTTGACCTGCAAAAATGGTTATTTGTAAGAGTGAGCTCAACAGCTCAGCAAGATCTAACAGTTTTCATGCATCACATAGCACATAATTAACATGCTCAACATTAAAGTAACATGGCATACATGCTTTAATCACATAACAAATATAAAGATTGAGTTCCTTACTCAATCAACATTATTAAATCAATCAATGTAGTCATAAATTGACTTTAACATTTCATGCTTGCAACATATACAACATAGCATACTCTTTGCAATACAATTTAAAATAGTTCATAATATCATCAAGTTCACATAGAAAATAGGAACCGAAAGACTTGCCTTGATCGTTATTTACCAATAACAGTTTAACAGCTTACAGATATCTACACTTCACGTGCCCTACATAATTATATAATCATTCACATAAACTATTAGTCACATAGCAAAGCATATTAGTTGTAATGTAAACTTTACTCTACATCTCATAACCCTTCCTATTATTAATACACAATGTTCAACTTGATTGTGTTAACTATCGACTTATATTTCACTATATTTCTTTTTCATAATATTCAAAATTTATTCAAGTGTTTAAGTCTTGCTAGGACTAATTATTGGTTTTATACTAACCCCATTTTATATCTTTTAATGTTCATTTCATTAGAATCGAAACACTATTTAAGTGTATTACCACATTACACAGTGTTTCGCCTCTTTTGCATGTGCTTTGCATGCTCCTAGATTGGGTTACATTACTCTATAATATTTCATTCTTATTAAAACATAATATTAAACAAGGTCATACACACTCGTTATGGCGTTGAAACGCTTGCACGCCCGTATGCCAAACTTGCCTATTCGAATGCCTAAACGACATGCATTTGCGCACGCTTAGCACGCCCAACCGAATTGTCTAATACTCAAGGGTTAATGCTAAGTATCATTATAATACCTAATAGTCATGTTATGGAAGTTAGAATATCATTTTACATGGTCGGGAGCATTACATGTGCATTCGTGCATGCCCGACGCCCCCCGATTGCCTCCAAAAACACATCAATCCCAAAAATGACCATTTTTACCCTAGCTAACGACCTCAAATTGAAAAACTTAAAGAACAAAAGTTGTAGGTCTACTTGTGCTCGTTCCGGATCATCTTGAATCACCTCAATCCGAGTCCGTATGAAAACGTTATGGCCGTTTTACCACAGGAGGTCAAAACAGTCCCGGACTAACTTTTCCTCCCGGCGCAGCTGTGCCCCATATAGCCTTGGGGGCAGCGCAGCTGCGCCCCTGGCAGCGTGCTACACGAAATTTTCCTCCAGTATGTTGTTCTGGAGAATTTCTAACCCTTTCCTCCTTCCAATCATCATAAATCAAGCTATACACATCCGATTGAGTCCGTTTTCGACTCTATCGATTCGTAATTCATAGAACTACACATCTACATGATAATTATAACACTTCAAAAATATTAACAATTCCTTTTAAGGGTTCCAATTCAGTGTTCATGCTAATTCTTCATGTTTTACATTTATTTAGCGAATTCA
The DNA here is from genome assembly GCA_020205555.1 of Panax stipuleanatus. NCBI lineage: Eukaryota > Viridiplantae > Streptophyta > Magnoliopsida > Apiales > Araliaceae > Panax > Panax stipuleanatus. The sequence goes on from CM035119.1 coordinate 49,108,641, forward strand.
ATCACTAAGAATTCGTTTTACATCCGTTTTAACTCGTTCAACTTGGGTTATTTTCATTTTTTCGAGTACTATCATAATACCTCATCAATTTCAGATTTCCATCAAGAATTTATCATCAATTTTCATTCTAAAATTCAACCAAAACACATAAACCCATAAGAACACAATTTCTCCATTAGAAACTTATTTTTACAATACTTTGATTTTTGAAAAATCGTTTATAGTATATATGTAAGGGATTACATCTATCAATTCATTCATAAAAACTCATGAACACGTTATGTATATATAATCATGTATATACCAATTTTTATAGAAGTTCAATTAACATAGAACTAACAATGAAAAATATAAAACAAACTCTTTAAAATACAAGGGTTCAAATCATACCCTTGATTCTTAGTGAGGAAGAATATGGTGAGATTTAGCAATGACTCTCTCAAGGCTTTCCTCTTCTTCTTCCTTCTTTTCTCTCTAACTCTAGGTTCTCTGTATTTCTTTATAACACAGACTAACCCTTTTTGTCTTTCTAACTAACGTAGTTTTAACATATAACTAAAATGATATATAATATATGTATAATTATATAATATATAACTCCCAATATTTAATCTCCCCATTTAATATCATAATTGTAATTAATATAAAGAAGTTACAAATTTGAATTTTAAAAGCCCTAAGGCTTGTTTGGCAAAACAAGTTATTTTAAAAACAGATTTTTAGTAGTTAAGGCCATGTTTGGGTAAAACAGTTTTAAAACAAAAGTAAGGGCCTTGTTTGGGAAAAATCATTTAAAAACTCTTTTCTTTATTTTAATAAATCCTTTTAACACATACTTTAATGTTACCCTTTAATTAATTAGATCTTAACATTCTAATTTATTTAATTAAAAGTCTAACATCAATTAAGCACATAAAATTGTCACATAATTATAATTAATTGCTAATTATAATTACATGTAACACTCATCACATTACTCATCTAATTTAATTATCTCAATTAAATTAGAACTATAACATTAAATTATTATATCAATTAAATTAAATACTAAATATTCATTTAATTAATATACTACACTTAATTATATTATTCCATAATAATCACATAATTATTTATTTAACTCAATAAATAATTCAATTAAAATATTTATTTACTCCAATAAATATTAAAATTAACATTCAAATTATCTTCACATAAATTCACATATTTCACCATATATGACACGTATTTACATACTCAAACTCAAAACATCAGATAATAAGAATTTTATTTATTAAATTCTCATTTAAAAAATTCTAAAAATCTAGGATGTCACAGGTCATAAGACCTTGAACTCTTCTCCAGGTTTAATAGTGCATCACCACTGTAAACCATCTTTAACAGAATGTTTAGCAATCACAAAGACTGAAAACACTCTCTGCAAGTACTCTAGGTGATCAGCCTATCGTACCCCTACGTCGTACACAACGTATTACATCTTAACATCGTAACGACTATATACGTTACATTCGAAACTTATAGTCTCCGATAACATAGTACATCGTAACGACTATATGCGTTACATTCGGAATTATAATCTCCGATAACATGTCCCCCTTTTATAGGGTTGTTCACCTCAGCTTCTTAACATCTGAATCCGCACAAAATTCATACAATAATATTCTCCTTCTCGATCGTTAATAATACAACTTTAATCTCTCATTACATCATTATTCGATATTAAAAATCACTAAAAATGCGGAATATTTAAAACTTTTATAAACTTTCTTTCTATATTGCCCTGAATCGCAACCTTTACATTACATCTCTTCGATTCAAATCTATATCATGAATCATTACAACGAAATGACTATACAAAGTCTTACATAATAAAATAATATCCATCTATATTGGATAACTCTACTTATAACTCAGCGACATATTTCATTCAAAACATTAAATACAATTTGAAATTGAACATAACTAATATTCTTGAACATTGATCTCTATAAATCACTTAACATGTATCATTACCTTGCATCCTTGACCTGCAAAAATGGTTATTTGCAAGAGTGAGCTCGACAGCTTAGCAAGTTCTAACAATTTTCATGCATCACGTATCACATAATAAACATGCTCAACATAAATCTCATAATAATTAAAGTAACATGACATACATGCTTTAATTCACATAACAAATATGAAGATTGAGTTCCTTACTCAATCAACATTATTTAACCAAACAGTGTAGTCATAAATTGACTTTGACATTTCATGATTACAACATGTATAACATATCATGCTCGCTTACAACATATATAACATATCATACAATTTAAAACAGTTCATCAAATTCACGTAGACAAGTAGGAACCGAAAGACTTTCCTTGCTCGTGGATTACCAATTACCAAAAAACTTCTTAATATAATCTGCTTCATGATCCTACATAACGTATCACCATACGTATCAATTATTAGTCACTTAGCAACTGTGACATCCCGGATTTTTAAGAATTAATAAATGAGAATTTAATAAATAAAATTCTTATTTTAAGATGTTTAAGTACGAGTATGTATGTATGTGTTATATATTGTAAAATATGTGATTTGGTGTGAAGAGAATTTATATATTTATTGAATTAAATAAATATATTAATTATTTATTGAATTAAATAAATATATTAATTATTTATTGAGTTAAATAAATAATTATGTGATTATTATGGAGTAATTTAATTAAGTGTTATATGTTAATTAAATGAATATTTGGTATTTAATTTAATTGACATAATGATTTTATGTTATAGTTCTAATTTAATTGGGATAATTAAATTAGATGAGTTATGTGGTGAGAGTAACATGAAATTATAATTAGTGAGTAATTATAATTATGTGATAATTTTATGTGATTAATTGATGTTAAACTTTTAATTAATTAAATTAATGTTGAGTTTTAATTAGTTAAAGGATAACATTAAAAAGTATGTGTTAAAATGATTTATTAAAAGAGTTTTCAAAACTATTTTCCCAAACAAGGCCCTAGCACCGTTTTTAAATTCGTTTTGCCAAATGAGGCCTTAACTATTAAAACCTGTTTTTAAAATGATGAGTTTTACCAAACAAGGCCTTTGTACTTGTTTAATCTTATTTCTTCCAAACAATGCCTTAAACTCATGAAGTTAGTTTTTAAAAATAATGTGGTTTTGCCAAACATGGCCTTGGGCTTTTCAAATTTTGTAACCTATGTAATAAGTGGTAGTTAGTATAGCAATTAGTATATTATTTATTAGCTAAATTAATAATATAAGTTACATATACTGTATATGTATATTGTATAATATATGCTAAGTTAAAAGATACGTTAGTTTTCTAAAAGCCTAAGTCTAAACAAAACAAAGAAAGAAGAAGAAGAGGGTTCGAGAGAATTGTCAGAGAAGAAGAAGAGAGAAGAGGAAGAAAAGCTTGAGAAGACAAGAGAGGATCATCATCTTCATCATCTCTCTCTTAAGTCAAAACTAGTAAGGTTATAATTTTTACCCTAGAATTAATTCATATGTGTTGTGTTTTCTTCTTTATCAAATTAGGTTTTTACAATCATAAAATTATATGTATATATGGTGTTCATATGTTTTCATATGTAATTGTATGCCATGAAAGGGTTTTCAAAATCAATTGTTGTAAAAACATGTTTTCAAAGCATATTCTTCTATGTTTTCATGGTTTTAGAATTCTATGTGGAAGTCTCTTTGTGAAACTTCATAATTTTGTTATGAGAATGGGATATGTATATATATATATATATATATATATATATATTTACATGAGAGTTTCATAGTTGTTTAAGAATTTCAATTCACAAGTATATGATGAACACCATGAAATTCATGTTCATAGTGCTAGATTATGGAATTATGTTGAAAATTCTTTAAATCCTTGATGTGAGCATGAATTATGTGTAATATGTGATATAACATGATTATATATGAGTTATATGGTTGTTCTAGCAATTCAATCAATGAATTTTTGATAAACAATAGGAAGTGTGTTCATAGTGATTCTCGGTGAAGTAATTTCTGAAAAATAACTTTTGAAACTATCAAAATTGATGTTGATTATGAGTTATTGTTAAAATTGATTAAGTATTATGTTAGTATGTTAAGAATAGAAGTGATTACAGTTGGAATCACTTGAATTGATTGAAAAACGAGTTCGTAGTAGCAATTTCCGTCAAGAACGCTTAAAATTGTGTTTTTCTTCGAATTCCATGAAATCTTGGTTGTGATTATGTGTTTATATGAAATTTTTATGTTATGAGCATGTTAATAAGCTTAAAATATTGTTTGTCACATGTTTCATGTTTATCATGTTGGGAAAATTCGAATTCGGTGTGACGGAATAAGCCAAATTGGCTTATTTCTCCACCAGTTCGCGACCCAGCACCTCCACCAGCCCCTGGACCCGCCCCAACGGGTGTTTATGCCTTGGGGGACCCGCCCCAGCTGGTATACTTGCTGCCCGGTGTAGTTTAGTTGTCATAATGCAAAACTATTTTAACCTCTGTTACTAAAATGGCCATAACGTTTTCATATAAACTCCGATTGAGGCGATTCAAGATGATTCGGAACGCGAACGAGTAGACCTACAACTTTTGTTCTTTAACCTTTTTGATTTGAGGTCGCTATCTAGGATCAAAATGGTCATTTTTGGGACTAATGCGTATTCTGAGGCAATCGGAGGGCGTCGGTCATGCGCATACACAAGTATAGTGCTGTCGATGATATTAGATGTTGTTATAAGTTATAAAACATGAATGTTAGTAAAAATATAATTATGTTTGACTTGAAATGTAATTTGATTGACGTAAGATGTAATTATAATTGGTTAATTATGTGAAATGTAATATGATTATGTGAGGTGATTAAATTACGTGGTGATTAATTATTAACTTATTAGTTAATGAAGAATGAGTTAATCTTAATTGGTTAACTAACAATGAAGATTAGATATGTAATAATTATACATATGATTTGACAGCGAGTGTCAAACGAGTGAATGGAAGAGAATTGCGAAGTGTAAATTAGAAAGTGTAAATTAGAATTTACTTAGACGTTTGATAAGCGTTGCTAAGTGATTAATAATTGATGCGTATGGTGATACGTTATGTAGAATCATGAAGCAGATTATATTAAGAAGTTTTTCGGTAATTGGTAATCCACGAGCCAGACAAGTCTTTCGGTTCCTACTTGTCTACGTGAATTTGATGAACTGTTTTAAATTGCATGATATGTTATATATGTTGTAAGAGAGCATGATATGTTATACATGTTGTAATCATGAAATGTCAAAGTCAATTTATGACTACACTGTTTGGTTAAATAATGTTGATTGAGTAAGGAACTCAATCTTCATATTTGTTATGTGAATTAAAGCATGTATGCCATGTTACTTTAATTATTATGAGATTTATGTTGAGCATGTTTATTATGTGATACGTGATGCATGAAAACTGTTAGAACTTGCTGAGCTGTCGAGCTCACTCTTGCAAATAACCATTTTTGCAGGTCAAGGATGCAAGGTAAAGATACGTGTTAAGTGATTTATAGAGATCAATGTTCAAGAATATTAGTTATGTTCAATTTCAAATTGTAGTTATTGTTTTGAATGAAATATGTCGCTGAGCTATAAGTAGAGTTATCCAATGTAGATGGATATTGTTTTATTATGTAAGAGTTTGTATAGTCATTTTGTTGTAACGATTCATGATATAGATTTGAATCGAAGAGATGTAATGTAAAGGTTGCGATTCAGGGCAATATAGAAAGAAAGTTTATAAAAGTTTTAAATATTCCGCATTTTTAGTAATTTTTAATATCGAATAATGATGTAATGAGAGATTAAAGTTGTATTATTAACGATCGAGAAGGAGAATATTATTGTATGAATTTTGGGGTCGTTACAGTTGGTATCAAAGCTGTAAGTTATACACCTTAGGTAAGAGTACCTTAGGCTATGACTTTAGAGAATGAGAATTATACGTAGAAGTATAGGATGAGTTTAGTCCTAGAAATGTTATAAGAAGAAGAGTAGAATGGCGAGGGATAAAACTCAAATAAAATATTGAGCAACAGGAATGGAATTAGAAATTCTTAAAGAACGAGAATTGATTAATAAACAAGAAGATTCAAAGAAGAATCTTGAAGAGATGTAGAGATAAAAACCGGGAGTTGCCTAACTCTAATGATCTAGATGACGAATAACGATGAATAGACGAAGTCTATGAGATTAAAAGCATAATGAATTCATGATATAATATGATGTAAGGTAGAGATAAGAAGTTTTAAAAAAAACGATAATGAGATAAGGAAGAATCATAAGGGAGATGATTATAGAATAAGATCACGACGTGATATCTTTTAGAGTTGTAAAAGACAGATGGTCTGTAATGATTGAATGGTTATAGTTTGAGACTATAACGAGAATGTACTATGAGATAGTACGAGATTAACTCACGAGGAGTTATAAATGATGAGATACATAAGTCTGTATCGAGTATAGAGCAAGAAGTTATAAGTAAGATAGAGTTAAGCGGGTTTTCAACTGAGGACTCATGTGGTGGCTGAGTTGTACAAATCTTGTATGGGCAGGGTTTTGTGCTTACACTTGGCTTATCATATTGATAATCGTTGGAAGGTTGGTGTCGCGCTATCAATATATATATGACGAGAAAGTGATTCTTTTCTCATATTATATTTGATAGTTAGAGTTAATAGAGGGTAGATTAGATGATATTAAGATTACATTAGATGACCTTAAGGTTAGGCGAGTTCTTAAAACTCATACTTATGGTAAGTTCGTGACTCATAGTCGTATGTACGTTTTTGAACCCCCTAAGCATATGGACAGTCCCTGTTCAGTTCTTTGACTACGTATTGCTAGGACAAGTTCCTAAACTCATATTATTGTGGCAAGTTCCTGAACTTCCATAGTGTGGTAAGTTCGATGAACTATACTGGGTATAGAAAGCATTGATGTTGTTTAAGATAGATAGAATGATGAAGTAATGATGGAGTAATGATTTAATTGATGGAGAAAGGTTTATATTCTAAATCTCCTAGCTTTTCTAGTTTTCGAAATTTATTGACTTCGTGCTGATGTTGCACTTCTGTTTTCTTGAAAAACATTGGATCGAACGATGGAACCAATGAGTTTTTAAAATACGTGCTATTATTCACATGTCTATGCTAATTGCTTCAGCTAGACAAAAATAATTTCAAATTTTCAAAATATATTTTATGTGTTCTATGCATCATTTGATATGATGTACAAACAATAATCGAGGAAGTTATCAATGCAGTTAAACCTAGTGTTGGATGTGATCGTATGATCGTCAGCCCACTATGGTATGATGTAGTATAACGACGTCATGTAATGACGAAGTCCTCAACGTATCAGTACTATGATACGGTATCAGGATATTGTGAAAAGATTTATTTATTATTTTTAGTTTCTTAAAATATATATATATATATATATATATATATATATATATATATATATATATAACAGTGTAGTCATAAATTGACTTTGACATAATTAATAAGAAATAATAAGAATTTATATATATATATGGTTTGAAATGGTTTGACAGAATCCTTTTAAGGAGGAAAGATTGTAACGATTGAGAATTTTAAATATTAATTGAAAATATTTATTGAATTAAATAAATATTTTATTGAGTTTAATTGTGAAGATAAATAAATAAAGTGTGCGAGTGTTGTGGACAATTTAATTAAGTGCTATATGATTAATTAAATTGATATGTTAGCAATGGTGTAGCATCATTTTAATTTAATTGGGAATAATTTAATTAGAATTAATGTTATGTGCTAAGTGATAATAATTTGTTAGACGAATTATGTTTAATAAAGGAAATTCAATTGTGTGACAATTTGGTATTATGTGAATGTTAGTTTATTTAATTGAATTAGAGTGTTGTAATTTAATTAAATAAGTGTAATATTTAATCTATGGATTTAAAGAATTATTAAAATACTAGAAAAGGATTTTAAAGTGTTTTACCAAATAAGGCCCTTGTACTTGTTTAATCTTATTTCTTCCAAACAATGCCTTAAGCTCAATAAGTTAGTTTTTTTAAAAATAATGTAGTTTTGCCAAACGTGGCCTTACTCTTTTCAAATTCTATAACCTATGTAATTAATAATACTTATTATGGTTATAAATATTATACTTATTATTTATAAGTTACATATATGTATATGATTATATGTATAATATTATATATGTCAGTTAAAAACAAAGTTACGTTAGTTTTATAAAACAAAGAAAGAAAAGAAGAAGAGGGTTAGAGAGAATTGTCAGAGAATTATCAGAGAAGAAGAAGAAGAAGAAGAAGGCAAAGCAAGCCCAAGTTCATCTCTCTCTTAACCCAAAACTAGTAAGGTTATAATCTTAACCCTAGAACTAATTCTTATGTGTTATGTTTTCTTCTTTGCCAAATTAGGTCTTTACAATCATGAAATTATATGTGTTATATGATTTTATATGTTTTCATATGAAATTGTATGCCATGAAAGGGTTTTCAAAATACAATTGTTGTAAAACAAGTTTTCAAAGCATATTCTTTTATGTTTTCATGGTTTTAGAACTCTATGTGAAAGTCTCTTTGTGAAAGCTATTTATTTAAATATGTGAATGGGATATGTATGTATATATATATATATATATATATATATGTTTACATGAGAGTTTCATAGTTGTTTAAGAATTTCAATTCACAAGTATATGATGAACACTATGAAATTCATGTTCATAGTGTTAGATTATGAAATTATGTTGAAAATTTCTTTAAATCCTTGAGGTGAGCATGAATTATGTGTAATAGGTGATATAACATGATTATATATGAGTTATATGATGATTCTAGCAATTCAATCCATGAATTTTTGATAAACAATAAGAAGCATGTTCATAGTGATTTTTGGTGAAACTATTTCTGAAAACGGCTTTTGAAACTATCAAATTGATGTTTGATTTTGAGTTATTGTTAAAATTGATCATGTATTATGTTAATGTGTTAAGAATATGAGTTAACACAATTGGAATCACTTGAATTGGATGAAAAACGAATTCGTAGTAGCAATTTTCGTCAAGAACGCTTAAAATTGTATTTTTCTTTGAAAATCAAGAAATCTTGTTTTGGATTATGTGTTTTATGGATTATATATGTTATGAGCATGATAATAAGTTTAAAATATTGTTAGTATCAAGTTGTATGTTTATCATGTTGGGAAAAATTGAATTCGGTGTGAAGGAATAAGCCAAATTGGCTTAATTCTCCACTAGTTCGCGAGCCGGGCGCTGTGGCAGGGGGAACACCCGCCCCAGCGGGTGTTTTATGCAGGGAGGACCCGCCCCAGCGGGTGGGGCTGCTGCCAAGAAAATCTGGAATTTTGTTTTTGAGTTTTTATGCCCCGTTTGTTAAGCTAACTTGTTTCTAAGACTTGGAAAGTGAAATGTATAATAAGATAACATGTTTTTGATGTGTTTAAGTTAGATTGAAGTACATTATAAATATGTTACATGTGTGTGTTTGTGTGTTGCTTTCACGAGGCACACAACACGATTCATTGAAGTATAGGCTTATTAATGCATGCCGTGAGTATAGACTCACGTACTTGACTAATTAGTAACCAATGTGGTAAATTATACTATGAGTTGGACGTGGATATGAAGTTCAATGGTTTAAATGTTGTAATTGGATACTAATAGATGGTTTGAATGTAATATAAATGTGTAGGGTGTTTGTGAAGTGCGTATAGTTGTTAAAGTGTAGCTTGCGCTTAAGGCAAGTTCTCTTACCCTTATTCTCTTATGTTAAACAAGTTTCTAAACTTGTTATTTATATTGTGCAAGTTCTTTAATCTACTCTTGAATGCTGTACAAGCCTATTCATTGTATATTTTCATTGTGCAAGTTTCCTAACCCTTGCTCAATAAATCATGAAAGTTCATTTACGTTCTTTAAATTGTTATGTGTGGTACAAGTTATACCATACTCATAAAGCGTAAGTATTAAAGCGTTATTTTAGTAATATGATCTTGACTTAGTTGTTCAAGCAAGATCTACTTAGTCTATCGAATGCTTTAAGTTGTTTCTAAAAGCATGCCTATCTATTATGAAGTTTATTGTCATATTTTGCAATTTGTTCATGATTGAACTGTAAAGGACTGTAAGTCGATTCAACTACTCCTAGTTGATGATAGTTGAACTCTAAAGTTCCCTTATCTATCCAAACCAAACTTTCTTTGGTGCGGACTTGTATTCAATTTCTGAGAAGGAACAACCCTATTAATTAGGGGAAATTTATGCGAAAGCGTTAAATGGTTGTGCACAATTCATGGTACAAAGGGTTGATCCCCCTGAGTACGAGTTAAGGGTCCATAGTCTTATTGACTGTTAAAGGTTTAAATAGAAATATTTATAACCTAGGACAATGGTTCAAGGTCTTATGACCCTCAGATGATTTCATATTCGAATCCTATATATTGATGAAAGAATTATATTTCAATTCTTTATATTGATGAAAGTAAATTTATTCAAACTCTTTTGAAACGATTCACTTATGTCACATCACTGTTGTATATCCAAGTGAGCTTTTGTTTGCTCACTCTTGCCTGCTTTACCACCATTTGTAGTTGAGACCAAGAATGTTGACATACCATCAACAAGTAAAGGAAAAGGAAAGATGAATAAGTGAAGGCTTGTGACGTCAAGATGAATAACCAAAGACAATGTGGACTTGAAAGACAAGTTTTTGGCGCTGTTGCCGGGGAATTAATTGGATAACTGTTTGCCAACATTAGTTTAAATCAAATTAGTCTTACTTTAAACATTTTTTTTATTTTACTTAATTCTCTTCAGATATTCTCTTTTCAGGTACAATGGACTCAAATTCCTATCCATGGAACTACACAAGTCAAGAGCAACCAAGGGAAGTAGGGAATGATGGCGTCGACCCAATTGCTTCACTTTCAGCATAGTTGGAGGTTCTCTTGAGGAAGTTGGATGCTGTTTCAGCTCAACAGAGTCGAGAGACAGCAATGACTTATAACTACAATGCTGGGAGCTACACGAGCCATCAGGAGCCTATCAGTTATGGGCAAGAGCAGTATGAGGGTGAGTACTCCTACAATGAGCCTTATCCCAATTATCAGCAGGATTGGGGGTATCATCTAGAGCCTTCATCAGATTATTATCAAGACCAATATTGGGATCCAAATCCTGTTTACGCCCCAGAATGCACATTCCAGACTCTAGTATATGAGCCTCAACACAATTTTGAGGGTGACACAGAAAATGCAAGCTTGGAGGAAGGAAGTGGCATAGAATCACTAAAGGACATCTTGAATGAGAAACAGAAGTCATTCAAGAGTATTCAGAACTGGGCAGAGCAGATTAGCAAGGCCTTGATGATAGAGGATGAACAAGGGGTGAAAAACTATACTGTGAGCTATCAAGAATAATATGAGCCAAGTCCAACTTATACACCAGAACCCCCATATCAATCCCCATGTTTACAAGGAGAACAGTCTCCAATGGAATTTATGTATAGGAGCTTAGAAAGCCAAGAGGAGAGGCTTAGGAGCCAAGAGCAATCAAGCCAGAACTTCCAGAATCAGATGGCCCTAATCCACAACACTCCTACCAATGAACATCAGTACATGGAGCCCGAGGCTGAAACAGAAAAGGAAGGATTGGAAATTATGTGGGGGAATTCCATAGCATCGACAGAGGAGACCTTGATTGAGCAAGAACAATCGATTGAGGATCTTCAGATTATGGTAGAGCAGATTAGCACGGCATTAAGGAAAGACGAGGTATTTGAACAAGAGACAACAATGCATGATCCTGTACCTCTAATGACTAAAGCCGTATGTTATAATCCCCAGACTATGTGGTGCGATGACATGGGTGCAGAAACTGATAGAGAATTCGATGTGCAACTGGACGAGCCGAAGGCAATGGAACAATAGGAGATAATTGGGGATGTGGAACAGTATGAACCAATAGTGATAACCCCCCAAGAGCCTTCTCCACCGATGTTTGAGACTCCAGTCAAGTTTGCACATCCTTGCCCCCTTGGTAGCCACATTACAAATACGGATCTCGATGACATGAGAGAGTCCGTGAGCTTCAAACCATGGTGGTCAGAAGAGAAGAGAATAGAAGAAGAGTCTGTTGTGTGGTCTATACCTCCATGCCCTGATCATTTCACCTACACAACGGAACCATTGCCTAGCTCCCCGACCTTCGGTCCGGGGAATTCTCATACATATTCAATGCTAGGTAGTTTAAATCTGCATTCGCTTCTACTGGGAAGCCGCCAAAGTCACACAGCTATTTTGATGGATGGAGGGGTTCTCCAGTATCGTCGGGGAGTTGGGTAGCAGTGAGCAGACACAGTCAAGCTAGAGGACTATAAATCAAGCGCTAGATGGGAGGCACCCCATCATTTCTCTCTCTTTGTTTAATTCTCCATTACCTACTTCCCATCATCCCTCTCTCTATCTCTATGTTTAATTCTCCATTTACATGCTTTCTATCACATTTCCCTCCCCCTCGTTTAATTCTTATTAGTTAATATTTAGTTTAAAGTTTTTGCATACTTTAGCAATTAGGAATTCATTGCCTACATTTTTGGTTTTAGGCATGAATGCGTATAATGTTTGGGATTAAAAAGCTTATAGCATATTTTTGATGTACTTGCATTGCTTATACGCACTTAGAGAATTTTTGGGAATTTAAATGCATATATCTTTCCATGTTCATTCTCTTGATGTAAATAGATAATATACTTTTGATAGTGTATGAGGGCTTAATAAAGGTTATATGTCTTTCTCAGGATTAATGCATGCTGCAAGAAGCCAAACTAAAGGGCCAACCAAGTGCATAGGAAAAATTCTGCAAAAATAAAAATCTGGCAGCCCGCGCGGCCGCGCCACATGCAGACTGGGCCTAACTTGCAGATTTTGGGGGGCACCAATTCATATCAATTATCAACAGCACCCAAGCCTCAGCCCCTTTAATCCCAAACCATCAAGTTCCTTCATGCAATCTCCCATCTCGTCCCTCTCATTCAATCCACCCACTACAAGCCTTAGTTTTGAAAACCTCCTACCTCCTCAATCCAAAGTACCAATTCTCATCCGCCTCATCCTCTCAACCTGATCAATTGGGATAGTGAGTGTGGGATCTCTAGCAGAGCAAGATTGATTTGGAGTTGGGTTGGTTCGTTGAGTACAGTGCTAAGCGGGGTTTATTTTGCCAAGAGATGAGAGAGACGGGGAAACTTCTGAGAGGATGCCACTTCATTTCATGCAGCATCAGAAGCCGAGTAGGGGAGTTTCTTTCTTTTTACCTTTACCTTCAATGAGGACATTGAATAGTTTAAGTTTGGGGTTATTGGTTTTATTTTGCATATAGGGTAATTGCATTCATATTGCATATTGTGTTTGTCTATTTAGTGCATGTAGTTTGTAAATAGTTAAAATTTGTGAAAATTTTAAAATTTTTCTTTTGTTTTTGCATTCTGTGTTAGAGCATACTGCATGAATCCAGTTTTCAGTTGGTTAGTTATGTATGTTGCCTGTGAAGAAACTGAAATCACTTGATTGTTGAACTGATTTGAGACTTAAGCCTGATTTCATGGTCATATATGTAAATCCTTACCTGTCAGATACTGTGTAACCAGTAAGCACGATAGAGTAAACACCATGATATGCTAAGTTTAAATGTTTACATACTTGTCTTCTGGTGGAAAAACTATGTTTTAATAAAAGAGTTTCAGTTTGCATTTAATAATAACTAGACTGTTAAAAGCTTAAGTTTGGGGGAAACAGGGGGCATGCATGATTTATGCGGGGAGATGGAGCTTAAGACGCACTCCCTTGCAGAAAAAGAAAAAGAAAAAGAAAAAAATAGAATAAACACTTCGGCTACGTCGAGTTCTGTGGCCTTTGATATTCGAGCAAGTAAGTCCTAGGGGTGTCTCTACACCCAGCGCCCTAAGGCCGTCTGGTCTGGGAGTCTTTGGTCGAAAGATCGCTACATGGATATCATTGAAGAGCCTAAGAGGGCTAGGCATGGCACAGTCGATTGTGTACATGAAAAAGTGCGAATACGCCCTCGTGAGGTAATAAAAGCTTAATGAACACCCCCTATTGACTTTTAACTTTATTAATACATGGTCTTGGTTAGAACTTATATGATTTACTATTTTTCTTAAGTTAAAGCTTGTTTTTCCCCTAAGAAGCATAATATGTGATATATTTGTTCAAAGCATGTTTAATGGTTGCCAGGCACACAACGCACAATACATCAGTGCTGACAGTTTTGGATTTGCAGAATATGCCTTATGGTCTTGTTTTGGGTAGCTTATCTATTTTAACTATCTCGTGGTTTTCTGAGGCATTGCTTTGAAAGTTCAATGCTGGCTGGGAACTTGGATTAGCATTCATGATAACGTAGGTTGCATACATTGTAGATACTGCATTGCATCTTTTGTTTAGTTTTGTTTTGGTTACTTGAGGGCAAGCAACGTTTAAGTTTGGTGGTATTTGATAAGTGGCTTCTATGACCACTTATTCGGATAGTAACCAACTCATTCTGTTGCTTAAACTCAAGTATCATTGTGCCTTTTATGTGTTTTTGCTTTGTTTTGTGATTTTCAGGTTTAGAAACTCTCCGGGTGCAAATTGAGCTTAAAAGGATAAAAGAACGCTTAAATAGGACAAAGCAATGAAATGGGCTTAAAGCATGAAGATAGCATGGGTGAGGAAGCAATGAAGGTGATGCCACGAGTCTAGAGGCCAAAAGGAGCAAGAATGGCCTTTGAAGCAAAAATAGGAAGGAAGTGCAATCCGGACATCGTTTGGGTGGTTCACGTTCATTTCATGTTCTTGGATTGAAACTTGGTTCATATTGTAGAGCATCTTATAAGCTTTCCAGAACATCTTGAATCATCCAAATCGGAGTTCGGAGGCGAGAGTTATGCCCCGTATACCAACGGACGTCAAACCTCAAGGTTTTGAGTTTTCATGCACAGCTGTCACTTGGAGCTCAATTTCAGCCTTCATCCATCCATTATTTCTCAATTCTCAAAGAATGAAAGTTGTATCTTCGATAGCTTCGATTTGACAGGTGGCAGGCCTCGTAAATCCTCCCAGATCAAAAGTTATGGCCGTTTTACCAGAGGACTCTGCAGCAGAAAATCCTTGGCGCGGGCGCGCGGCTTTTAGGCCATTTTTGGGCGCGGCCGCTCTAGTCCCCAGCAGTGCCAGACTTGACTTTTCAATTGAACGGGACTTGACTTTTGATTGGGATATAAGGGGGCTCGTTTGGGGCAAGAAAAGGCATCATATATTGGCCCTAAGCCCTAGCTCCTCTCTTTTCTTCCTTTACCTCTTGTTTAGTCTAGATTAGGAGTAGATTAGAGAGTAGATTAGTGTTAGATTAGGGTTTAGTTAGTTAGTTAGTTTCTAGGGTTAGATTAGGTTTGAAGATTGAAGCAAGTGGATTCCATTGGAGATTCACCAAGGAGGTTGAGCACTCAGATTTGTTATTTCTATCTTTTGAATCTCTTTGCTTCCTATTTGCAATCTTATGATGTATATTCAACTTGTGGATCATATGTCTGAGTCATTTATGACTTAGACCTTATTTTGAGGTTCCAATGGAATCTAATGAGTAGTATATGTTGATTTCTCTTCCATGTTGGTTCTTATTGATTGCTATGTGATTGTCTACTGCGATTTATGCTTTCATTGCTTAATTGAGTCATGACCAATTACTGTGAAAACCTATGTGGACTTGAAAGACAAAGTGTAGGTTTAGATCTAATCGTAGTGGCGGGCGATTGTACATTCACATGACGTTGGACGTATAATTTGTGCTTAGGATAGACATATACCAAAGCGCCGCTCGTAGTCCATAGAGAACTTGACCTTAAACCCTAATTATTTGTAAATCACATAGACATATAGTGGTTTAGGTAATGTGGGTGTTCACGTGCATTCTATCATCTGTGGATTGCACGTGATATGGATTAGGAGCATCGAAAGATGGCCTTCTCTCACTTTTGTGTTCTCGGCTAGCAACTGTAACTATTAATTTGACCTAATTGGAAGTATGTTGACTTAGACGAATCATTAGGGGAAATTGGAATCTCTTATCTTCATTATCTGATTCTACCTTAGGATTGCTTAGTTTAAGTTTAATTCCTTGCCTAGTTAACTTAGCTTTAATTCCAACTCTTTATCGTCCGTTTAAATAAGACCGAAATAATTATGTACTAGTGCTTTGGAAACCTTTTATCCATTAATTCCTCGTGGGAACGATATCTTTATTTACTCTTTATTACTCGTTGGCCGCGTATACTTGCGCGTTAATTGTGTCATCTAATCGGACCAACACCGTGCAACACTAAGCATAGACCGTGCACAAGGCGCGCCGGTCGGGAAATCCAGTTTTAAAAACAAGAATGTGTTCCTTCTTTTCCCTCTCCTAACCCAAATCAACGTTTATCCTCTCTATCCCTCCTCTTATACAAACTTCCTAAACCTAATCCAAGTTCTTAAACTCTCCCAATCCAAAACCTATTCTACTTCTAATCTCCTTCTAAACCCAACCCCATTCCACCATCATCAAAATTCGTCACTCCCAATTCCACCCAACAGCAAATTCGTCTAACCCACTCTCTCACTCCCAAATTTGTTCAATAACATACACCAATCTTCATCATAAATAGGAAGCAAGAGCAATTGGAAGCCATAGGAATTGGAAGCACAAAGAGAAAGGTATTTGAATCAACACCCATCCAATTGAAGCACACAAGACAAAAGGTAAACACAAGTATTCATTGATATTGGAGTTTGTTTCCAAAGTTCTTTGATTTGCTTAATAATTGTATCGGGAACCCTTGGGTTACTAAAGACCCAAGGTTAATTTAAATTATTTGTATTTGGGATATTTGCTATTATAAATTGTACTAAGTTTGGGGGAGAGATATTGTCTCCCACCACGTGTTCGATAAATTACTTCAATAAGATTTCACAAGCTATTTTCAATCCACTGTGAGCAATTCAACATGAGAGCTACATCATGACATCTAAACGGCCAAGGACTTCATCCTCCAGTGCTCCTCCCCGCTTTGATGCCACCCGATTTATAAGCGAGGGGACGTCAACACGTTACATCAAGGTCATCGACAAGAAGACTTTGGTACTAGAATGAGGGCTGCAACAGAATGCAAATCTTGACAACGACATGTCACTGATAATAGTGGAACGCAATTGGTTCCAGTTGGTAGAGCAGCCCAGGCCGGCAGTGATCAACATCGTCAAAGAATTCTACGCCAACACCATCGATCACGTTTATCGTGTGGTCATGGTTCGGGGCAAACCGGTGTCTTTCAGAGCTGCGAAAATTAATGACTATTTTGGGGTGGAGACACCACAGACAGATCGCTATGAGGATCGTTTACCTAATTTGGATGAAATCATAGCTCGCCTTTGCAAGCCTGTGACTCAATGGGTGACAAAGGCAGAAACTGGGGAAAAAGCCCATTTCCCCCATGCCGCGTTGAGTCGATATGGGAAGCCTGGTATGCCTTTATATGTGCTCACCTCATGCCAACGCGTCACCAAAATAACATCACTAAAGAACGAGCAAGGCTTCTCTACGACATAGTCACTCATGAGGCTGATCCAAATAATACAATCGAGCTATTAAATGTCAACATCGACCTCTACATTCAACATTCCATTGATCGATCACTGCAAGGGAGTACTACAGGCGGCCTACTGCATGGATTTCAGATCACCGACTTGTACCGCAAAGCGGGAGTTCAGTGGCACACCTCGGAGCCAATACTTCAACCAATGGCCGTCATTGACCATCGAACCATTGAACAGTACAAACCTTGGACGGGAGCATGGTCACACCCGCGGGGGGGGGGGGGGGGAAGGGTTCATCATGATTCCACCAGCCACACCACCCTCCCCGCCACAAGCTGACAAGCTATTAGATGAAGAGGACAAAGTCGAGTCGCCAACCACTTTTCAGCGACGCTTTCAATAGAGAAGTATGCGACTTGCCTAACGCCAAGCTGCTATGCACATATACAATGTTGGGGCCTTTACCGCCTTGGCCGATGCATTCGCGCTCTTCTCGCCAAATTTTGGCCTAGTCCAGCTGCCCATTCCTCCAATTCTGCCCAGATACCCCCCCGTCTGAAGATGATGATTCCGACTAGCAGTGACTCGTCGCTCAGGGAAGTCCTTGTCTTTATTATTTCTTATGCCAAGTAATGAAGACATTCCTTGATTTAAGTGTGGGAGGGGGGGAGTAAAAATTCAAATTTTTGTGTTTTAGCATATAGATTAGGTTGCATGTAGAGTAGATTTAATTTATATGCATGTTAAAAAAATTGCATTCATATAGGAATTTTATCAGTAGAAGCATGCATAGTACATAGAGATTGAGCAGTAAGTCATGGTAATGAAATACATGGTTGATAATTTTGATTCTCACTAAATCTTGCATAAAATTGAGTTTCATGATCTGATTAGTTTCGAACATAGTAACATCATTGCATGATTTTGATTTTCTCTCAACTTTCAAGCACACCGATTGATTGTCAGTCATGTTTAGGAATTCATGTGTATTAAGAACACGAACATTGCACAAATCAGGTAAATGAAATATTTGGTGGGATGGAGTGTTAAAACGCACCCATGAAGCATGAGCTTTGATGTTTATTCTGTTATTGCTTATTTAGCCTGATTTCTGTAATGCTTATGTGGATGCCATAGTTGTATAGTTATCTGTGTAAAAGTAGGATGTTTGTTGGGAATAATCATATGAATTTTGAACTACTGATATGAAATTGGACACACACACACACGAGAGGGGATTAGAGTCATGTAAGTGATATGATGATGAGAGAGTCTATGATTGGTCATGAATCAAGATGGATGGTAAGCTAAAGTGTTAATTCGTAAGGATTATAAACTTGTGTTTGGTTACGGAGATGTCTGCTCGATTTTGTTAGGATGCATTCATTTTGTTTATTACATTCATTATGTTTGTTTGCTTGAGGACAAGCAATTGTTCAAATTTGGGGGTATTTGATAAGTAGGTTTTAACCTACTTAATAGGTATTTCTTAGCTTGATATATTGTTATTACTTAAGTGTGCATGTTACTTTTCATATGTTTTGTGTATTTGCAGGATTGGAGTGAAGCTGAGCTTAAAGGGATAAAAGGGAGGAATAAAGAACAAAAGAAATGAAAGATAGAGTTGCTGACAGCCAAGCGCGGGGCGCGCTGGCTCAATACTACATCAGGCGTGGGCTGCGCCGTATAGCCAGAGGAGATGCTGTATACCTAGCACGGGGCGCGCTAGGCTGACGACCTAGGCAGATTTAGTTAATTTTAAATGCAAAGTTGATTAGGAATAGGATTGCAGACTTCCTTATTAGACTAGGGTTTTGTCTAGACTATATATATCAGTTGTTTTATTAGGTTTAGACTATCTTTTAATCTTAGATCTTATATTTCATCTTTCATCTTGGAGGCTATTCATCAAGGCATGTCAAGCTAATTCACTTATTCAATTCTGAAGGGATGTTGAACCTGATTATCAATTTATGGTTTGATTAAGTTTATAATATTTAGTCTTTCATATTGAGATTTATTCTGATTATCTATATAAACTTTCATGTATGTTATTCAATTGACTAATTTGGTTTCTGCAGGATTAAATTAGTAAATTGATATCATCTGTTAGATTAAGACATATTTTAAGCAAACGAAGTGTGTCTAATCTAAGTAACAATTAATGATATTTTATTGTGGTCAAGCTTTGAAATATTAAGGTTTTCATAAGACAAGTTAAATAATTTCTAATTGTGTAATTATTGCTTGGAATAATCTAATTCTCATTCTTAATGCTTCTATCATATTAAATCAAGACTGATAGTTCTAGGTTGTATGTTAGTTAGAATCTTTTGTTGGCGATCGTCGCATTAGATTTACACATAACGAGAATTTTGGCTAATTTATGATCGCGGTTATCTAGGGTTATTAATCTCATTGAAAGGGTAAATAGTGTAATTACTTGATTAAATCATAATTGTGAAAAGAGGATACTGAACTGAGGAATTGAACTCTTTTACTCATTGATATTTTCTTTATAATTAACTTTAGTTAATTATACTTTTCAAAACTAAAACCCCCCGATTATTTGGAAATCATTGGATAACTAAAAGACAATTCACTCTCTGTGGGATCGATCCTTGCTTATAACTATACTAATTCTTGAGTTAGTTTAATAAAGAGTAAGGTAAATTTTGTAGTGCTAGACGACAGCTACCACTTATCATTGATAGGAAAGATTTAATTGTCCAGTTGTTATTATTCATTGTGATCTCATATTTTGTTATTGTTCATGAATATTCCAGTGAGCTTTGTTTTGCTCACTCTTGCATATAATAACATTGCAGCTAAGGTCGAGAAAGTCGACGAGCCGTCCACGAGTAAGGGCAAGAGCAAGATGAACAAGTGTTGAAGACTTGTTTATTTTATTTGTTTTGTTATATGTGCTGAGACTATATTATTTATTGTTTCGCTTTTGAATGATGATGGTTTTAAGGTTAGATTACCTGAGATCGAGTTTAAGAAGTTGTAAACCTTTACTAGGAAAGATTATCATTTAAGTTTATCACGGTTTATGTTTTAATGTTATTCTTTATTGTGAGTAGTTAGAATGTGATATTTGAACAATGAACACCAAGTCATGTGGGAATGAAGTACCGGGATTTAGGGGTGTCAAACCGTACAATTCATTTCTTCTACCATACAATGTCCCAGTTAAATATAAGATATAGATTTACTATGAAGTATTATTTTATTTAATTATATATATTCCAATCCAAAATGCACAAACTCCGATAATACAAATTAGAAACTAGTTTCTAGTTTTATTCTGTCTTGGCCAAGGACTACTTAGTTGTCATTTATCGAATTACATAGGACATTCACTTCTTTTACTAGATGTGGTAGATCCTTTATTGATCATTCATTATCTTCATGTATAATTAATTATACCCAAGCATACCCTTTGATATACCCTCAGGGTCTTAAGGGACATGTCAAAGTATAACTCATCATACATAAGACAGTATGATGATCTCAAGTCTAAGGATTACTTTTACTACTATCACTAAAGGAATTCCTATTGATAGGCGAGTAAAACTCTATTAGGTATTCCTTAGCGAGCCACGTTCAGTGTACTTATTCTCCAATAAACACCTACATACTTGCTTTAGTGCCTCCCCACAAATGATCATGAGATCGATCATCCTCTTCCAAAGAGCAAGCAACGTATGTACCAATTTATCCAGATTCACTAATCCCCTATTTAGTAATCCATCGATTGGGAACTATTATTGTTTTAAGCTATCTAGGAATTTAGATCTCATTAGCATAATCATCATCATGATTCTAAAAGCATTGTTTAAAACTATGAGTTTATCACATTTGAATATAACAGCATTATGTAGATAATATAAATGCCTTTAAATAAATAATTCTTTTATTAATAAATGAATAAGATTGTTACAAAGTATATGATTTATCATCATACATGATTGGCTTGTGTGCATACTAGTTTCACAAAGGCTAGCATAGTTGGTGAACTACTTTGAAATAATGAAATGAAGCATTTAATACTCCATGTTGCTCCTCTAATTTTCGATAGTTCCTCCCCCTTTTGTCCCATTTTGTTGATCTTCTTCGAATGTTTTAATGATCAATTTACCTTCTAGAAAATCCACCACAAGATGGGTCAAGGTTTGGGCTAATTACTAAATACATTTGGGCTATCATTTAAATTATTTTGGGCCATATCCTCCAACACATGGCTAACACCTTAATTACATTGCCCCTTTTTATTCATTTAGGGTTACTAGTTCACTTACTTTAACCTTTAAATAATTATCCACATTGGTTTAATTTATAATTCAATAAGACTTGCTATAAAATAAATTGAGCTATTAAATTAAATTTCTTGAGCTAATCCACTAGTAGGTAATTAAATACTTAGACTCTTAAGTCAATATAACACTTAAGTTATCTAATTCTCATACCTACAATATTTATAAGTATGTCACAAAATTTTTCCCATGATTACGTCTAATAAACAACTCAATTAAGCTTAACCAATGATTTATTAGACAAAGCAAGATTTAAGTTTAAATAAGGTAGGAAACAAGGTTCCACCTTTTAGGGAGAGTTGGTGGGGAGTGGTTAGGAGTTGGCGGGGACTTCTCCCATAAACCTCCTACCAGCAATTACTCTCTACAACCACCTCATGGGGCCCACATCCCTCCAAAATGTCTTTTGTTTACTCACTTATCCATTTAATTGTTCACTTAACCTCTTAAAATCAACTATTTCATGCTTACAGTTGCTTCCTACTAAAATCAACATTCTCTACTTCATGTACATATTCATTTCTTCAAATTCATCCCTGATTTTTGAGTTTGACGTTTCTCCATAAAAGTCAACTGTTGACTTGACCAAAAAGTCAACCCCGCCACATTTTGTGTTTAGAGTCTATTCTTACTAATTTTGATGTTTCGAACTCAAATATATAGTCCGCCTCTCAAGATTCCACTCCTAACTCTGATTTTGACTTTTTTCCATAAAAGTCAACAATTGACTTTGACCAAAAAGTCAACCCTGACACTTTTGTGTTTACAGTCTTTTCTTACTAAACTTGACGTTCCGGACTCAATCGAATTGTCCGCGTAACAAAATTCTATTCTGAACTCAAATTTTAGTTTTAACTTGTTTCTCTTTACTATAAATCATACTAGCTAATCATTTTATACTTATGCATCTTCTCATTTGTTATTCAAGGTCAACATTCAAGTTATGTTAATTCATAACATAGTATTATCTTGCTTCTCATATACTTAACTCAATTAATCATATTGGCTTATATTTTCATCCCTTAGTTATTACGTTCTTTCCCACTTACAAAGATCCAATCCCGAAATCACTGCTACCGTAACATTCTAGTTTAGTTACTTCTAAACACTTACACAATTTTTCTCATCGATTAACTTTATCGAATTACCTTAACATAGGTATTACTTTACTACCTTTTTCCTTAATCCTTTGTTATCCAATTCATAGACAGAAATTGATTCTTAGCCCAAGTCTCATCTGACTTGCTTCGGCTCATGACTACTTGCTTATTCTCAGGTAATAACAACTTCGTCCGCATATCTCATATACTCGAATGTAAATTTTATTCTTTAATACTATTTTATTTTTGTTAGTTTGACATAATACATTCTTTTAGTTGCAAAACTACATACATCGCAATCTTCTCACTTCTTTCCTCATCTTCTCATTTCTTACCCAAAAATTTCTATAATTCACATTTAATTCTCTTTACATTCTTCCAAATAATAAACCATATAGGTTCTTCTTAAAAAAATTTAATCATTCCTCTACTTCCAATCTAGGTTTTATTCTTTAACCTTTATTTAATTATTTAAGATCTTATTTACAAGTCTTATAAATATTCAGGATATCACAGTCACCGTCAATGCCAAACATAAATATCCAATTTATACTTAGTGAGATATGCCCATGATCAGCTTGAACGAGGGTATTGAACCTGCAAGCTTTC
Organism: Panax stipuleanatus; assembly: GCA_020205555.1. Classification (NCBI taxonomy): domain Eukaryota; kingdom Viridiplantae; phylum Streptophyta; class Magnoliopsida; order Apiales; family Araliaceae; genus Panax; species Panax stipuleanatus. The sequence continues at coordinate 49,132,401 of CM035119.1, forward strand.
AAGCCTTTGAGGTAAGCACCCCCCAGTACCACTCTATGGGTGCACCGGCATTGAGACCCCGAATATCTCTAGAAGTGATGGCGATTGGTCAAGAGATGCTCACCCGAGGACACCGAATTGGCCAAAGGCTAGGTAGGGATGGCCAGGGAATGAAAAACCAGATCCACATATCGACACAGTTAGATAAAGCTGAACTGGGTTACTCCGGTGGTTCCAAACACAGTAATACACACAAGAGGGTGCCAGCCCACCTACTAGCCACTCTCATGTCGAATCTCATCGAAGCAGGTTTCAGGGAGCCAAGGAAGAAGGTCCCCGCCTATGTGTAAAGCCTCTTGATACCCAAGGTCAATCAAGTCAGAGACAGAGAAACCCATGAGGAAGAGCCTGTTGAAGATAGGGAAAGGAAAGCCCAGAGCGAGAAATTCCTTAAGGAAGTTCAGTTCTGATTTATAATCAGCTTTTGCCTTGCCGAAGGTGCCGCTAAGGATTCTATAGGGGCGGGCCCAGTAGACAATTAGCCTAGCCTTCCTTTTATTAACTGGGCAAAAGTCAGCATCTGAAAGGAAGATCCAGGGTCCAGTTCTGAGCCAGTCATGGTCATCCTCAGAGATAACAATGACCCTGGCGACACTTCTATCTTAGCCATCCCTGAAGATCTGACTACTAGTAATTGGGCGATCACTCCTCAGATCGTTCGAAAAAGGTAAAAATAGGGAGAATGATCTGTTAACATGGAGCTTAGATTTTTCATTTCAATCTATTTTATTTTATCTGCAACTTGTTATTGCCTTTTGTCATATCAAATACTAAACCCTTTTGTAATTGACAATTGTTTTATATATATTAAGCAATCAAGTTTTCTTCTCTGATTCCCAAATTTGAGTATTTCTAGCCTTGTCTGTGACTTGTCAAATTCAAATAGTGACTACGATTTTGATATAGAATTAGACTTTGACTTGATGAGAATTGAGTAAGAGATGGACGATGAAGAGGTGCCTGAGGAAATTAAAGGATTGGTCGAAGACAAACCCAAACGCAACCTTGAGCAAACCATCGCCATAAACATTGGAACCTCTAACCATCCTAAAGAGCTACAAATCAGAACCAACCTCCCCTTTAACCAAGAAAAAGAACTAATTAACCTTTTAACCTAATTTAAGGATGTTTTTGCTTGGTCTCATAAAGACATGATCGACTTATACACAGACATAGTTGTCTATTGGATACCAGTTAAAGGAGGGTTCAAACCAGTGAAGTAAAAGCTAAGACGATTGAAACCAAATTGAAACCTGAAGGTCAAAGAAGAAATCATTAAACAAGTCAAAGCAGGTATCATTATAGTAACAACCTACCCTGAGTGGTTATCCAATGTGGTCCCAGTGTTAAATTCAAGTGGAAAGGTGCGAGTCTGCGTGGATTATCGAGATTTCAACAAAGCTAGCCTTAAAGATGACTTCCCAATGTCGTTCATCCATGTGTTGATAGATAATATGACCTAGTACGAGATGTACTCATTTGCCCATTGCTTTGCCGGATACCACCAGATTATGGTCGCTAAAGAAGACAGGGAAAAGACCACCTTCATCACCCCATGGGGCACTTTCTGCTACAGGAGATTGGCCTTCGGCCTCACTAATGCCGGTACTACTTATCAGAGGGCTATGATGGAATTTTTCCATGATATAATGCAAAAAGAGATCAAAGTATATGTGGATGATATCATCATAAAGTCCAAAAAGGCGGATGGTCATTGTACCCATCTCTGGAAGCTGTTTGAGCGCCTCCACAAATATAACTTGAAGTTGAACCCAGTAAAGTGTGCTTTTGGGGTGAAGTCCGGTAAACTTCTAGGATTCCTTGTGAGTAATCAAGGCATCAAATTAGTCCCAGCCAAGATAAAAGCCATCACTGAGATGTCTGAGTCGAAAACCGAGAAGGAAATTCGAGGTTTCCTAGGGAGGATAAACTTTATCATCTTATTCATCTCGCAGTTGACAGCCACATGTGAACCCATTTTCAATTTGTTGAGAAAGAAATCCTCCAGAAGATGGAATAAAGACTATCAAAAGGCCTTTCGCACTATCCAGAAGCGGTTGATTGAAGCACCTATACTGGTACCCCTAAGGGAGGGAGTCCCGTTGTTCATATACGTATTAGTTAACTCCAATGCCATTGGTTATTTGCTAGGGCAGGAAGATGATATGGGCAAAGAAAGGACCATTTATTACCTCAGCAAGCGATTTAGTTGTGGAGAGCAAAAGTACACACTAATAGAAATGACCTGCTGCGTATTGGCTTGGGCCTCCATAAGGTTACTACATTACCTGCACGGTTATATAACGTATCTCATATCCCGTATGGATCCTTTGAAGTATATTTTTAGCAAGTCGATGTTAAATTGTCGATTATCTAATTGGCAGCTAATCCTTCAATAGTTTGACATCATCTGTGTGACCATAAAGTCCATCAAAGGACAAGGGATCACGAACCATCTATCGGCAGCACCGACAGGAGTTTATGAGCCTCATGAAACATACTTCCCTGACTATGAGGTGATGGATATTCAGTAAGCCAATAAAGAAGATATGGGTAAGTTCTAGAGATTATACTTTGATGGCGCAGAGAACGCGGAAGGTGCCGAGTAAGGGGTAGTTCTTGTATCTATTACTAGGGAACAGTACCTCGTGGCGACCAAGTTATAATTCAATAACTCCAACAACACGGGGGAATATGAAGGATGCCTTATGGGGTAAAAATTGGCTCAATCCATGTGAGTAAGACGGTTGGCAGCATTCGGAGATTTGGAGCTAGTCATCAGACAATCCACTAGGGCCTACTGTACCAAAGAATTACATCTATTGTCATACCACCGCCATGTTATCAAAATGGCAGGAAAGTTTAAAGACATCGCCTTTATGCATATCCCTCGGAATAGAAATGATTTCGACGACGCGTTGGCCACGCTAGCCTTATTGGTTAGCATACTAACAAGAAAGGGTATGTCTGTTATCACCTTAACGGCGCAAAATGCACCATCTTATGGAAATAGCGTGGCAGAAATATACAATGAAATAGCTCCCACTGAATCACCTTGGTACCAAGATATCAAGGAGTATTTTTGAGACAGATCCACCCCCGAGGGAGTGAGCCAAGCTATAAAGAAGCAAATACAGAAGATGGCAATGAATTTTATTTAAGTGGGGATGCTCTCTACAGAAGGGACCCGGGCATAGGTCTTTTGAGATATTTAGATAATGATCAGGCCCAAAGACTTATGAATGAAGTGCATGGTGGAGTGTGCAGAGCACACATAAGTGGACCCTACTTGCCAAGAAGATATTAAGGATAGGGCTGTTGGGTAAAATCTATACGCGTAACACGCAAGTGTACGTGATCAATAAGTAATATAATGATAAGAAAAGTATCGTTCCCATAGAGACAATAATTATACTTTATCCGAATAATTACCAATTTTATACTATATCAATTTTATTAAACCAATGATTCAATGATGATATTTATGTAAAAATACTACTCAGACTATAGTTAACACTATTCCAGGAATTTAACAAGTTTTCAGAGAATTAAGCCTAAAACTTCACTTATTGTTTCACTTCGAATGTCATACTTCCTTTTAACTTATAATAATTATTCCAAATTATTAACCAAGAACACAAAAGTAGATATAACCATCTCTCAATGCATTACATCCATACTCACTCAAATCCACAATTGATAGAATTAAGCAAGACACCTTAATTAACTAACTCACTATATCTCAATGTGAATTATAATTGAAAAAGGGTTAATATCAAGTTCTCTGTAGATTACGCATGATGCATAGATATCTCTATCCTACACATGAATTATGAATTCCAACTTACTGTAGACTTCACAAACATACGTCACTATAGTCAGTTCTAATTTCATACGTCATCTCTCAAATTCATATGGAATAACAAGAAATTGGTGATCAATCAATAACATAAGTTAACCACAACCCATAGCAAATAATCTGATAATAATTTCAATAATATAACGTGAAAGCATGTCAATCCTTAGTTACATAATAAGATCTGCCGTAGACTTAAATAGCAATTTAGTTCATCATAAACGAAATAAAAACCATAATCCACAAAGTAAATAACATCCTGAATACAAGGTATAGATGAAGAGAGAAAGAAGAATTTGAAATTGTATCAATACTCGTCTTCACGTTCGCCTTGCATTCGTCGTGCCTCGCTTTGCTTCAATTCTCCTCACGTATCAACTCCCATAAACTAGGGTTTGTTAATGTCTCCGTATATCTGATATAAGCTTTTTTGATCACCTTCTATATACCCCCAATAGCGAACCAAATACGCCATCTTTGTTTCTGCAGAATTCCATTCAAACAAGGAAACTACCAAGTTTGCCGCGTACCCCCGTCCCAGCGAGTGTTTTGCCTTGAGTACGCCCACCCCAGCGGGTGTCCACTTATCTTGAGGAATTGCTGCACTCCCGCCCCGGCTGGTGATTTGTTCTATGATGGGCCGCCCCGGCTGGTGTCATGGCCATGAAATGCTAAAATTTGCTTTTACATCCTGTTTCCATCCATTCTACTTCTTGCAATCAACAATACAAAAATAGAGTAAACTAATACTAAAACTACTTGAAGTAACCAAGAATCAAGCTATAAAGGCCATCTATTCGTAGGTATAAAACCAACTCCTCAAATACCCCCAAACTTGAGACTTTGCTTGTCCTCAAGCAAAACAATGCACATTCAACTAACTAGGATGAATATGAATGCAACTGTCAGATAGTATAAAGCTAACAAGCATTGCCTCAGAGAAATCACCATAGATATAAACAACAAATCCAACCAAAAACATATCAGCAGTTCAAACCAATCTATCATTCAACGCCTATAAACACCGATGTAGTGTGTGTGTGTGTGTGCTTGACAACCACGATACCAACTACAGTTCAAATATATCACATAATATGAGTCTTAGAAGGAAAACATAGCTTTAGCTCAAGAAATTGCGTAAACACGATAATGCAACCAAGACTCAACATCAACCAAGTCAAAAGTCAATATGGGAAACTTTTTATCTTTATTCATTTACGGGGGCATTTTGCTCGTTTTCCCGTACTTCTAATCTACCCATGACTGTGCACTGTCTAGTTCCCTTAAGCTTTTCAGTGATACCCGTGTAGCGAGCTTTCGACCAACGACTCCCAAACCAAATGGCTTTAGGGCGCTGGGTGTAGAAACATCCCCTAAGGCGTACTTACTCGAGTATCAAAGGCCACAAAACTAAACGAGTCACGGTGTTTATTCACAAGTTTTTTTTCTCTCTTTTTTATATTTTCTTTTTTTATTCATTTCTTTTAGATAGCTCCCATATCTTCCCCCAAACTTAGGTTTATGCCTAATCCTAGTCATCACTACTAGTTCACTGAATTTCTGTCATTAAAGCTTAATTTCTTTCAAGACGTCAATTATGTTACTATTTAAACCAAGTTAGCCTACATGGTCATCCTAACGTGCTATCCTGTACAACAGTGTTAAACAGGCAAAGATTCATGTCAAAGTCTGAAATTACATCTATGTCTTAGTTGTCATTACTGTCGAAGTTCTATGTACGTCCAATCTCATCACTGGCTAAGGTCACTTCATACATACTGACATACTCGACTCATGCAATTCTAGCTAACGACTCTTTTTGTGATTTTCTGATTTTTTTTCATATATTTTTTTTTCAAATAAAAACAATTAAATAACTACTAATGCAAATAACTAAATGCTAAAACTACATGCAATAACCTAAATGCTATGCTCTAACAATATCATGATAAATACTATACACCCCCAAACTTAAATATCGCAATGTCCTCATTGTGAAAATAATGAACTTAAGCTTAGAGGACTTCCTTAAATACTCATGGATCCGGCTCGACCACCTCCACATCAGAATCAGAAGGTGGATAGCCGGGTAGTGGCTGCTGAGTCGGGAACTAAAATGGCTCGACGAACGTGTTTAACAGCGCAAACGCTTTGGCTACGGCGGCGTTGAAAGTGTTCTGAGTCTCCATCATATGGCTTTGTCTTGCCACCAATTGATCTGCCTTCTTGTCATCCACCCTGCGATGTTCGTCCAACTGCTGCTGAAGAGATCAGAACTGGGAACTGAACATGAACTTCGCCGAGCGAGAAGTGCTCGACGTAGTGGTATCCCCCTCTTCGTGCAGTCTATCCTCCGCAAACTCATTCTCCTCAGGCACCACATAGTCCGCATCCATTGCTTCATCCTCCTCCTCATCCGAGTCTGAAGGAAACATGAATTCGAGGCCGTGTAGATGTGACTTGCCCTCGTTCCAGACTTCGTAGCGGGCAATCATCCTCGTGTCTAGCAGTTGAAGTGGCTACTGAATCTACTCATCATCTGCTCACCTGACACCAACACGGCGACACAGCCCGGTGATAAGGGATGGATGTAGCAATCCCCCTGACATGGGCCCTCTCAAGCACCGACGAATAAAGAAGCTAATGATTGCCCCAATGTTGATGTCAAAGTCTTTGATGATCGTATACAATAGTGAGACCATTTCTTTGGTTATTTCGCTCATATGCGTTGAGGGAAGGAGCTTGGCACAGAGGAACGAATTCCATATCTTCCCGTAGAGGCTCAAACTTGAGCTCATGAATAGCGTACCCCCTTCCTTTCCCTTTTGCCAAACTGTATCAGGCTTGCAGATTTTGGTCAGGATTTGATCACAGTCAGGCCCCCTGTCTCTAAACTCAATATACTGACAAACTTCCGGATGTCGTAGGTTGTAGAAATCATTTATAGCCTCGGCACTGAAATCCACCATTTTTCCCCGGACGAACTCTTTAAAAGGAGCTATGTTCTGCGTTCGAATAGAACTCTTTGACTATGGCTACCACTGCCACCTCGGGCTAATCCGTGAAGGTGTCCCAGCCCTGCTCTATGATTTGTATTCCCATATCACCATCTAACACATCGGGCCGAAGGCCACATTCGGGAGTAAGTGCTTTACCTGCCAAGTAGTCAAATCTGTCGGCGGCGAACGCATTTCAAAATTTCATTCGGTCATATGGTCTAACAGGGGTGGACGAGCCCTCACCCTTCTGTCTTTTTCGTGCTCGCGGTGGCATGATGTCGCATCCCAAAAATAAGTATTTCTTTGTGAATTTTGATTGTGCTTTCTATCTAATAGTTGGCGGGCAATGCCACCGGAGCTTGATGATGGTGATGGTTACTACATGTGCTTCCCCCCAATATGGTCTTACACAACACTCAAGCAAGATATAGAAATCAAGTGCACCAATCTTCAATAGCAACTCAGAATCCCAAAAATAATTATCCCCAATTAACACACAGAATTTTGACCCAAAGGAAAAATTACAATTATATACCTAGCTTTGTGTGTACCTCCTCTTGATTTGTAGATGTAGTGTTGAATTCCGAAGTGATTGGAGCTTTGGAGGTGAAGTATGTTGATCAAGATGGACTTTCGAGAGGTTTTCGGTAGACTAGGGCTTGAGTTTATATTTTGGAATGACTCAAATCAAGTGGTGGTATGTGTTTTAAAAAACTAAAACTCCGTATACCCGCCGTGGCAGCACATGTAAGAGTAAAATAGCTTGTCGGGGAGGGCCTGTGACTTTTTATGCACTGACATTTTTGGAGTTTTTTTGCTAGATGTGCACTTGAATAGACTCCCTTTATGGCATTTATGTTTGCCCCATGAGGATTTGCATGAATAGTCTCTATACTTGGCCCATTCCTGCAGCAAATAACCTTGAAATTGTTAGAACAAGCATTATAAACAAAAATTACTACTTAATATGCATGATTACAACTCTTTACATCTATTTACAAAAAACAAAAATAAATAATGGGTTGCCTCCCATCAAGCGCTTGATTTTAAGTCGTTCAGCCTGACTCTTTCTTCGATTCACTAATTAGGCTCCGCTGGGATATTGTGGATGCTCTTGGTCTCCACTGCACATGCCCAGTACTGTTTCACTATTCGTCCTTTTTCACTATCGATTTGCTTTGTACTGCGAATGTCATCACCAATTCCACTTCGCAGACCAACCTTATCCCGGGAATCCTCCTGAACCACTTCGTTCCCTTTCATGATCACCGAACATTTTTCAACAATGCTTGGGAATTTGATCGCTTTGAACACTTGAAACTTTACTTCTTGATTGTTTACTCTCATAGTTAAATCACCATTCGGCACGTCAATCACAGTTCTTCCGGTGGCCAAAAACGGTCTTCCCAAGATTATTGGAATGTCTTTATCTTCTTCATAATCCAACACCAAAAAGTCTGCAGGTAAGATTAATTTGTCAACCTTTACCAAAACATCCTCCACTACACCGAATGGATACGTGATCAATCTATCTGTAAGTTATAAGGTGATATTCGATGGCTTGGCCTCCTTTAGACCTAACTTCTTGTATATAGAAAGTGGCATGAGGTTGATACTTGCTCCCAAATCACATAAAGCTTTCCCAACAAATTGATTTGCGATTGAACACGAGATGTTAAAACTCCCCGGATCCTTCACTTTTGGTGGAAGGTTTCTCTGGAGAATTGCGCTACACTCTTCCATTAACGCCAAGGTTTTATACTTGCTTAGACTTCATTTTCTGGATAGTATATCTTTCATAAATCTCATGTATCTTGGCATTTGCTCTAGTGCTTCGGCGAACAGAATATTGATGTGTATCTTTTTAAAGATTTTCATGAATTTTGAGAACTTGTTCTTAAGCTTTTGACTTTGTAATCGTTGAGGAAAAGGCACACAAGGTAACACTGAATTATGTTTTTCTTCTTTTGAATTATCATTTTGACTTTCATCAGTTACCTTCTCCACACCTTTATGCTCATGTTCTTTTCCCATGGAGTTAGGCACCATATGTTGATTCACATCAACCTTCTCCTTTAACTTTGTTCCACTCCGAAGTGAGATAGCATTACACTGCTCATGACCTCCCCGAAGATTCTTCTTGGTATCGTTCGACAACGTTCCTTGAGGTCTACTGTTCAATGCACTTGTAATCTGTCCCATCTGAGTTTCTAAATTCTTGATCACAGCCGCCTGAGATTTCATTTTCTCCTCATTCCCTGTTATGTACTTCACCGGTAGCTCCTCAAAATCAGTCTTTTCCTCGTGATGCGAAGCTTCCTATTGATGTTGATTCTGAAAACCAAGGGGTATGATGGTGGTGGAGCCTGCTGCTAATTCAGATTCTGGTTGTTGCTCCATGAGAAATTGGGATGGTTTCTTGCCCCCTGATTATACATATTCTGATATGTGTTAGGTGACTTATTGTAGCTACCCACAAACTATACTGAAGCTGGATTTATCGCACAATGTTCTATCGGATGCTCCCCTGCACAAAGCTCACATATAACTGCTACCTACTGCATATTTTCACTTGACATGGCATCCATCTTCTTTGATAACGCTGCTATTTGTGCAAATAGATCTGTCATAAAGTCCATTTCCAGAATACCTGCTGCCTTGGGTTGAGTCATTCTCTCAGTCGGCCACTGATAGTTGTTTGCAGCCATTGTTTCTATTAAGTCCCATGCCTCCTCAAACTTCTTTGCCACAAAAGCTCCACCTGAGGCTGCATCGATGCTAGTCTGTATATGACTCCCTAACCCATTGTAGAATGTGTTTATCTGCATCCAATGCGGTAGTCCATGGTGTGGGTATTTCCTCAATAGCTCTTTCTACTTTTCCCATGCTTCATATAGTGGTTCACCCTGCTGCTGTATAAACGAAGAAATATCCGTTCTCAATTTATATGTTTTTGAAGGCGGGAAGAACTTAGCCAGAAATTTCTACTCCAAATCATTCCATGTAGTGATTGACCCCGGTGGTAGAGAATGGAGCCAACCCTTTGCCTTATCTCTGAGCGTGAACGGAAATAACCTTAATCTGATAGCATCATCTTAAACCCCGTTGCACTTGAATGTATCGCATATCTCTATCAAACTGACAATGTGCTTGTTCGGGTCATCATTCGGGAGACCCCCAAACTGACAATTATCTGCACCATCTGTATAGTTCCAAGCTTGATCTCAAAGTTATTAGCATTAATCGCCGGCCTGGTAATACTTGGCTGAATTTCTAAAATTCGCGGTGTAGCATAATCCCACAAAGCTTTTTGTTCCTCTTCAGCTATGGTTTCCGGTGTTTCAAGTTCTTCTCGAGTTTTCTCAATCCACTGACTTAACAGCTGAAACCGTTTGTCGATGTCGTCCTCGAAAGGCAACAAATCTGGCTACTTTGATCGAGTTTGCATGCACTACTCGAGAGTACTTGAAATAACAACTAAAACAAAAATAAGAATAAAATAAGAATATATATATATAGATGTTTAACTAAAACTGATCTAATTAAACTGATATTGAAAGTGATACTGTCCCCGGCAACGGCACCAAAAACTTGTTGGCTAAAATCTATACGCGCAACACGCAAGTGTACGCGATCAACAAATAATATAATGATAAGAAAAGTATCGTTCCCACAGAGATAATAATTACACTTTATCCGAACAATTACCAATTTTATACTATTTCAATTTTATTAAACCAATGATTAAATGATGATATTTATGTAAAACTACAACTCAGACTATAGTTAACACTATTCCAGGAATTTAACAAGTTTTCAGAGAATTAAGCCTAAAACTTCACTTATTGTTTCACTTTGAATGCCATACTTCCTTTTAACTTATAACAATTATTCCAGATTATTAACCAAGAACATGAAAGTAGATATAACCATCTCTCAATGCAATACATCATACTCACTCAAATCCACAATTGATAGAATTAAGCAAGACACCTTAATTAACTAACTCACTATATCTCTATGTGAATTATAATTGAAAAAGGTTTAATATCAAGTTCTCTATAGATTACGCATGATGTATAGACATCTCTATCCTACACATGAATTATGAATTCCAACTTACTGTAGACTTCACAAACATACGTCACTATGGTCAGTTCTAATTCCATACGTCATCTCTCGAATTCATATGGAATAACAGGAAATTGGTGATCAATCAATAACATAAGTTAAGCACAACCCATAGCAAATAATCTGATAATAATTTCAATAAGCTAACGTGAAAGCATGTCAATCCTTAGTTACATAATAAGATCCGCCGTAGACTTAAATAGCAAGTTAGTTCATCACAAACAAAATAAAAACCATAATCCACAAAGTAAATAACATCCTGAATACAAGGTATAGATGAAGAAAGAAAGAAAAATATGAAATTGTATCAATACTCGTCTTCACGTTCGCCTTGCTTTTGTCATGCCTCGCTTTGCTTCAATTCTCCTCACGTATCAACTCCCACGAACTAGGGTTTGTTAATGTCTCCGTATATCTGATATAAGCCTCCCTGATCACCTTCTATATACCCCCAATCGAGAACTAAATACGCCATCTTTATTTCTGCAGAATTCCATTCAAACAAGGAAACTACCAAGTCTGTCGCTTACCTCCGCCCCAGCTGGTGTTTTGCCTTTAGTACGCCCGCCCCTACGGGTGTCCACTTATCCTGAGGAATTATTGTACCCCCGCCCTGGCAGGTGATTTGTTCTATGAAGACCCGCCCCGACGGGTGTCATGGCCATGAAATGATGAAATTTGCTTTTATGTCCTGTTTCCATCCATTCTGCTTCCTGCAATCAACAATACAAAAACAGAGTAAACTAATACTAAAACTACTTGAAGTAGCCAAGAATCAAGCTATAAAGGCCATCAATTCGTAGGTATAAAACTAACTCATCAAGGGCATTACTATATATCCCTCAAAGATGATTGTGATGATCACGTCAAGCGCTGCTATCAATGTCAAATCCATGCCAACATTATTCATGCACCTTCGAATCAGCTATAATGCATAACATCAACATGGGCATTTTTCATGTGGGGAATGGACGTGATCGGACCCGTTGAGCCCAAAGCTAGTAACGGTAAAAGATTCATCTTCATTTTGATTGATTACTTTACCAAGTGGGTAGAAGCAGCGTCTTTCCCCAAGGTTACCAAGGAGGTCATCGGTGGTTTCATCAGGAACAACATCATCTGTCGATACGGACAACCTGAGGTTATAGTATAAAACAATGCCAAGAATCTGAATAAAAATATGATGAGGGAATTACGCAGTAAGTTCAATATCAAGCACATCAACTCAGTTATCTATCGCCCAAAGATGAATAGCGCGATGGAAGCTGCTAACAAGAATATCAAGAAGATCATGATGAAAATGTCGGCAAACCACCAGGAATGGCCTGATTTATTACCTTTAACCCTGCTCGCCTACCGGACATTGACTCGAACTTCTACCAGGGCCACTCCATATTCACTTGTATATGGCATGGAGGTCATACTCCCCATAGAAGTAGAAATGGAATCGGTAAGAGTGATACTGGATGCTTAGATAGAAGACGGCCAATGGATACATGATCGATACGATCAGTTGTCCCTTATAGATGAGAAGAGAGCTGCAACTATCTTTCACGGTTAGTTATACCAACAACGAATGTCTCGGTCCTATAATAAAAAAGGTACGACCCAGGGAGTTCAAAGAACATGAATTGGTATTGAAGAAGATCATTTCAAGCCAAGATGAAGCCAGAGGAAAATTTATCCCGAATTAGGAAAGACCCTTTGTTGTCAAAGCAACCTTATCGGATGTAGCTCTAAGGTTGGAAGAGATGGACGATGAATGTGACACCCCCAAATCTGGGTACTTCGTTTCCACATAATTTGGTGTTCACTTTCTAATATAACATACATCTACCCAATGAATAATGAAAAATAAACTACAAGCTAAATTAAAATAAATAAATCTCCCTTACAACAAGGGTTACAACCTTTGTTAAAAAAATCCCAGGTTACTCTAACCCTGACATAAAAATAATAAAGTGCGGAAATAAAAATATAATATTCAAATCTTATTACAATCATTCTCAATTAAATAAAATTAAGTCTTCACTTGCTTTGCTTTCCCTTGCCCTTACTTGTAGACGGAGCATCAGCGTTATCAACCTTAACTGAAATTATAATTTAATGTAAGAGTGAGCAAACAACAGCTCACTAGAGTTTAACAATAATATATACATGAAAGGATATCTTTAAAAGAATCTGAATAATATGATTAGCTTCAACAATAAAGAATTGAATAATAATTCTTTCATCATAATTACAATTCTAAAATAGAATTTATCTGAGAGTCATAAGACCTTTGAACTTTCGTCCTAGGTTATAAATATTTCTATTTAAACCTTTAACAGTCAATAAGACTATGGACCTTTAATCCGTACTTAGGGGGATCAACCCTTCGTACCATGTATTGTGCACAATTATGTTAAAGCTATGCGTAGTAACCTCCCCTAGTAAATAGGATTGTTCAACTCAGTAATTTGAATTCAAGTCCGCACCAAAGAAAGTTTGGTTTGGATAAGCTTACAAGGGTAATTTAGAATTCACGTTCATCAACTAAGAATTAGTTGAATCGACTTTCAATAATTCGTAAATAACAGAATTATGAACTAACATATGCTTTAGAATCAACTTAAAGCATTTAAAATAATAACTAGATATTACTTGAACAATAAGTTAAGATCATTTCAATTAAATAAACAATTGTCCAATACAGAAATGGAAAGGACATTCTCAACAAAGAATATATGAACTCAAGAAATTGTATAGAATTAACAAGTTTAGGGTTAGAAGACTTGCCTGACGCGCAAGCTACTTAACTCAACCACGTACTTAAGCACTTCCTATACACATTCAATTATAATAATCTAAATCAGTTAACACATAACTAACTCACATAAGTGGTTAACCCTCATGGTTAACTCACTCTAATTAAATAAATAATAATAATAATCAACTATCACATAGTTCATTACATCACACACATACTCACATAATTAAATTAATTATGTATTTAGCTAAATTATAATTAAACAATTATAATTTAAACACTTAATCTAATAATAATTACTCAACTATAATTACCTCTTAAATTATCACCAATTCATAATTAATAATTAATTAAACTATATCATGCATTATTATTACACAAATCATAATTAATCATGCGATTTATAAATTTTAAATCCATAATTAAACATGCATTAAATTATAATTACATAAATTATAATTTAATTTAACATCTAATTGATTAAAATAAATCAACTAATATCATGCTTTAAACTAAACACTTACTTTTAATTATAAATAATCAATTTACAATTTTAAAAGTAACTCATAGAATAATTATAATTTAACAATTCAAATATTATTTTAAGATTTACAACTTTATTTTCTATATTTTTCTTTTTAATTACGACATTGTCAAACTCATGTTAACATGTTATAGTAATACATGATTATTCATAAAAAAAATTAAATTAGGCTCCAAAATAACTCTACATAAGTAAACTAGCATCACTGCCTCTGCACTGAACATGGCGCAGCTGCGCAGCCAGCTGCGTTAAAACCGGCGCAGCTACGCAGGGGATGAATCAGGGAAGGCCAAGCGACGTAGCTGCGCTGCTCCTGGCCTTCCTGCCGGCGCAGCTGCGCAGCAACACGGCCAAACGCAGACAGTTGCGACCCTCTACTTTACCGAACAACCCAAACAAGTCAACAAACTCAAAAATATAGCAACACAGACAATATAATTAATACCCATGCCTTAATACTCATGCTATAACCACTACCAATCATCGAATTTGTCCAAACAACGAGAATCAAAAGTTTTAAAAACTCAATTTTGACATTTTACAAAAAACTCCTATATTTTCTCAAAACCATTCACTGTAACTTCAATTCTCAACCAATTCAAGCTACCACAAATGTAATCTCCTCATAAATGAATACAACATCATAACCAATTCTAAACATGAACATTAACATATACTAATTCCATAATTTTCATTCTAAAATTGGTCAAAATCGTATGAGCACATAAGAACATAAATTCTTATTAAAACATACTCCAATATCAATTTGGTTTTTCTGAAATTTCTTTAAAGCATATAACCCACTACAGCAACACATAACTATAATCTACATATATAACATTCATGTTTATATAATCTCATGAAAACTTATTTTTAACAGAGGACAAACACACAAAACATATAACGGAGTTCCATAATAATTAGAAATTCTAGATGATACCTTTTTGCTAATTGGTTGATGAAGAAAATAATACGAGTTTGATTCTAGGAATTCTTCTTCCTCCTTGCTCTTCTTCTCCAACTCTTCTCTGCTTTCTCCTTTCTTCTCAGCTCTTAGACTTAGGCTTAGGACAGTTCACGTAGTATAGACTAACATAGAATAAAACTGACATAATATAATATAATACGCGTACTAACTATACTTAATACACTAATTAGATTATCAGTTACATAAGTTTCAAAATTCAAAAAGCCTTAAGGCTTTGTTTGGCCAAACCTCTTTAATTTAAAAAAATAGATTTTAGTCACCAAGGCCATGCTTGGTAAAATAAGTTTAAAACAAATACAAGGGCCTTGTTCGGCAAAACAATTTAAAAATATTTTTCTTTATTTAAATAATCCATTTACACATATTTTAAATGTCATATTTTAAATAATTAAACATAGAATATTCTTATTTAATCAATTAACCACATAAAATAATTTGTCACATAATTATAATTACTCGCTAATTATAATCCATGTAACACTTAACACACAATTCATCTAATTTAATTCTCTCAATTAAATTAGAACTACAATATAAAATTAATATATACTCATCAATTAAATAACATTCATTAAATTAATATGTAGCACTTAATTAAATCACTCTCATAATTCACGTAATTTATTTATTTAACTCCATAAATAAATCACATAAAATATTTATTTAACTCAACAAATATTTAAAATTAAATATCAAAATCTCAATCGTTACAATCTTCCCTCCTTAAAAGGATTCTGTCTCCAGAATCACACATAAAAAAAATTCTCGTCTCGTCTATTACATTCTTCCCTCCTTAAAAGGATTCTGTCCCCAGAATCAGTACATAAGGGGTTTACACAAAGAAAATTTTAAGCAAACAAATGCGGATAAGATTTCATCATAACATCTTCGAGTTCCCACGTAGCTTCTTCAGCACTGTGGTTCCTCCAGATTACCTTAACAGAAGGTATCACTTTATTCCTAAGTACTTGTTCCTTTTTATCAACTATTTGAACAGGCACTTCTTCATATGTTAAGTCCTTATCAAATTGTAAAGGTTCATATTCTATTACATGTTTATAATCATGCTTATAAGGTCTTAACACAGAAATATGGAAGACATTATATATATTCTCGAGCTCTGGAGGTAATGAAATCTCGTAAGCAACCTCGCCCACCTTTCGTAGTTCCTCAAAAGGTCCAATAAATCGGGGGCTTAGCTTCCCCTTCTTACCGAATCGAATTTTCCCTTTCCAAGAAGATACCTTCAGGAAAACAAAACTTCCTGGTAAGAATTCTCAGTTCTGTCGATGTAAATCGGCATACTTCTTTTGTCTGTCTTGAGCAGCAACTAATCTCGTTCTGATCAGCTTCACAATTTTGGAGGTTTTTTGTATCAATTTTGGTCCCAACAATTGACGTTCACCGACTTCATCCCAGCACAAAGGATTTCTGCATTTTCTGCCATATAATGCTTCGTAAGGCGGCATGCCTATACTCTCATGGTGACTATTGTTGTAGGCGAACTCCACCAATGGTAGATGATCTTCCCAGCTTCCCTTGAAATCCATCACATAAGCTCTCAGCATATCCTCAAGCGTTTGAATCGTTCTTTCGCTCTGGCCATTGGTCTGAGGATGGTATGCTGTACTCATTTGCAATTGCGTTCCCAGACATTCTTGCAAACGCTTCCAGAAATTAGACGTGAAATGCGGATCTCTGTCGGACACAATCGATACTGGAACACCGTGTCTAGAAATAATTTCCTTGACGTATAGCTTCGCTAGCTTATCCAGGTTGTACGTAACCCTGATCGGCAGAAAGTGGGCTAACTTCGTCAGTCGATCCACTATAACCCATATCGCATCAAATCCCATCTGAGTCGCTGGAAGACTTACCACGGAATCCATCGTGATGTGCTCCCACTTCCACTCTAGAATTTTTAACGGTTGCAGCAGTCCACTTGGTCTCTGGTGTTCTACTTTGACTTTCTGGCACGTTAAGCACTTCGCAACCCATTCAGCAATGTCCCTCTTCATATTCGGCCACCAAAAATGATGCTTGAGATCCTGGTACAGCTTCATACTCTCGGGGTGAATAGAATATCTAGAACTATGAGCTTCGCTCAAAATCTCCTCTTTGACCTCAGGTACTGGAGGTACCCAGATTCTACCTTCAAACCGTAACAGACCTTCATTATCAATCTTGAACTTGAACTCTTCGCCATCGATTATCCTCCTCAGAATCTTTTCACATTCTTCATCATGGAGTTGTGCTTCTTTCACCTTGTCTACTAGAGTAGAACCAGTGGTTACTTGAAACAACATCTCATCTGATTCCTTCGGAAGCTTCACCTCCAACTCCAATCTAGCCATCTGTTCTATTAACCGATCCTAATCATTTAATACGTTCATCTTCTCCCGACCTTTCCTGCTCAATGCGTCGGCGACAACGTTAGCTTTACCCGGATGGTAAAGTATCTCGCAATCGTAGTCTTTAATCAGTTCCAACCATCTTCTTTGGAGCATGTTCAAATCCTTCTTGGTAAATATATACTTCAGACTCTTGTGATCTGTGTATATTTCACACTTCTCTCCATATAAGTAGTGCCTCCAAATCTTTAGGGCAAACACTACTGCCGCCAAATCTAGATCATGGGTCGGATACCCCTTCTTATAATCCTTCAGCTGACGTGACGCATAGGCAATGACTTTGCCGCTCTGCATCAACACACAGCCTAATCCTTTATGTGAGGCATCGCAATATACCACGAAATTCCCCGAACTATCTGGTAAAGACAATACAGGAGCAGTACTCAACCTCTTCTTCAGCTCTTGAAAACTTTTCTCACGGTTCTCCGTCCAAACAAACTTAACTGTTTTACGAGTCAAATTTGTCAATGGAGTTGCGATTCTAGAAAAGTCTTGGATAAATCTACGTTAATAACCTGCGAATCCCAAGAAACTCCTCACTTCAGACGGCGTCTTCGGCTGATCCCAACTCATTACGGCCTCAACCTTCTACGGATCCACCAAAATACCATCCTTGTCGATCACGTGGCCAAGAAATTACACACGTTCCAACCAGAATTTGTTTTTTGAGAATTTAGCATAAAGTTTCTCTCGTCTCAGCGCTTCTAAGGTTGGTCGTAAGTGTTCAGCATGTTCCTCCTAGGACTTGGAATAAACCAGGATGTCATCTACGAACACTACCACGAATGAACACCCTGTTCATTAGGTCCATAAATGTAGTTGGGGCATTCGTGAGACCAAATGACATTACCAAGAACTCATAATAACCATATCGAGTTCTAAAAGCCGTTTTCGGTATATCTTCCTTCCTCACCTTCAACTGATGATACCCGCTTCTCAAATTAATTTTCGAGATGTACTTCGCACCCTTCAACTGATCAAACAAGTCATCGATCCTAGGTAAAGGATACCTATTCTTGATCGTAACTTTATTCAACTCCCTATATCAATGCAAAGACGCATCGACCCATCCTTCTTCTTCACGAATAAAATAGGCGCTCCCCATGGCGAAACGCTCGGTTGGATATACTTCTTGTCTAACAGTTCTTGTAGTTGAATCATCAGTTCCTTCATCTCAACTGGAGCCATTCGATACGGAGCCTTCGAAATCGGATCAGTTCCCGGCCCTAAATCGATCACGAACTCTGTCTCCCTATCTGGCAGAAGTCCTAGCATTTCGCTAGAAAAAACGTCCACAAACTCCTTAACTACCGATATCTCCTCCACCTTCAGACTTTCCTTACGCGTATCTACTATGTAGGCTAGATATCCTACACAGCCTAACGTCAGAAGTTTCTTGGCTTGCATAATCGTCAGACAACTCGCTTGTCTAGGCAATTTGCTACCATAGAACACTAACTTCGACGGAGTCGTAAGGTTCACCGACTTCTTCTGACAATTGATTATCGCCCCATGGTTGAACAACCAGTCCATACCCAGTATGACATCGAATTCCCCAAGTTTAATCTAAATCAAATCTACTCTAAGCTCCTGACCCTTAATGTCTAATCTGCAGTTTTTATAAATGTTCCTAACAGGAATAATCTCCCTATTCGCAATCTATATGTTCAAAGGGTAAACTAACTCCTCTACAGGTAAGTCTAGGGTCTTAGAAAAATCATCAGATATGAATGAGCAAGTAGCACCCGAATCAAATAATATATATGCATTTATACTATTGATCGAAATAATACCTGACACCACGTCTTTTAATTGCACAACATCTTGCACCGTCATGTTGAATGTACGTGCAGTGGGTCGAACAGCTTGCAATGGTGCAGCGATAGAAACGGTACTGCGGCTTCCATTCCCTCCGCTCTTTGTTTGCCTTCAGCTTCTTCGGGCAGTTGCGAGCCATGTGATCTTTGGATCCACATGTAAAATAAGCTCCCTTCTTCGGGTTTGGGCAATTAGGCGCGATGTGGCCTTCCTGACCACAGTTGAAGCACACCCGCTTCCCCTTCATGCACACGCCAGTGTGATTCTTACAGCATGTAGCACATGCTTTGAACTTCCTCTTTTGCTGGCCTCCCTATTGACTCACAACAGAGGTATTGTCAGTCCACTTCCTCTTTTGATTCACAGCGCTGCTACCCCCAGCTTTGGTTTCTACCTCATTCTTCTTCTTTTTGTCCTGGTTGAACATCGTCACTGCGTCGCTTCCTTCTTCAGCAAATGTGGCTTTCTCCAGCACAGCTGCAAATGTGTTCAGCTGGAACATGGAAACCTTGCTATAGAGCCAGGGCTTTAGTCCCCGCTCAAACTTCCTCGCTTTCCTAGCGTCAGTGTTGACCTGGTATGTAGCGAACCTGGCCAACTCGTTGAACTTAGTGGCATACTCGGACATCTGGTGCTGCGAACTCACTGGAAAGTACATCTCGTAGAACATTTCCTTGAAACGTTCCCACGTGATGACTCCCTCTCACTCTCGGGTCTTGTTACCCTGCCACCAAAAGCTACCATCCGACTTCAACATGAAAGCCGCGAATGCTGTTTTTTGGTCTTCACCTACTCTGGCTACGTCGAATACCTTCTCCATTTCCATAACCCACGTCTGAGCCTCGATAAGTTTGTCGATCCTTTGAATTCAGGAGGTCCTACATCCTTGAATTCCTTGAATGTAGTACCCTGCACTAGCGGCTGATTCGCAAGAGCTCCTATCAACAGGTTCACCAACTGCTGAACCGAGTTGGGATTCGTCCCATCGTTATTGTTGTTGTTGTTCGTCGAACCCTCGGGGTTTTGACGCATTGGTCTTCTTCTAGGAGGCATTTTCTGTTAAGAAAATATTATTGTTAGACCCTTTATTCAACTATTAAGTATCCAAGTTCATACTTAAACGTTTAAATGGCTCAGTTCACATAGAACACATAGCACGTCCATAAACTTATTTTATTCAATACTCGTAGTTTAAAAAAATCAAATAGATAGCATTTCTGCTATTTATAACATCCTTCCTGAACTGAAAAAGTTACAAGATTACATTATTAACTCATCCCATTCTTATCTCAATTATAGGATTTACATTATCTATTACAAAAAGCAATACATAACCAACTCTACTACTGCCTAGGCATATTAATACGTCGCACAGCCTCTCTGCGTTCCTCTTCCAATACCCGAAATGCCGTTCTTCGGTCCACCATATACCACGGTAAACCTTAGAACTGAGCTGGGTAGTAGAAAACACGGTCCTGAGCTCTTTCTATCGCTGTATGGAAGGCATACTCGGTTTCCCTCAGCTTGGCCCTCTTAGCTTCGGCTTCGGCTTCATCTTCAGCTCGATCGGCTCATTGAGTAGCCCTCAAGCTTATCTCTTCAGCTCTGACTCGCTTCCTCGACTCCTCTTGGATGTTTTGCTTCAGCTTTGTCAGTTCAGCTCGAGCAGCATCTCTATCATTCTCTTCATGTATCAGATTCCACTGTGCATCTCCTAGGTCACTTGCCATTTCTTTGATCGTCTCGTTTCGTTGCTGGATAGTTTCCTCGAGATTTTCGACTCGCCCGTGAAGCTCCACGTTGCTGTCGTAGACTGCTTCGTACATCTCACCACCAGTAGAGTGAGGTGGGAATTTCTCTTCGGGATCCTCTTCCTCCTCTTCAGACTCGTCCTCGTCCTCTTCCTCTAGAATAGGTGTCAGTTCACGCTCCTGACCAGCTACGGTGATCACTGGATATGGCTCTCTCCTAACCAGCTGCTCCCAGACAACATGTATGTCACGGGGATCCTCCTCTCTAGGCACCTAAGGTACATCCTCTCTAGCCTGACTAGGTTCTCCAACGTTTGACATCCTGACAAAAGAATTTTAAAGTTTATTATTACGTGATAACAAATCGTCACTCTTCGAATACAAAAATGTAAACACATAGCACATAAGGTAGTTTATTATCTTTTACCTATCACATCTATCTTTTCGATCTTACCTATAAGGCTACTACCTAAGGTTTTCCCCCACCTAAGGTTTCATAACCTACGGCTTTGATACCAACCTGTGACACTCCCAAATATGGGTACTTCATTTTCACATAATTTGGTGTTCACTTTCTAATATAACGTACATCTACCTAATGAATAATGCAAAATAAACAACAACCTAAATTAAAATAAACAAATCTCCCTTACAACAAGGGTTATAACCTTTGTTAAAAAATCTCGGGTTACTCTAACCCTGACATGAAAATAATAAAGTGCGGAAATAAAAACATAATATTCAAGTCTTATTACAATCATTCTCAATTAAATAAAAACAAGTCTTTACTTGCTTTGCTTTCCCTTGCCCTTACTCGTAGACGGAGCATCAGCGTTATCAACCTTAACTGAAATTGTTATTTAATGCAAGAGTAAGCAAACAACAGCTTACTAGAGTTTAACAATAATATATACATGAAAAGATATCTTTAAAAGAATCTGAATAATATGATTCGCTTCAACAATAAAGAATTGAATAATAATTCTTTCATCACAATTACAATTCGAACATAGAATTTATCTGAGGGTCATAAGACCTTTGAACTTTCGTCCTAGGTTATAAACATTTCTATTTAAACTTTTAACAGTCAATAAGACTATGGACCTTTAATTCGTACTTAGGGGGATCAACCCTTCGTACCATATAGTGTGCACAAACATCTTAACGCTATGCGTAGTAACCTCCCCTAGTAAATAGGGTTGTTCAACTCAGTAATTTGAATTCAAGTCCGCACCAAAGAAAGTTTGGTTTGGATAAGCTTACAAGGGTAATTTAGAATTCACGTTCATCAACTAAGAATTAGTTGAATCGACTTTCAATAATTCGTAAATAACATAATTATGAACTAACATATGCTTTAGAATCAACTTAAAGCATTTAAAATAATAACTAAATATTACTTGAACAATAAGTTAAGATCATTTCAATTAAATAAACAATTGTCCAATACATAAATGGAAAGGACATTCTCAACAAAGAATATATGAACTCAAGAAATTGTATAGAATTAACTAGTTTAGGGTTAGAAGACTTGCCTTACGCGCAAGATACTTAACTCAACCACGTACTTAAACACTTCCTATACTCATTCAATTATAATAATCTAAATCAGTTAACATATAACTAACTCACATAAGTGGTTAACCCTCATGGTTAACTCACTCTAATTAAATAAATAATAATAATCAACTATCACATAGTTAATTACATCACACATATACTCACATAATTAAATTAATTATGTATTTAGCTAAATTATAATTAAACAATTATAATTTAAACACTTAATCTAATTATAATTACTCAATTATAATTACCTCTTAAATTATCACCAATTCATAATTAATAATTAATTAAACTATATCATGCATTATAATTACACAAATCATAATTAATCATGCAATTTATAAATTTTAAATCCATAATTAAACTTGCATTAAATTATAATTTAATTTAACATCTAATTGATTAAAATAAATCAACTAATATCATTCTTTAAACTAAACACTTACTTTTAATTATAAATAATCAATTTACAATTTTAAAAGTAACTCATAGAACAATTATAATTTAACAATTCAAATATTATTTTAAGATTTACAACTTCATTTTCTATATTTTTCTTTTTAAATACGACGTTGTCAAACTCATGTTAACATGTTATAGTAATATATGATTATTCACAAAATAATTAAATTAGGCTCCAAAATAACTCTGCACAAGTAAACTAACATCACTGCCTCTGCACTGAATATGGCGCAGCTGCGCAGCCAGCTGCCTTAAAATCGGCGCAGCTGCGCAGAGGATGAATCAGGGAAGGGCAAGCGGCGCAGCTGCGCTACTCCTGGCCTTGCTGCCGGCGCAGCTGCGCAGCAACACTGCCAGACGCAGACAGCTGCGACCCTCTGCTTTACCGAACAACTCAAACAAGCCAACAAACTCAAAAATATAGCAACACAGACAATATAATTCATACCCATGCCTTAATACTCATGCTATAGCCACTACCAATCATCGAATTTGTCCAAACAACGAGAATCAAAGGTTTTAAAAACTCAATTTTGACATTTTACAAAAACTCCTATATTTTCTCAAAACCATTCACTGTAACTTCAATTCTCAACCAATTCAAGTTACCACACATGTAATCTCCTCATAAATGAATACAACATCATAACCAATTCTAAACATGAACATTAACATATACGAATTCCATAATTTTCATTCTAAAATTGGTCAAAACCGTATGAGCACATAAGAACATAAATTCTTATTAAAACATACTCCAATATCAATTTAGTTTTTCTGAAATTTCTTTAAAGCATATAACCCACTACAGCAACACATAACTACAATCTACATATATAACATTCATGTTTATATAATCTCATGAAAACTTGTTTTTAACAGAGGACAAACACACAAAACATATAACGGAGTTCCATAATAATTAGAAATTCTAGATGATACCTTTTTGCTAATGGGTTGATGAAGAAAATAATACAAGTTTGATTCTAGGAATTCTTCTTCCTCCTTGCTCTTCTTCTCCAACTCTTCTCTCCTTTCTCCTTTCTTCTCAGCTCTTAGACTTAGGCTTAGGACAGTTCACGTAGTATAGACTAACGTAGAATAAAACTGACATAATATAATATAATACGCGTACTAACTATACTTAATACACTAATTAAATTATCAGTTACATAAGTTTTAAAATTCAAAAAGCCTTAAGGCTTTATTTGGCCAAACCTCTTTAATTTAAAAATATAGATTTTAGTCACCAAGGCCATGCTTGGTAAAATAAGTTTAAAACAAATACAAGGGCCTTGTTTGGCAAAATAATTTAAAAACATTTTTCTTTATTTAAATAATCCATTTGCACATATTTTAAATGTCACATTTTAATTAATTAAACATAGAACATTCTTATTTAATCAATTAAAATTAATTAACCACATAAAATAATTTGTCACATAATTATAATTACTCGCTAATTATAATTTATGTAACACTTAACACACAATTCATCTAATTTAATTCTCTCAATTAAATTAGAACTATAATATAAAATTAATATATACACATCAATTAAATAACATTCATTAAATTAATATGTAACACTTAATTAAATCACTCTCATAATTCACGTAATTTATTTATTTAACTCCATTAATAAATCACATAAAATATTTATTTAACTCAATAAATATTTAAAATTAAATATAAAAATCTCAATCGTTACAGTGAAGAATTCCCGAAACTGATCAATTTCGACTCTGTGAAAATGTATTATATCTGAGACCCATGTTCACCAACTTGAATCCTTATCTTAATAAAAAAAATAAGTCAATTTTCAGGCCAAGCCTGAACTACGAAAAACCTGATCTCCCCTCATCTATGGGAGTACGTAGGCAGTCATTTACGGTGCTGTCTAACCTTCGAAAAAAAAATCAAACTCTTTTACCTCATATTAATCCCAAACCTTAAATCTATCCAAAAACCAAAAATAACCATATAAACCCTCCAAGTCGACGGCCCATGCTGATAGTACCTGGCGACATCTCTACATCGCTTTATTAGATTTTACACAAGGATGACGAGAACTACTCTATATCAAAATAATAAGTCATGAAGCGAAAATGGCGATCAAAATACAGGTCTAGACGTGCTCAAACGAGGGAAGTGAACTAAATATGTTCCTTTAAATATATATAACTTTTTATAATACAAAAGTGTTTCTGATATACGACAAAAGATAATAACATAGTGCATGCATGAAGATAAAGCAGGACTACAAATCTGAAATCAGAAGGGACAACATCTCCAAATATCCAGCTGTCTCAACAGTTTGAGGAGCAGCCCTAAGCTCCTGCTCCAGCTTATCAACACATCTCAGCAGCTCTACTGCTAACCTAAAGATACCCTCCTGACTCTGAACAACATCTCGGGCACGACTCGTGAGCCCATGCGTAAAGGATCAGAATGCATCCCTCTCAGCTATAGCCTCATCCCGAGAAGTACTTGTTGCATCCCTACCTGCCAAAGCAGCCAACATCTGGGTACTTTATTTCCACAAAATTTGGTGTTCACTATCTAAATAAAACATAACTAACTGCCCATAAATAAGGAATGCAAAGTAAATTACAACCTTAACAAAATAAAATCTTCCTTATAAAAAGGATTACAACCTTGTTCAAAAGTTCCTAGGGTTTCTAACCTTAAACATCGTTAATGCGAAAAAATAAAACATCACAAATAATTAAAGTCTTATTACAAATTATGTCAAATATGAACAAGTCTTCACTTGTTCATCTTGCCCTTTCCTTTGCTAGTTGACAGTTCGTCAACTTTCTCAACTTTAGCTGCAATGGTTATATATATGCAAGAGTGAGCAAACAAAAGCTCACTTGAAATAATAATCAATAAGGATAACATATTAATGAATAAGTTCAAGTGAATTGAATAACATTCGCTATCGTCAATAATGAAGAATTGAAATAAGATTTAGAATTCATCTAAGGGTCACAAGACCTTGAACTATGTCCTAGGTTATAAACTTTTCTATTTAAACCTTTAACAGTCGTTAGACTATATGGACTCTAACTCGTACTTAGGGGGATCAGCCCTTCGTACCATGTATTGTGCACAAACATCTTAACGATTTCACATGGTAATCCCCTATTAATAGGGTTGTTCATCTCAGCATTAATTGTCGAGTCCGCACCAAAGAAAGTTTGGTTTGGATAAGCTCAAAGGGTAATTTAGAGTTCAATTATCATCAACTAAGGAGTAGTTGAATCATCTTACAATAATTAAAAGTTCAATAATAAAAGAGTTATGAAAAAGCTATGAGTCATAACAATAGACATCATATTCAACAGTCATGCTTTAGAAATAAACTTAAAGCATTTGAAAGATACAATAAACTTTGCTTGAACAATTAAGTCAAGGTCACATTATTTTAAATAATGAATTTCAATAAAATACTTGTCCATTGCAGAATAAAAGGACTTGCTCAAATAAAGGTGTAGTTACAAAACTTGCATAATTAAAAGTAAACATAATCGAGTTAGGATAAGAGAACTTGCATAATTAAAAGTAGAGTTAAAAAACTTGCCTTGCGCACAAGCTAACAATTAACAACTCATTCCACAATTATCCTACATACACGTAATTAACAATAGTAACATAAATTAGTTACCATATAGCTAATTCACATCATTAGTTAACCCATCTAGGTTAACTTATCATTCTTTTAGTTATTAGGTTTAATCACTAATTATCACATAATACGATCAAACCACACATTCACATCAAACTTATAATTAATCAAATTATAATTTAAAATTATACATTTCATATTTAAAAATATGATTTAATAATGTCCATTTAGCATATAATTTTATTAACATGCTTTTATATTTATTACATGAACATTCTCATAAAATTATACATTTAAATATAATTTTCTAGCTAATCTGCATATGTGTCGTTGCAGCGCCACACAATGAACTGCAGCCGGTGCTACAGCGCCGTGCCACGTCATCAAGGCTCTGCAAGCCTGGCGCTGCAGCGCTCCAGTTGCACTCAGAACTGGAGTTGCTGTGCTGCCACGTCAGCATGCTCTGCTTCCGGTCTCGGCGCTGCAGTTAACACACATAACCGGCGCTACCGCGCTGTGCCACGTCAGTTGGCTCTGCAGTGTCGTTGCAGCGCCCAATTTACCCACAGGGCCAATGATGCGGCCCCACGTCAAAGTCAAACGCAGACAACCTCGCGAACTGTGCAGGAAAAAACCAATTGGGCATATTTTCTCTCACCAAACTCAGATTTTTGTTCATATAATGCATATAAAGTTTTATAAAAAAACATAATTTTATGCTTCTAACATGTTTTAACACATATATACATCACAATAATTAAAAACCTTTAATTTTGTGATTTTGCAGAAAACACCATTTTTTCCAAAATAGTTTACTGTAAATTGCTATAAACATGATTTCTTCATGTTCATCATATTTATATGAATTGAACCTCTTAGACTACTATATAACTTATGTATAACAGTTTATACACATAATTTAACATACATAGATCATCAAATTATAATTATCATGGAAAACCAATTTATAGAGAACTAAACTATGAATATCAATGAAGAACAAAAACTTAAATTAGATTATACCTTTTAGAAGAAGAAGATGATGGTGATGATGATGATGATGATTCAAAAAAACTTTCTCCTTTTTCTTCTTTCTTCTTCTCTCTTTCTTTCTTTTTCTCTCTTTTCTTACTCTAATATTCTAACTCTATCTAACTTTACGTAGTTATAAAATATACATAACTAACATATAGATATAAAATACATATAATATATAACTAATAAAACAAAATATACACTATTAATAATATATCAGTTATAATTTTTAGGACTAAGACCTTGTTTGGTAAAACTAATTTAAAATAGACTTAAGGGCTTTGTTTGGTAAAACAGAATTAAAATAAACTTAATGGTCTTGTTTGGTAAAACCGAATTAAAACCCTTTTATTTTATTTTAATAACTCTTTTACTATATAGTTTTAAATGCCACACTTTATTTAATTAAATCCCAATATTCCAATTTAATTAAATTAAAGCTAACATCCATTTATTAAATAAAATTGTCACATAAATTAAATTGCTACACAATTATAATTTACTCATTAATCATAATTCCATGTAACAAATTAGTAAATCTCTAATTTAATTATTTAAATTAAATTAGACATTACTATAATTATTTATAAAACCATTAAATCCTTATTAACAAATAGCACATAGTATTCATCTAATTTAATTATCTCAATTAAATTAGAACTTTATCACAAAATTACTTACACATTAATTTAATATTAAACATCAATTTAATTAACATATTGCACTTAATTAAATTATTCCACAACATAATCACATCAATTATTTATTCAACTCCATAAATAAATCAATTAAAATATTTATTTAATTCAATAAATATTTAAAATAAAATACAAAATCTTGTTTGTTACAATCTTCCCTCCTTAAAAGGATTCTGTCCCCATAATCACAACTAAAAAAAACTCATTCGTCACATTCTTCTCCCTTAAAAAGATTCTGTCCCCAGAATCGTTATACAAGAAATTAAACAAATAATTGAAGATAAGTTTTCATCATAACATCTTCGAGTTCCCACATAGCTTCTTCAGCACTGTGGTTCCTCCAGATTACCTTAACTAAAGGTATCACTTTATTTCTAAGTACTTGTTCTTTCTTGTCAACTATCTGAATAGGAACCTCTTCATATGTTAAGTCTTTGTCAAATTGCAACGGCTCATACTCTATCACATGCTTGTAATCATGTTTGTACGGTCGTAACACAGAAATATGGAATACGTTATGTATATGATCTAACTCCGGAGGTAACACAACCTCGTAAGCTACCTCGCCAACCCTTCGCAGTATCTCAAAAGGTCCAATAAATCTGGGACTCAGTTTCCCCTTCTTGCCAAATCGAATCTTCCCCTTCCAGGGAGATACCTTCAGGAACACGAAGCTTCCTACTTCCAACTCTCGATTTTGACGATAATAATCAGCATATTTCTTATGTCTGTCCTGAGTAGCAACCAGCCTTGTTCTGATCAGCTTGACGATCTCAAAAGTTTATTGCACCAATTTCGGTCCCAACAGTTGTCGCTCACCAACCTCATCCCAGCATAATGGAGTCCTTCATTTCCTGCCGTACAATGCTTCGTAAGGTGGCATGCCAATACTTGCATGGTAACTATTGTAGGCGAATTCCACCAATGACAGATAATCATCCCAACTTCCCTTGAAGTCCATAACACAAGCTCTCAACATATCCTTTAAAGTCTGAATTGTTCTCTCGCTCTGGCCATCAGTCTGAGGATGGTACGCCATACTCATTCGCAATTACGTTCCCAAACATTCCTGTAATTGCTTCCAGAAATTCGATGTGAAATGCGGATCCCTGTTTGATACAATTGATATCGGAACACCGTGTCTAGAAATAATTTCCTTAAAGTACAGCTTTTCCAACTGATCCAATTTGAATCTAATCTTGATAGGTAAGAAATGCACTGACTTTGTCAGTCGATCCACGATAGCCCAAATCGCATCAAAACCCTTCTGAGTCGTTGGAAGACCGACCACGAAATCCATCGTGATATGTTCCCACTTCCATTCTGGAATCTCCAGTGGTTGTAGTAATCCACTTGGTCTCTTCCCGTAAACTAACTGATAGGGCGACATGCCTATCGGAGTCTTGTAGGTGGTCCAATATGCCCACAGAGCATCATCTAACTTCACTGACCATTCCTTTCGATTTGGATTGACCACTTTTTCCAATATTCGCTTGACTTCCCTGTTAGACATCTCCGCTTGTCCACTCGTTTGAGGGTGATAGGCTGTGGCAATCCGGTGTTTGACCCCATACTTTGCCAAGAGAGCAGTGAAGTATTTGTTGCAAAAGCGGCTCCCTTCATCACTAATGATTGCTCTTGGGGTGCCGAAATGGGTGAATATATTCTTTTGCAAGAACCTTAAAACCACTTTTGCGTCGTTTGTCAGTAATGCAACAGCCTCAACCCATTTTGAGACGTAATCAATAGCCAACAGGATGTACAAATTGCTGAATGAAGACGAAAATGGCCCCATGAAGTCGATTCCCCATACATCAAAAATCTCGACTTCCAAGATCATATTTAGTGGCATTTCATTCTGCTTCGAAATATTCCCCACTCTCTGACATCTGTCGCAGTTCTTCACGCATTGATGTGCGTCTTTGAACAACGTGGGCCAGAAGAACCAGATTGAAGAACTTTTGCTACTGTGAGTTCACTCCCATAGTGTCCCCCGTATAGTGATGCGTGACATGCCTGTAGGATGCTCTCCACTTCACTTTTCGGTATACATCACTGGATCATTTTATCAGCACACTGGCAAAACAAGTATGATTCGTCCCACATGTACCATTTTAAATCATGTAGAAATTTTCTCTTTTGGTGGCTGGTCAAGTTTGGTGGGAGGATGTTGCTGACCAGATAATTGATGAAATCCGCGTACCACGGAAACTCGCCGTGTATCAAAAATAGCTGCTCATCAGGAAAAAACTCATTGGTTACTACTATGTCTGTCTCGTCATGCTTTGGATTCTCTAATCATGAAAGATGGTCGGCGACCTGGTTTTCTGTCCCTTTTCTATCCTTAATTTCTAAGTCAAATTCCTGGAGTAGCAGAACCCAACGGATAAGCCTCGGCTTTGTGTCCTTCTTCTCAACTAAATACCTGATAGCCGAGTGATCTGTGTAAACCACTACCTTTGTTCCCACCATACAAACGAAACTTATCAAATGCATACACAACTGTAAATAGTTCCTTTTCTGTGGTTGTGTAGTTCAACTGTGCATCTGTCAGAGTCTTGCTCGCATAGTAGATGGCGTGAAAGATTTTATCCTATCTTTGTCCAAGTACTGCTTCAATCGCAAAATCACTAGCGTCACACATGAGTTTGAATGGCTTGGTCCAATCAGTTGCTATGATTACTGGGCAGTGGTTAACTTCTTCTTTAATTGCTCAAAGGCCACTTGACAGTCTTCATCAAATTTGAATGGGACATCCTTTTCTAATAGACTGCAAAGTGGCTTGGTGATCTTTGAAAAGTCCTTGATAAACCGTCTATAGAATCTGGAGTGTCTGAGAAAACTCTGAATCCCCTTTACTGAAGTCAGCGGTGGCAGATTTTCAATTGTTTCCAGTTCTGCTCGATCAACTTCTAACCCTTTATCCAGAAACTTTGTGGCCAAGAATTATCCCCTCTTGGACCATAAAGTGGCACTTCTCCTAGTTGAGTACCAGATTTGTCTCGACACATCTCTTCAAGACTACTACCAGATTCTCGAGGCACCTATCAAACAATTCCCCAAATACGGAGAAATTATCCATAAAGACCTCAACACTACGCTCCACCATATCTGAGAAGATCGCCATCATGTAACGCTGAAACGTTGTTGGTGCGTTACACAGGCCGAATAACATCCTTCTGAAGGCAAAGGTGCCTTAAGGACATGTGAACGTCGTCTTCTCTTGATCCTCCGGTGTGATGATGATCTGGTTGTATCCAGAATACCCATCCAATAAGCAGTAGCACTCATGTCCAGCTAATCTGTCCAACATCTGATCAATGAAAGGCAAAGGGAAATGGTCCTTTTGAGTTGCCGTATTCAGTCTTCTATAATCCATGCAGACCCTCCAGCCTGTCACTGTCCTTGTCTATATCAGTTCATTATTCTCGTTCTTTACCACTGTCATACCACCCTTTTCGGTACACATTGGACCGGGCTCACCCATTCACTGTCTGGAATTGGGTAAATGATTCCCGCATCCAACCATTTCAAGATCTCTTTCTTCACAACCTCTTTCATTATAAGGTTGAGCCGCCTCTGTTGTTCCACCATTGGCTTGCTATCTTCCTATATCAGAATCTTATGCATACATAATGATGGACTTATTCCTTTGATGCCGACGATTGTCCATCCAATAGCAGACTTGTATTCTTTCAGAACCCTCAACAGCTTACTTTCTTGCAGTTCGTTAAGTGCAGATGCAATAATAACAGGTAAAGTAGATGAATTGCCTAAATACGCATACCTGAGGTGATTTAGTAAGGGTTTTAGTTTAAGTTTAAGTGGTTCCTCAAGAGATGGCTTCATCTTTTCTGATGAATTTCCTGCTGCTTCTAAAGGCTCAAATGGTAGTTTGAACTTATTCACTCTCGGATGAGCCTCTAACAGTTGCAAGTACTCTTTTATTTCTGCATCCCCTTCATCACAATCTTCCATCAATGCTAATTCTAGTGGGTCGGTATTAAGTAACCGAAGTTGCTCATCATCCACCACTGTGTCAATCATATCCACCCGGTAACACTCCCTATCTTCCCTAGGAAAATTCATAGCCTTGAATACGTTGAAGGTGACTTATTGATCTTGCACCCTCATGGTCAACTCTCCTTTCTGAACGTCAATGAGAGTCCTGCCAGTAGCCAAGAATGGTCGCCCAAGGATTATTGGAATATCCTTATCTTCTTTATAGTCGAGGATGATGAAGTCCGCTGGAAAGAGTAATTTGTCCACTTTTACCAAGATGTCCTTGACAATTCCCCATGGATAAGTTACTGATCTGTCTGCCAACTATAGGGAGATGTTGGTAGGTTTAGTTGCTGGTAACCCTAGCTGAGTATAAACTAATAATGGCATGAGGTTTATACTGGCACCTAAATCACATAGGCATTTGTTAAAGGCCACACTCCCTATAGTGCATAGAATGGTGAAACTACCCAGATCCTTCAACTTCGGTGGAAGCTTCTTTTGCAGAATTGCACTGCATTCCTCTGTTAGTGCTACAATTTTGAAGTCCTCTAGTTTCTTTTTCCTCGACAGAATATCCCTCATGAACTTTGCATAACTGGGCATCTGCTCTAATCCCTCTGTAAAAGGAATGTTTATGTGCAGCTTCTTGAATACTTCTAGAAATTTAGTAAATTCTTGTTGTAATTTCTGCTTACGGATCCGTTGTTGAAATGGCGGTGGAGGGTAAACTACTGGTGTAGCCACTTGTTTCTTTTTCGCAGATTTTTCACATATTTTTCCTTCCACTGTTTAGTCCTTACTAGTTTCATCTTGCCCTTCAGTTTTTGGCTTTTCCAAATCCTGCTCCACTAACTGTTTCCCACTTCGAAGTGTTACAGCTTGACATTGCTCATGGCCTCCCCTTGGATTCTTTTATGTGTCGCTTGGCAAAGTTCCTTGGGACTGACTATTCATTGCACTCGCCATCTGTCCCATTTTCCGCAGCTAGAGATTTTGTCTCCGCTGCTTGAACTCTCCTCACCACTTCATTTTCTGTTCTGACTATAGCTATAGCCTCTTCCCAATTTAGCTTTTCCTCCTACTGTGGAACTGCCTGTAGCTGTTGATTCTGAAAACCAGGAGGGTATGCTTATCGTGGAGCCTGCTACTGCTTTTGATTCTGGTTGTTTCTCTATGAGAAGTTCTGATGGTTCCTATTCCCCTGATTATATGTATTCTGGTATGCGTTGGCTGGCCTGTTGTAGTTAGCCACATAATGAAATGAAACTGGGTTAATTGCACACTATTCAGTCAAATGTTCTCCTGCACAAAGTTCACATATGACTGCTACCTACTGCACATTTCCCCTTGACATGGTGTCAAAACTCTTTTGTAATGCTGCTATTTGTGCAGATATAACTGTCATATTATCCACTTGCAGAACATCTGCTACTGTGGGCTGAGTCATTCTTTTAGTCGACCACTGATAGCCATTTGAAGCCATTATGTCTATCAATGCCCATGCCTCCTCAAATTTCATCGTCATAAAAGCTCCACCTGAGGCTGCATCGATGCTAGTCTATATCTGACTCGAAACCCCATTGTAAAAAATACTAAGCTGCATCCAGTGTGGAAGTCCGTGATGTGGGCACTTTCTCAGCAGTTCCTTGTACCGTTCGCATGCTTCATACAGTGGCTCACCTTGCATCTGTGCAAATAAAGATATCTCTGTCCTCATCTTATGTGTCTTCAATGGCGGGAAGAACTTGGCCAAAAATTTCTGAGCCAGATCATTCCATGTAGTGATTGACCCCGGTGGTTGGGAATGGAGCCACCCCTTTGCGTTGTCTCTGAGTGTGAACGGGAATAACCTCAATATGAGCGCATCATCTGACACTCCGTTGCACTTGAAGGTGTCACAGATTTCTATAAAGCTAAAGATGTGTTCGTTCGGGTCGTCGTTTGGAAGACTATTGTTCGGATTACCGATCGTTGAACACGCGCAAGTATACACGGTCAAACAAGTAATATAGTGATAAAAGTGAAGTGTCGAACCCACAAGGACTTAAGTACTAAAATCTATTCAAACACTAAACAAATCATTACAATTAGGTTCAAACAGTTGATATTCGGTTGTTTGTTAATTTAGAACTAATTAAAACAGTAAGTGTGCGAAAAAGTAGATTTAAGAAGGCAAACTAGAATTACAACTCCCCTACAGCGTTGTTTAATCTCCCAACTCTCCAAATTTAAGCAATGACTCACAAGAATGGTTAACCAAGAACTACCAGTGCACATAAGCCTCTTTCGATGGTCAAATGTCATCCCTCAGCTATATAAATCATCACATTCCTATGATGAAAATAAACTAAGGGTCATTAAGAGCCGTTCTCACTGATTACACAAGGTAAATAGAGATATTCCTATTCTATTATGCAAGAATCACTCATAACCATAGGTAATGAGCAATACAAGTGTTATAGCACTTAGGTTAGGTCATAATATCAATTTTCCAATATCAATTAAACCATATCAACTACTATCTCAAGCAATCAATCACAATAAGCGTAAAGTGCAACAATCCATTCACAAATGAGTCAATACAATAAAAAGGAGAGATATTCGATTAAACTAACATTAGGTTATATTGCAATCCTAGAAATGAATTAGTTCATAACTATTGAACTAATTATCAACATCAAAGAGTTCAACAAGCTCAAAATTACACAAAAGAATAAAAGATTTGGATAAAGGAAACTCCTCTTGTGAAGTTTTCTGGCTCCAACTCTTCCCTTCGCTGTGTAGAGTCCGAGTTGTGAAGGATGCAATGAATTCTGAACACTTATAGCACCACTAAATCTCTCCTAAAGCTAGAAAACCATAAAAGCTAGTCTAAAACTGATGTAGGAAGTTAAGGAGGCTGTTAAAAATTAAGTGTGTGTCTCTCCCCTTCAATTAGGCCATTTAATGACCTTTTTCTACCAAAACACCGGAGCTGGCGCTGCGGCGCCAGTTTTAAGCCTTGCAGCGGTGCTGCGGCGCTGAGTAATATCTTCTAAAGTCGGTGCCTGGCGCTGCAGCGCCAGAATAAAGCTTGGCATAGGCACTGCGGCGTTAGGATAGCAGGGAATGGAGGAGGCCTTCGGCGCGGCTACGTCAGATTCTTCAGAACAGCCGGCACTGCGGTGCCGGCTTAGGAAAATGATCGATTTGCCCCTGAAAACAAGAAATTAACCCAAAAAGGCCTGCAAAACAGTTTTAAGCTAAAAAATACTGTAATAATATATAAAAGCATTAAAAGAGTAGGAAAATAAGTTAAATCTTGAAGTTAGAAGAGCTTGATTTGTGGGTATAAATCCCACTTATCAATTACCCCCAAACTTAAGCTTTTGCTTGTCCCAAAGCAAAAATACTTATACAAACATAACTGAAAAACAACAAATGAATTAAAACTAATCTACTACTATATACCCGTCTTGTGGCCTCAAGAAAGAGAATAACAATTTCAAAAAGGAAGCAGAATCAAAAATTAAGACTTCACATTAATCTCATGAAATGACTGACTAATATCTCAATCTGTGTGCGTGTGTGAGTACCAACTAAACTGACTAAAAACATTCCACGCCTAGACCATTGCAATAAGGGAAGTGCTAACTCATCATGCTCAACTTATATCAAGACTTCAGAGTAAGATACAAATGCAAGGACAAATCTCCTGGTAATAGCATGCAAACGGTAAGAGCTGACTTATGCAAAACTCGGCAACTGAGGCTGAGTTACTCATGTAACGAAGTTTCGATCAGCGACTCCCAAGTCAGTCAACTTTAGGGCACTAGGTGTAGAACTCCCCTAAGAATCTAATAACTCAAGCAACACTTAGCCAAGAACTCGAATTTAAGTCAATCAACAATAAAAATTTTAACCGTTATCAATCAGAAATTTAACTTCAAGTATGATCGTGCAATGTCTAATCATATTAGGCTATTCAGAGTTACCATGTAACGAGGTTTCAATCAATGACTCCCAAGCCAGAAGGCTTTAGGGAATTAGGTGTAAAACACCCCAGAGAATCTATAAACTCGAGCAACAAAGGCCATGCAATGAAACTTGGCCAACTAAAGTTCTCGACATTGATTTCCTTTCTTTCTTTTTTTTATATATATGCCTACAGACCAAGGATGAATCCGAACTTGCATAAATATCTATATCCTACTTCATCGATTCTCTTAAGTTCACAAGAGTAAAAGCAAAAAAAAAATCCCCTAATATTACCAATTAAGTCTATTGGAATAATAATTAGAAAGAACTAGTTGGTATGTGCACAATAAAATAGATGGAACCAACAGCAGTCAAACATAAAATTAAATTCAGAATTTCCTTCAATACTGCTTAACCAATTTGACAAAGCCATAAACATGTATATCATTGGCCACAATCAAAAATTTACTATAAATAACCCCTACATATCAACAGTTAACTAACAGGGATAATCCAAAAGGCTAAACTAAGATGCCACGCATGGCATAGGTATACTAACTATAAAAGCCCCAAAATGGCTATAACCAATAAGTAAACTAGAAATAAATGCAGAAAATAAAATCATGCATAGATAATAGATAATATGTACATATGCATTATTTAAAATA
Organism: Panax stipuleanatus; assembly: GCA_020205555.1. NCBI lineage: Eukaryota > Viridiplantae > Streptophyta > Magnoliopsida > Apiales > Araliaceae > Panax > Panax stipuleanatus. The sequence goes on from CM035119.1 coordinate 49,169,709, forward strand.
GTTAGAGTACGGGGCTACCAAAGCCCAAAAACCAACATCTAAGGTAACCATGCCCATAAAAACATAACAAACATAGTCTGGGGCTACCTAAGCCCACAGTCACAAACGTAAATACTCACAAACAGTTCATACTTATAACAGATAGATAATAAATAAATAAATAAAGAGATCTCCCCCCCCCCCCCAAACTTGAATCCGACAATGCCCTCATTGGAGTTAAGCGCGACATTCTGAAATGGAAAGGGCTTGCCGTCGAAAGTCAATCACTCGCCTCCACCTTCGCCTTCTCCATCGCCTTCTGGTGACGGTGGTGGATACAGAGGAAATAGCGGCATCTGCGGGAATTGGTGGGGCACAAACTCTAGGTCATCTCCACTGAATTGGTTGTAGACGTTGGACACTGTGGAGGCGAATTCTGCATAATATTGATAAAATAAGTCTTGCCTCTCCGCAACCGTATCAATCCTCCAAGTCATCCGCTGAGTCTCACCACGTAGGAGATTGAGTGATTTCATAATCATTGCAAGGGCGCCTGGCTGTGCTCCAAGGTCGGGCTGCTGCTCGTGTGGTATTTGCACAACAGGTGGAGGGTTTGCTGGCAGCAAAAATCCTTGCCCACGAGGGTGAGCCACGGCTCCTTCCCAAACTCCATAATGCTGGATTTGAGTGTGATCAATGGTATGCATAGGGAACTGTACTAATTCCTCAGGCCACCACGAAACTCGGGCCTGCTTGCAGATCTGAGTGATGAGTGATGGATGAGGAAGACCTCCCGTGGTGCTGCCTCTAGCGACTCTCCGAATGGAATCTTGAATGACAACTGCACCATCGACTTCATTGGCTATAACAATGGAATACAAGAGCACTGCTCGTTCTTTTGTAACATCATTGATATGGTGCCTGGGTATGAGGTTGGCACAGATAAAACTATACCAAGCTTTTCCATATAGGCTAAGTGCACTTTGGGGGAAATTTTTGTTCTCCCCTGTATTTTGGTTTGTCTTCCAAGTTGTCCCTAGTTTGCACAATGTAGCTACCACATCATTGATGTCATAATCTTGCATCCCGTCTTCAAGATAGTCCCTGTCGATTTTCGGCAATTGGTAGAAAGCTCGAATAGTATCACTATCGTGCACCACTCTTGTTCCTCGAAACAATAACTTTCGGAGATCCTTCTGCCTTGACATTTGCATAAAACTCCCTCACCAAAGCAATGATGGCATTTTTAGGAGGTTCAGTGAATCGCACCCAAGTTTTCTCTACAATCATAGCCAATAATTCTCCATCGATTGGCTCGGGCTGTAACCCTCTTTCTGGAATCAAGGCTTTTCCCGCGACAGAGGTATTATACTTTTTATAAGCCTCTTCAGTGGCGAACTTCCTTTTGTCCCACTTTTGTGCCGATGACGACAAACTTCCCTCGGTCCTTTGTCTTTTGGATGCCATCTTTATTGTGTATCTGAAAATCACAACAAAACTCAAACAAAATCATGTTAAAGTTAGGCCAAAAATAAACAAAAACTCATTTAGGCATTTTATCAAACACTTAGCATGCACAATTAAAATCCTAATGAATATAGCATTGTTTGTAATTGAAATCTATCCAATTTCCATCAGTGGAAATCATCCCAAGCAATTTATACATGTGCACTTCCAACACCAAATAAAGAATAAGAGAGAAGTCTGTTTAAAACATAAGTGATGAAGAAAGCAATATAAAACTTCATACCTTTGCTGTGGATGGAAATTGAAATGAAACAAATATGGAATAATAGGTTAGCCTAACAAGTTTGAAGAATATGGGGTGATTGATTTGTTTCCAGAGTGTTAAGGAAGAAGGAGGGATGTTATTATATAGAGAGGGAAAGGGGAGCCTGTCCAAATTCGGCAGTTATTCACAAAAACTGCCGAAACGACTGTTTTTTAAAAACTAAAAACCGTACCTGGCTCTGCAACGCTAGGTTTTATTCTTGAAGAGGCGCTGCGGCGCTAACCGACCAGAGAATTCATCTGGGTTTGGCGCTGCGGGGCTAACATTTGTTCTTTAAGCCGCGCTGCAGCGCTACCCCACTAGGGTTATTGAAGCCTCGTGGCGCTGCGGCGCCGGCTTCTAGCCTATTGCTGGCGCTGCGGCGCCAGCCCTGTATCCAGTAAAAAAAATTCATTTTAACAGCGTGGCCCAGACAATGCAGTCTATAAATTGTACAACCGCAGCTAAAAGAAACCTAAACACATAATAAACTGCACAGCCTTCTAGTTACAGCAATACGAACACTTAAACAAAACATATCTACAAAAGATTCAATCATAAATAATATAGTATTACACAAAATGAAAAGGGATAGAAATTGATACTGAGATGGGGGTGCCTCCCCAACAAGCGCTTATTTTAAAGTTATTAGCTTGACTCTTTTCCCCGTATCAGACCGGGTCAGCAAGGGTAACGACGTCATTTGGCGGTCGACGTCTCCACCCCAATAGTGTTTAAGCCGCTGTCCATTCACTTTGAAAGACCTTTCTGAGATCAGCAACTTCTATGGCACCATGTGGGAACACCTTCAAAATTTTAAACGGTCCGGACCATCGGGACTTCAGCTTCCCTGGAAACAATCTCAGTGTGGAATTAAATAATAGGACATTCTGCCCTTTTTCAAATTCTCGCTCAATAATTTTCTTATCGTGCCACCTTTTCATCTTTTCTTTTTTACAACTTAGCATTTTCATACACTTGGAGGCAGAACTCATCCGACTCATTCAGTTGTAAAAATCTCTTCTCACCAGCCGCATCCATGTCGAAGTTGAGCTTCTTAATGGCCCAGTATGCACTGTGTTCTAGCTATGCACTGTGTTCTAGCTCCACCGGGAGATGATATGCCTTACCATATACCAATCAATAAGGAGACATCCAATGGGCGCTTTATAGGCCGTTCTGTATGCCTATAATGCATTATCTAACTTCTTCGACCAATCCTTGCGGGTCGGATTGACAACTTTTTCAAGAATCTATTTTACCTCTCTGTTGGACACCTCAACCTGCCCACTAGTCTGTGGATGATAGGCTGTAGCAATCTTATGGGAGACCCCATACTTGGCAAGGAAGGCAGCAAAATATTTGTTGCAAAAATGTGATCCTTCATCGCTTACGATTGCCCTTGGAGTTCCAAACCGGGTAAAAATGTTATGCCGCAAGAAATTGAGGACAACTTTGGCGCCATTGGTGGGTAAGGCAACGGCTTCAACCCATTTGGAAACATAATCCACCGCGACCAAAATATAAAGATTATTAAAAGAAGATGGGAATGGACCCATGAAATCAATACCCCATACATCAAAGAGCTCAACTTCCAGAATATTATGCAACGGCATTTCGTGCCTTCTTGAAATGGTTCCTACTCGTTGGCAATTATCGCATCGTGATACATAAGCATAAGCGCCCTTGAACAAGGAAGACCAGTAGAAACCAGATTGCAACACCTTTGCAGCTGTACGTTGTCCACCAAAATGGCCCCCATAAGTGGATGAGTGACAATGATGAAGAACGCCTTCAATTTCATCTTCTGGAGTACATCTTCTAAGGAGTTGATCAGCACATTGCTTAAATAAAATTGGCTCATCCCAAAAGTACTGTCTGGCATCAGACAGAAATTTCTTCCTCTGTTGATGTAATACCCGAGAATTTCCATATATTATTAAATAAATATATTAATGGAAATGAGAATTTATTTGAATATAAATGATTTTGTGTTATGAGATGAATTAATTCAATTATATATAATTGAATAATTATAATAATTGAGAAATTGGTGGAGTTTGTGATAAACTCGTTGATTGCCTTGTGTGGCACAGTGGCGTAATATAAGAAGGATTATATTAATTTAAGCGAACAATTAATCTATATTAATTGTTAATCGAAGAATATTAATTAACTGTTATAAAATACTAATGAGGATCGATTAACAATATGTGATTATTATTATTGCAAGAAACTTAATAATAATGAGCAACGTGTTTATAAATACAATAAGATTTATATCAAAGTGATAATTAATCATATAAGGGTTAATTAAATTGTTATGGAGGTTAACAATTATATTGATGGATGTAGGATATGTGTATATTATTAATTAATATTCAAATTATAAGATGAGAAATTATATGTGCAAGCATGCGAATTAAATGTATAGTAACTATATGTTATGATATGTGTAAGTGACAAATGATGTGTGGATATACATTAAAATAATGTATCATGGATCTATTATAAATAATTGTTGAGTAATACAATTTAATAATATATGATATAATGTAATGTGGTAGTATCCGATGGTATTATATCAGTAAGATAAACGTACCTGGATTATATGTGTGTAAATTACACTTATTACATTATGTGAAGTACATTGTGATTTAAATTATAACCTAAGAGTACATATATATATAACATATGTATATGGTGTGTATATACAAGTGTAGTATTTGCAAATGCTGAGGAGTTAAATCAATTGTCTCATTTTAAGTGTCCCATTTGCTCTTCACGTGCTTGACATACAGCTAAGGCCTATTCCTTCTTCTTCTCCCCAAACTCAGCAACTAGCATTTCATAGCTCATGATTGTGGAGGGAGTGGGATTCATGATGAATCCAACCACTAATTACCTACCCTTTGATAACCTTCATGCATTCCTATAATCCGTTAGTTTGATATGGGATACAATTGCTTTGTCTGTATAATGGGAGTTCTATAAATATAGCCTCATCTCCTTCACATTTCTTTTGCTGAGCATTTTGGCTAAGTGAGACTAGAGAGCATATATATATATATATCAGTGTTATTGAGATAGCAGCAAGCTTAAATCATCTACAGAGGTATAAATCCTCTTCGTATCTTCATTGTCATTTTCTGTCAAAATTTCTATTCGTGAATTCTTGATTTCAGTTGGAAGTTATGGTTTTGTGAATTGAGAATAATAATTAGTTGTTTAAAGGACTTATATATGTGATTAGAATTACTATATATGCTTCATTGCTCTTCAATTTCATTTTTGGTGTTTCCATTTCTGAGATTTCTGTAAAAACATCAAATATCGTGAAATTGGTTGGTGTTCATGAAATTGGGAATTGATAATTGCTATTGACTATTATATAAGCATATATGTACGTGTTAGTAAGTTAAACAAGTCTAATAGCATTTGGGTATGTTGAAATCGATGAAATGGGAGGTTTTTGGTCGGATTTCACTGCAGTCTGAACTACAGAAAACTGCCTCGACGCCGCAGCGCCGCAGCCCGCGCCGCAGCGCCACTCGCGCCGCAGCCCGCGCCGCAGCGCCGCACGCAGCGCCACTCGCGCCGCAGCGCCAGTAGTGAGCTGCTGTGCCGCGCCGCAGCGCCAGCCTCTGTGTTCAGTTTTTCTGCATTCTGCAACAAAACTGTTATGAACTAATTGTTTGATTTTTGTTTAAACAAGCATGAAAGCATGATTAATACTTATATATAAACCTAATGAGGCAATGTGAGCATGTTTTAGTATATTAGCATGCATGGTTAACCAAACGACATATAGTTTGAAAACGAACTTAAAGTTTCATGAACGACGTTAACATATATGAAGCATGTTAATATTCTGACTTTCGAGACATGTTAGTATGACCTAGAAACACATGAAATGCATACTAACTTATGTATATAGGTTCCGTGATATAATATGGACATGTGAACCCAACTAGTGCACCTTTCTAACAAAAATACAAGTTTTGAAGGTTGATATTGACATGTAAAGACCATGTATACATTCTGACTTTTCGAGCATGTTTATAGGGCCTTGAAATACATGAAAAGCATGTTAACTTGTGTATATGGGTTTCATAAGGAAGCATGAACATGATAGACCTTATTAATGAACTATACTAACAAAGTATAAGCTTTGAACGTGAACGTTGGTATGTTATGACGAGAATTAGAATTTGACATTTATGAACACATGTGATAGTACTCTTAGACTCATTCATGTGTCATGCATGTATATATACCATGATTAGTTGCCATGATTAAAGTTTAGCATGAACAAAGCATGTTTTCAAGATAATAACAATGCTAGCTACATATATGCAATACGAGTACTCATGAGCATGACTAATACAAGTTATATGAATATCTTATGTGTTTAAAAGCGACCATGTTAGACCATATGAGTTCGTGTCCTTGAATGGCTTTAAGTATTAACTTAAGAACCTATACCATGTACGATTGGATTTGGAAAAGTTATACAAGCATGTAAAGTATCCTTTAAATATGAATACATGCTACGTGATATTATATGATGTTACTTGAACCCGATTTTGACGGTTAACTTAAGGAGATGCCGTAACTTGCTAAAATGAAATATATTTAGTATTGATTGTGGTCTTATGAGATATTAATAATATGCAAGCATGTTTGCTAATTGTTGAGATCTTATATAATATGAGAATGCGTTTAAACTCTAAAGAAGGAACGTTAAGGATAGAAATTATATTCTATATAACTGTGTAGCTAGGTAAAACTTAGCTTATGTGTTGATCGTATATTCAAAGAGAAAATGTGAAGTTAAATTATATGACTAATGAATATCATATATATACGTAACTGTATTACGATAGGAATTCGAAAGTGTTGATTTGCTTTTCGTGGATAAACTACGCTAAAGGCAAGTTCTCTTACTTACACTCTTTTAAAGTGCAAGTATCCTAACCGACGCATTTACTTTATGCAAGGAAATCTATGATTGTGAAGGTTTCCTAACTTATACTCTTTTACTATGCAAGTATCCTATCTTGTGTATTGCGAACTAGTTTCCTATTTAATCGGTTGAATCAAATTAGCATACTTGAACTCTTATTTCATTAAAGCTATTATTCATGTTGAACTTAGTATTGTTCTTGAATATTGTGAAAGTGTCTATGCCATTTGATTCGGCTAGACTTATATTATTGAAAAGCGACCCAAACTAATTGATTGGTGCGGGATCTTGTATTTGACTGAGAAGAACAACCTTCTTTGAAGGGAATATATAATTGTCGGAGAACCGACGTGCACACTTGAGTATGGTTGATTGTTATGCATAACAAGGGTACTTTAGGCTGATCACCTGTTGTACCTGTTTTTGTTGGATTTTCAGTTTATTACTGTCAATTCTAGTAGAAGTTCATAGTCCGTAGTGACTACTCAGTATTCAATTATTTGAAATCTTGAATTGACTTATTATTGAATCATATTGATATTATCCTGTCCTTAGCGACTGATATTGAGAACTATTGATATTCTTGTTATTCTTGAACTATCAAATCTTGTTATACCCTTTCGAGAATTGAGAATCTTATTACTCACCCTTATTGTATATTACTTGCTGGGCAATTTGTGCTCATTCTTGCTTTCCCTAAAACATTTCAGTTAAGGCAGAGCATGGTGAACCTTCGGGCGTTGATAAGGGCAAGGGCAAAGCTACCAACTAGCTTATGTCTGTTATGTTTTAAATATATTAATATTGTATGAAGATGATGTAGTAAGACTGGATTTGATTATCTTTAAGCTTAAGTTAGATTATGTAATAAGTCGTTAACTGATATTATTATGTAATCTATTAAGTACTGTAGGTTGCGAGACTTGGGGGAATAATTATAATAAATCATTGTAAATTATTCTAGAATAGATTTTTCCGCTGTGATCGTATGATATTTAATTATTATTATTGTGATGTATTACCATGAGCACGTGATGAACCGAATTCGAGAGACCAAGTGGCGGTCCTGGAATTTGGGGGCGTCACAGGTTGGTATCAAAGCTGTAGTTATAAACCTTAGGAACGAGTGTCCTTAGACTATAACTTAGGCGAACTTAGAAGTTAGGAAGGAGATAAAACTCATGTAGAGTTTTCCTTGAGAGACTTAGTCTGTTATGAAATGTAACTTCATTCTATACAATGAACTTATATTTTGTTTAACATTCTAATGGAGATGCTATTTCTTGTCTTGTGTTTGTGAGTGTAGGATGACAGACACAGGGGTACCTAGTAGAGTTGTAGAGGAAGAGCCCAGGGATATACACGTAGTATACGAGGCACCTCTAGAGGCTACACCAGTGCAGGCAGTTGCACCATCCGAGTTTGATGACGAGGATGAGATCGAGATTGAGATAGAGACTGATCCAGAGGAGGAGCCGATGGAGGATGAGCCAGTAGAGGACTCTGATGAGGCTATTATAGAGGAACAGATGTTAGGCGAGTACGAGGAGCGTATTCTAGAGTTAGACTGTAGAGTTCAGGAGCTGGAGGCAGAGGCCCACGAGAGAGAGTCTGAGTTCCAGAAGCTGAGGGACGAGGACCACCAGAGGAAGCTGGCTATGCAAGAGTTAGAGGTGGAGATTGCCTACCGTAGGGAGGCAGGGATCCAGATGGGGACTCTATTTCACAGGTCAGTGGCTAGGAATGTAGATTTGGCAGAGAAGCTAGAAGAGGTTGAGCAGAGGGAGCTGAGTGAGAAGACTGAGAAAGAGGCACTCCGTACTCAGCTAGAGTTGGAGGTGATGGATAGGTTACACTTCGAGGAGAAGTGGGAAGCGTCTAATGAGAGAGCCGACGACCTTGAGGACGAGGTCAGGTGCAAGAAGAGAAAGATGAACAAGATGGGGTATGTGTTCCGTTCAGCTTTTGAAAGGGTGATTGATGGTGTGTACCACTACCCGGCAGAACAGGGACAGACTCTACATACCTTGAGCCGAGAGCTGGTTGCGTATATAGCACAGTTGGAGTACAAGAGCGCAGTGGAGCGCGGGATGATGGGATGAGATTTCCTTAGTCAGTCTAGTGGTAGTACTAGTTGTGTCTTTATGTATTGTATATACTATGTTGTAATCCCGATCTTTTGTGTAAGATGTGGGATGATGATGTAAACCCCGAGTTAGCTTTTGTTAGAGGGGTAGTATGGTAGTAGGTTGGTATATTCCCCGTCTTTTGTGATATTAGGGGATATATGTGATAACATTTATAGCAGTATGCTGGGGAAATCATGTAATGAAATGAAATGGCATATGAATATAAATGGAGTTGATTTTAGAAACGTGTTATAAATTTATTCTTTTAGTATTAAAAGAAATACTTAAGTAATATACTTGAATAATAATAAAATGAAAACTTGTGATACAGATAATGCCGCCCAGACGTAGATTGACAGCACCCGAAGAATCTGTTAACAATGAGAGAGAACAAGTAGACCCGATCCAGAAACTGGTAGACTTGTTAGGAGAAGCCTTAAGGGGAAGGAACAATGAACCCGTTCGCCCGAACCCTCAAACTGTGCCAGTAACAACCTTTAAAGACTTTAAGAGTGTAGGACCCCCGGAGTTCGAGGGAACTACCGACCCAATCATCGCACAAACGTGGATCAAAGAGATCGAAAAAGCTTTCACTATAGCTAGCATAGGCGAAGATCAGAAGACGGTGTTTGCCACGTACATGATGAGGGGAGAAGCGAACTACTGGTGGGAGGCTAATCAACAAAGAGCTGGAGAAGGGATAATAGCTTGGGATAAGTTTAAGACACTGTTCTTCGAAAATTACTTTCCAAAAAGTATGAAGAATAGGATGGAGGTGAAATTCCTAGAGTTAAAACAAGGTGAGATGACGGTGGCGCAATACGCGGCTAGGTTTAACGAACTGGCGCGATTTGCGGAGCACCAAGTTGGTGATGAAGAGAGGAAGGCTAGACGCTTTGAACAAGGGTTGAAGCCATGGCTGTTCAATAAGGTATCAGTTCTTCAAATTGATTCCTTTGCAACATTACTGGAGAAGGCAATCATTGCGGAAGGCGGCAGTGAGGCCTTAAGTCAGTATAACAAAGAAAAGAAAGGAAAGAATACTGGAGGAGAGAATCGTACGGGAGGAAGTAGTAGCGGAGGAAGCAACTTGGGAAAGAGAAAGTGGGAGAATAATAACAACAACAAAAACAACAATAATCAATCAGGGAATTTTCGTGGAGGTTTCAAGAAGAGGGCTGAAGGATGCCCGAAGTGTGGGAAGAATCACCAGGGCGAGTGCTGGAAGGGACGTGGCACTTGCTACAACTGCGGACAGGAAGGGCACATCTCGCCTAACTGTTTGAAACCGAAGAAGATACAAGGATGCTTTGCTTGTGGCTCGACGGAGCACCGAATTAAGGACTGCCCAAAGAAGGGAAGTGGCGGGGGTAGTAATCAGCAAGGAGGCAACAAGCTGATGATCGGTGGACCGGCACAATCCAACCGCCCAACCGCCAGAACTTTTAACATGACCATCCAAGACGCAGTGGCTGCGAAGGATGTGGTGTCAGGTATAATCCCAATCAATGATATAAATGCTTATGTATTATTTGATTCGGGTGCCACCTGTTCTTTTGTATCTGAAGAATTTGCTAGTAGACTTAGTAAACCTCGAGAACTATTAGAAAATCCTTTGATCATAGAAGTTGCTAATAAGGAAGTGATCCCTGTAGAATACGTTTATCGAAATTGTCGCGCAAATATTAGTAAACATGAACTGAGCGTAGACTTGATTCCTATTAGACTGGGAGAATTTGACGTAATACTGGGAATGGATTGGTTGTATAACCATGCTGCGATAATTGACTGTCAGAACAAATGTGTGAACCTTCAGACTCCGAGTAAGTCTAAGGTAGTGTTTTATGGTAGCTCATCGCTTAAGCAATCGTGTTGCGTTACGATGATGCAGGCCAAGAAATTGTTAAGGAAAGGATGTGGAGGATATTTAGCTTACATCGTTGATACTCGGAAGAAGGGAGTAGAAATTAAGGATATATACGTAGTTAATGAATTCCAAGATGTGTTTCCGGACGATCTGCCTGGTCTTCCGCCAGACAGAGAAATCGAATTCGTAATAGACTTAGCACCGGGAACGGCACCGATTTCGAAAGCTCCATATCGTATGGCGCCAGTAGAAATGAAGGAATTAATGATGCAATTGCAAGAATTATTGGATAAGGGTTACATTCGACCGAGTGTTTCTCCTTGGGGAGCACCAGTACTATTCGTTAAGAAGAAGGACGGATCGATGAGGCTCTGTATCGATTATCGAGAATTGAATAGAGTAACGATCAAGAACCGATATCCGTTACCGAGGATAGACGACTTATTTGATCAACTGAAGGGAGCAAAGTGTTTCTCAAAGATCGACCTACGAACAGGATATCATCAACTGAAGGTACGGGATGAGGACATACCAAAGACTGCGTTTCGAACCCGTTATGGACACTACGAGTTTTTGGTAATGTCATTCGGATTGACTAATGCTCCGGCAGCATTTATGGACTTGATGAACCGAGTTTTCAAGCCATACTTGGATAAATTTGTAGTGGTTTTTATCGACGACATTTTGATCTACTCAAAGACAGAGGAAGAACACGCCGAACATCTGAAGATTGTTTTGGAGGCACTAAGGAAGGAGAAGATGTATGCAAAATTTTCTAAGTGCGAATTTTGGATGGAGAAGGTTCAATTCTTAGGCCACGTGGTGGATAAGAATGGAATCTCTGTAGACCCTGCGAAGGTTGAAGCAGTAAGTAATTGGGAACAACCGAGAACACCGACGGAGGTGAGAAGCTTTCTAGGGTTAGCTGGGTACTATCGAAGATTCATCCAAGATTTTTCTAAGATAGCAACCCCGCTGACCAATTTGACTAGAAAGACGGTGAAATTTGTATGGACCGACAAATGCGAAGAAAGTCTTCAAGAACTGAAAAGGAGATTGAGCGAAGCACCTGTATTATCATTACCAGATGATGCGGGAAATTTTGTGGTGTATAGTGATGCATCGCACAAGGGGCTTGGCTGTGTGCTCATGCAACATGGCAAGGTCATTGCATATGCATCACGACAATTAAAGGATTACGAAAAACGATACCCTACTCACGACTTAGAGTTAGCGGCAGTAGTTTTTGCGTTAAAGATATGGAGGCATTATCTATACGGAGAAAAATGTGAGATATACACGGACCACAAAAGTCTGAAATATATCTTCACACAGAAGGAGTTAAACATGCGACAGAGAAGGTGGTTAGAATTAATCAAAGACTATGACTGCGATATTCTTTATCACCCGGGAAAGGCAAATGTGGTTGCCGACGCTCTGAGCAGGAAAGGAAGGGAGAAGTTGTTTAATTTGACGACTCAGGAAGAGTTGATAAGAGAGATGGAGAAATTGGAGATAGAAGTAAAAGGACCAGAAAAGTCTGGTGAGAAGTTAATTGTAATGGAAGCTTGTCCGACGTTGTTGAATAGAGTAAAGGAAGCTCAGGAAAAGGATGAAGAGTGTGAGAAAATCCGAAGGAGGATCACAGAAAGTGAGGGAGAAAAATTTCGAATGGATAAAGACGGTATTTTGAGATTTGAAGGGAGAGTGTGGGTACCAGCGGTAACTGAGTTGAGGGAAGAGATTTTGCACGAGGCACACAATACGACATATTCCGTTCATCCGGGAGGCACAAAGATGTACCAAGATCTAAGGCAACATTTTTGGTGGCCTAATTTGAAACGGGAAGTCGCAGAGTGCGTCAGTAAATGCTTGACTTGCCAACGCGTTAAAGCAGAACATCAGCGGCCAAGTGGTTTACTACAACCATTAGAAATACCAGAGTGGAAATGGGAGCATATTACCATGGACTTCGTGGTAGGACTTCCAGTTACACAGAAAGGTTATGATGCTATTTGGGTTATCGTGGATCGACTAACGAAGACCGCACACTTTCTACCAATCAAGATCTGCTACAGTTTGAACCAATTAGCAAGCCTATATGTAAAAGAAATTATTTCACGACATGGAGTGCCGGTGTCAATTGTCTCTGATCGAGATCCGCGCTTCACGTCCAATTTTTGGAAGAGTTTGCAAGAAAGAATGGGAACGCAGTTGAGGTTGAGTACAGCTTATCATCCTCAAACAGACGGACAAAGTGAGCGAACAATACAAACGCTAGAAGACATGCTTAGGACTTGCGTGATGGATTTTAAGGGAAATTGGGACGACCACCTACCCTTAGTAGAATTCGCATATAATAATAGCTACCATGCGAGTATTGGCATGCCACCGTACGAAGCTCTTTACGGGAGAAAGTGCAGAACGCCGTTATGTTGGGACGAAGTCGGAGAACGACGAATACTCGGACCAGAGTTAGTTCAACAAAACGCAGACGTGGTGACAGTGATAAGAGCCAGACTTGTAGCAGCTCAAGATCGCCAGAAGAAATACGCAGATTTGCATCGGCAGGACCGAGACTTCAAAATCGGCAGTTTCGTATTCTTAAAGGTATCTCCATGGAAGGGAAAAATCCGTTTCGGCAAGAAAGGAAAATTGAGTCCAAGATTCATAGGACCGTTCGAGATACTGAAGCGAGTGGGCGAAGTGGCATACAAAGTTGCGTTGCCACCCGAACTGGAGCATATCCACAACGTGTTCCACATTTCCGTGTTGCGACCGTACAAGGCCGACTACAAGCACGTGATTTCTTACGAGCCCATTCAAGTGGAGAAGAACTTGGCGTATGAAGAAATTCCTGTCCAAATATTAGATAGGAAAGAACAAACTTTGAGAAATAAAGTTATTTCATCTGTAAAAGTACTTTGGCGTAACCACGATGTCGAGGAGGCAACGTGGGAGTTAGAAGATAGGATGATGAGGGACTATCCCCATCTATTTGTGTAACCTTGTAGCAATTCCGGGACGGAATTTTTATAAGGGGGGGAGGATGTAATACCCGAGAATTTCCATATATTATTAAATAAATATATTAATGGAAATGAGAATTTATTTGAATATAAATGATTTTGTGTTATGAGATGAATTAATTCAATTATATATAATTGAATAATTATAATAATTGAGAAATTGGTGGAGTTTGTGATAAACTCGTTGATTGCCTTGTGTGGCACAGTGGCGTAATATAAGAAGGATTATATTAATTTAAGCGAACAATTAATCTATATTAATTGTTAATCGAAGAATATTAATTAACTGTTATAAAATACTAATGAGGATCGATTAACAATATGTGATTATTATTATTGCAAGAAACTTAATAATAATGAGCAACGTGTTTATAAATACAATAAGATTTATATCAAAGTGATAATTAATCATATAAGGGTTAATTAAATTGTTATGGAGGTTAACAATTATATTGATGGATGTAGGATATGTGTATATTATTAATTAATATTCAAATTATAAGATGAGAAATTATATGTGCAAGCATGCGAATTAAATGTATAGTAACTATATGTTATGATATGTGTAAGTGACAAATGATGTGTGGATATACATTAAAATAATGTATCATGGATCTATTATAAATAATTGTTGAGTAATACAATTTAATAATATATGATATAATGTAATGTGGTAGTATCCGATGGTATTATATCAGTAAGATAAACGTACCTGGATTATATGTGTGTAAATTACACTTATTACATTATGTGAAGTACATTGTGATTTAAATTATAACCTAAGAGTACATATATATATAACATATGTATATGGTGTGTATATACAAGTGTAGTATTTGCAAATGCTGAGGAGTTAAATCAATTGTCTCATTTTAAGTGTCCCATTTGCTCTTCACGTGCTTGACATACAGCTAAGGCCTATTCCTTCTTCTTCTCCCCAAACTCAGCAACTAGCATTTCATAGCTCATGATTGTGGAGGGAGTGGAATTCATGATGAATCCAACCACTAATTACCTACCCTTTGATAACCTTCATGCATTCCTATAATCCGTTAGTTTGATATGGGATACAATTGCTTTGTCTGTATAATGGGAGTTCTATAAATATAGCCTCATCTCCTTCACATTTCTTTTGCTGAGCATTTTGGCTAAGTGAGACTAGAGAGCATATATATATATATATCAGTGTTATTGAGATAGCAGCAAGCTTAAATCATCTACAGAGGTATAAATCCTCTTCGTATCTTCATTGTCATTTTCTGTCAAAATTTCTATTCGTGAATTCTTGATTTCAGTTGGAAGTTATGGTTTTGTGAATTGAGAATAATAATTAGTTGTTTAAAGGACTTATATATGTGATTAGAATTACTATATATGCTTCATTGCTCTTCAATTTCATTTTTGGTGTTTCCATTTCTGAGATTTCTGTAAAAACATCAAATATCGTGAAATTGGTTGGTGTTCATGAAATTGGGAATTGATAATTGCTATTGACTATTATATAAGCATATATGTACGTGTTAGTAAGTTAAACAAGTCTAATAGCATTTGGGTATGTTGAAATCGATGAAATGGGAGGTTTTTGGTCGGATTTCACTGCAGTCTGAACTACAGAAAACTGCCTCGACGCCGCAGCGCCGCAGCCCGCGCCGCAGCGCCACTCGCGCCGCAGCCCGCGCCGCAGCGCCGCACGCAGCGCCACTCGCGCCGCAGCGCCAGTAGTGAGCTGCTGTGCCGCGCCGCAGCGCCAGCCTCTGTGTTCAGTTTTTCTGCATTCTGCAACAAAACTGTTATGAACTAATTGTTTGATTTTTGTTTAAACAAGCATGAAAGCATGATTAATACTTATATATAAACCTAATGAGGCAATGTGAGCATGTTTTAGTATATTAGCATGCATGGTTAACCAAACGACATATAGTTTGAAAACGAACTTAAAGTTTCATGAACGACGTTAACATATATGAAGCATGTTAATATTCTGACTTTCGAGACATGTTAGTATGACCTAGAAACACATGAAATGCATACTAACTTATGTATATAGGTTCCGTGATATAATATGGACATGTGAACCCAACTAGTGCACCTTTCTAACAAAAATACAAGTTTTGAAGGTTGATATTGACATGTAAAGACCATGTATACATTCTGACTTTTCGAGCATGTTTATAGGGCCTTGAAATACATGAAAAGCATGTTAACTTGTGTATATGGGTTTCATAAGGAAGCATGAACATGATAGACCTTATTAATGAACTATACTAACAAAGTATAAGCTTTGAACGTGAACGTTGGTATGTTATGACGAGAATTAGAATTTGACATTTATGAACACATGTGATAGTACTCTTAGACTCATTCATGTGTCATGCATGTATATATACCATGATTAGTTGCCATGATTAAAGTTTAGCATGAACAAAGCATGTTTTCAAGATAATAACAATGCTAGCTACATATATGCAATACGAGTACTCATGAGCATGACTAATACAAGTTATATGAATATCTTATGTGTTTAAAAGCGACCATGTTAGACCATATGAGTTCGTGTCCTTGAATGGCTTTAAGTATTAACTTAAGAACCTATACCATGTACGATTGGATTTGGAAAAGTTATACAAGCATGTAAAGTATCCTTTAAATATGAATACATGCTACGTGATATTATATGATGTTACTTGAACCCGATTTTGACGGTTAACTTAAGGAGATGCCGTAACTTGCTAAAATGAAATATATTTAGTATTGATTGTGGTCTTATGAGATATTAATAATATGCAAGCATGTTTGCTAATTGTTGAGATCTTATATAATATGAGAATGCGTTTAAACTCTAAAGAAGGAACGTTAAGGATAGAAATTATATTCTATATAACTGTGTAGCTAGGTAAAACTTAGCTTATGTGTTGATCGTATATTCAAAGAGAAAATGTGAAGTTAAATTATATGACTAATGAATATCATATATATACGTAACTGTATTACGATAGGAATTCGAAAGTGTTGATTTGCTTTTCGTGGATAAACTACGCTAAAGGCAAGTTCTCTTACTTACACTCTTTTAAAGTGCAAGTATCCTAACCGACGCATTTACTTTATGCAAGGAAATCTATGATTGTGAAGGTTTCCTAACTTATACTCTTTTACTATGCAAGTATCCTATCTTGTGTATTGCGAACTAGTTTCCTATTTAATCGGTTGAATCAAATTAGCATACTTGAACTCTTATTTCATTAAAGCTATTATTCATGTTGAACTTAGTATTGTTCTTGAATATTGTGAAAGTGTCTATGCCATTTGATTCGGCTAGACTTATATTATTGAAAAGCGACCCAAACTAATTGATTGGTGCGGGATCTTGTATTTGACTGAGAAGAACAACCTTCTTTGAAGGGAATATATAATTGTCGGAGAACCGACGTGCACACTTGAGTATGGTTGATTGTTATGCATAACAAGGGTACTTTAGGCTGATCACCTGTTGTACCTGTTTTTGTTGGATTTTCAGTTTATTACTGTCAATTCTAGTAGAAGTTCATAGTCCGTAGTGACTACTCAGTATTCAATTATTTGAAATCTTGAATTGACTTATTATTGAATCATATTGATATTATCCTGTCCTTAGCGACTGATATTGAGAACTATTGATATTCTTGTTATTCTTGAACTATCAAATCTTGTTATACCCTTTCGAGAATTGAGAATCTTATTACTCACCCTTATTGTATATTACTTGCTGGGCAATTTGTGCTCATTCTTGCTTTCCCTAAAACATTTCAGTTAAGGCAGAGCATGGTGAACCTTCGGGCGTTGATAAGGGCAAGGGCAAAGCTACCAACTAGCTTATGTCTGTTATGTTTTAAATATATTAATATTGTATGAAGATGATGTAGTAAGACTGGATTTGATTATGTTTAAGCTTAAGTTAGATTATGTAATAAGTCGTTAACTGATATTATTATGTAATCTATTAAGTACTGTAGGTTGCGAGACTTGGGGGAATAATTATAATAAATCATTGTAAATTATTCTAGAATAGATTTTTCCGCTGTGATCGTATGATATTTAATTATTATTATTGTGATGTATTACCATGAGCACGTGATGAACCGAATTCGAGAGACCAAGTGGCGGTCCTGGAATTTGGGGGCGTCACAGTTGATAAGTTAGATTTAGAGGAAGTACATTGCAAGAGACATAAATGGCAAAGTCCGCATACCAGGGTGCCATTGTGTGTATTGCATAAAGTTGCTCATCGGGAAAGGAATCATTAATTTCTGCCTCATGAGCCCCTGAATGATTTAAATTCTTAAGTCTGGAGAGGTGGTCCGCTACCAGATTTTTTGTACCTTTCCTATCATGAATCTCCATATCAAATTCCTGGAGTAAGAGAATACATCTAATCAGCCTCGGCTTGGCATCTTTTTTAGAGATCAAGTACTTAATTGTCGAGTGGTTTGTGTACACAATCACCTTGGTTCCTATTAAATATGCCCGAAATTTGTCAAATGCATATACAACAACCAGTAGCTCCTTCTCAGTTGTCGTATAGTTGAGTTGAGCGTCAGTCAAGGTTTTACTGGCGTAGAAGATAGTGTGAAACACCTTATCTTTTCTTTGCCCCAATACCGCTCCAATAGCAAAGTCGCTAGAATTGCACATTAGCTCAAAGGGTAATTTTTAATTCAGAGCTATCACAATAGGAGCTGATATGAGCCTTTGTTCCAAATCATTGAAGGCAGAATGGCAAGCCTCATTAAAAGTAAACTGGACATCTTTCTCCAACAAGATACATAACGGTTTGGTAATTTTAGAAAAGTCCTTAATGAAACGCCTATAAAATTCGACGTGCCCCAAGAAACTCCGAACTCCTTTAACATTTGTAGGAGGAGGAAGCTTTTCTATCACATCTATCTTGGCCTTATCTACCTCAATACCGCTGCTTGATACTCGATGGCCCAAAATAATCTGTTCATTCACATTAAAATGGTATTTTTCCCAATTAAGCACCAAATTTATTTCCACACACCTTTTCAAAACTTCTGTTAGATTGGCCAAACAAATTTCAAAAGACTTCTCGAAGACCAAGAAGTCATCCATAAATACCTCAACCGTCCTTTCCACCATATCAGAAAATATAAACATCATGCACCTCTGGAAGGTCGCAAGAGCATTACACAACCCAAATGACATTTTTTGAAAAGCAATTGTCCCATAAGGGCACGTGAATGTTGTTTTCTCCTGATCTTTGGGTGAAATAGCTATCTGGTTGTAGCCCAAATATCCATCCAGTAAACAATAAAATTCATGTTCCGCAAGTCTGTCCAACATCTGGTCGATAAAGGGAAGTGAAAAGTGGTCCTTGCACGTAGCTTTATTCAACTTACGGTAATCCATACACACCCGCCACTCGGTCACGGTCCTTGTGGGAATAAGCTCATTGTTCTCATTGGTAACAACCGTTATGCCACCCTTTTTAGGTACACATTGAATGGGGCTCACCCAAAGACTATCCGAGATGGGGTAGATATTTCCATCATCTAACAGCTTTATGATCTCCTTCCTTACCACTTCCTTTATAATTGGATTTAACCTCCTTTTGTGCTCAATGGACGGTTTAAAACCCTCCTCAAAGAGGATCTTATGCATGGTAAAGGAGGGACTAATGCCCTTAATATCCACAATTGACCAACCCAAAGCTGTTTTATAGGTCCTAAGAACTTGTATAAGCTTTTCTTCTTGGGCTCCATCTAAGGATGCAAAGACAATAACAGGCAAGGTGGAAGACTCGCCCAGATAAGCATACCTCAAATGGCTTGGCAAAGGCTTTAACTCAAGCATAGGAGGTTCAATTATAGATGGCTAGGCTCCAGATGTCGATGCCCCATTATCACCCAAAGATTCGAAATGCCGCTTGAATTGACTTGATGATGGGTTAGCATCTAACCAATTAAAACACTCAAGCTGAGTGGCCTCATATTCATCAAATACCCCAGTCACACTAGCTTCAAGCGGGTCATCACAACAATTTTAGGAAAACACCTCCTCCACAACTTCATCTACCAAACTGATTCTGACACAATCCTCAGATGCAACGGGGTACTTCATCAACCGAAAGACATTAAAAGTGACTTCATGGTCTTGGACTCTCATAGTAAGTTCCCCCTTCTGAACATCAATAAGCGTTCTGCCCGTAACCAGAAATGGTCTACCCAAGATGATAGGGACCTCTCTATCCTCCTCGAAGTCCAGGACGATGAAATCCGCAGGAAAGATGAACTTGTCCACCTTTACCAGAATATCCTCCACTATTCCCTTCGGGTAGGTAAGAGATCTATCAACCAATTGAAGAGTTATACTTGTAGGTTTGGCCTCATGTAGTCCCAACTTTTTGTATATTGATAGGGGCATAAGGTTGATGCTCGCCCCTAGATCACAAAGAGCTTTCCCGATAAATTGTTCACCAATTGTGCATGGAATAGTGAAGCTGCCAGGATCCTTCAATTTTGGAGGAATTTTGTTCTGAAGAATAGCACTACACTCTTCAGTCAATGCTACTGTCTCATAATCGCCCATCTTTCGCTTCTTGGATAAGATGTCTTTCATAAATTTCACATAGCTGGGCATTTGCTCCAGGGCCTCCGCAAATGGAATATTAATGTGGAGCTTCTTGAAGACCTCTAAGAACTTAGAGAATTGCTTATCCAGCTTTTGTTTTTGTAGACGTTGTGGGAAAGGCACTTGCGAAAGCTCGGGACTTGGTTTATTCACAACATTAAGAGTTGGTACTGCAATTTTCTCAGGCACCTGCTCCTTTTTCTTGGATTGTTCACAAGGTGGATCATCATTACTTTCCAATTCAACTCTTTTTGGCGGTTCGGTTGAAGCTTCACCTGTATCCTCACCCAAAGGTTTATCGCTGCGAGTAGTCACTGCCTAGCAATGCTCCTTCCCATCCCTTTTTGGGTTAACATCTGTATCACTAGGCAATGTGCCTAAGGAGCGGCTATTCATCGCAGTAGCTATCTGTCCCATCTGCACCTCTAAATTTTATGTAGATGCTTCTTAATTCCTTTTTGAAGCCTCTTGAGTATTGCTCCTTGATTCACTCTAAGCAATATATTTGGAAAGAAGATCTTCCAAGCTTAAATTTCTCTTTTGAGGCGGTGGTGGTCGGTAGAATCCTTGTTGTTGTGGTGGTTGTGGATGATTTTGCTTGCCCTGTGGTAGATGTTGTTGTTGTTGTTGAAATTATTGTTGTTGGGGTTGTTGCTGTTGTTGTTGAAATTGTTGTTGTTGGAAACCTGGAGGATTTGTAAATAGAGGTCTGGGCATGGTAGTTTGTGCTTGGTTGTTATTGCTCCATAAGAAGTTTGGATGATTTCTCAATCCTGGATGATAATGTGTAGGAAGATTAGCATTCTGAGACCGCCCATAATTGGATACAAATTGGACCGCCTCGGGGCTAATAGCACATTGGTCAGTGGAGTGACTCCCGCACATAATTCACACAATGGAGCGACACTTTGCACAGTTTGTGCCCCCATTCCATCTAGACATTTGGTTAATGCAGCCATCTGTGCCGACAATGCAGTCACAGTGTCTAACTTATACACCTCTGCGACATTGGTTGGCGTTTGCCTATCATTCGGCTATTGATAATTATTTGCTGCCATTGTCTCCACATGATTATACGCATAAGTATGGACTTTGGTCATAAAAGCTCCTCCGGATGCTGCGTCAATGCTTGAGTGAACAGCTCCTGATACCCCCATTATAGAAAGTTTGCACGGGAAGCCATTCGGGCAACCCATGATGCGGACACTTCCTTAACAAATCTATAAACCTCTCCCATGCCTCATAGAGAGTTTCCGAATCCAGTTGCTTGAAAGAGTTGATATCACTTCGGAGCCTTGCTGTCTTTGCTGGCGGAAAGAACTTTGCCATAAATTTATCAGCCATATCGGCCCAGGTGGTGATAGAACCTGGAGGAAGCGAATGTAACCAACTCTTAGCCTTGTCCCGAAGAGTAAACAGGAACAATCTAAGTCGAATAGCCTCATCGGTAACTCCATTAATCTTAAAAGTGTCACATACTTCCAGGAAATTCATCAAATGGTTATTGGGATCATCGTTTGGCATCCCACTAAACTGGACATTATTTTGGATCATTTGAATAGTACCCGACTTTATCTCAAAATTGTGAGCTTGAATTGCCTGCCGGAGTACACTAGCTTGAATATCCCCGACATGTGGCATAGCATAATCCCCAAGAGTTTTCCTCATTTCTTCAGCTATTAAAATAGGGATCGATTTCTCCCTAAATCTGTCCCTCTTTAGTCTTCTGCCGGTTCTTGAAGCTTCGGGAACAGGAGATTTGTTATTCCGGTCCCTAAGAGGTGGCATAAACAGTCAAGAAGTACCTGAGAGAACGATTAAATAGATGAATCAGTTTAAAGCAAGATCGATATGATTAAGTCCTAGAATTGAACGACAAATAATACTAAGTCCCTGGCAACGGCGCCAAAAACTTCTTGTTCGGATTATCGATCGATAAACACGCGCAAGTATACGCGGTCAAACAAGTAATATAGTGATAAAAGTGGAGTGTCGAACCCACAAGGACTTAAGTACTAAAATCTATTCAAACACTAAACAAATCATTACAATCAGGTTCAAACAGTTGATATTCGGTTGTTTGTTAATTTAGGACTAATTAAAACAGTAAGTGTGAGAAATAGTAGATTTTAAGAAGGCAAACTAGAATTACAACTCCCCTACAGCGTTGTTTAATCTCCTAACTCTCCAAATTTAAGCAATGACTCACAAGAATGGTTAACCAAGAACTACCAGTGCACATAAGCTTCTTCCGATGGTCAAATGTCATCCCTCAGCTATATAAATCATCACATTCCTATGATGAAAATAAATAGACTAAGGGTCATTAAAAGCCGTTCTCACTGATTACACAAGGTGAATAGAGATATTCCTATTCTATTATGCAAGAATCACTCATAACCACAGGTAATGACAAGTGTTGTAGCATTTAGGTTAGGTCATAATATTAATTTTCCAATATCAATTAAACCATATCAACTACTATCTCAAGCAATCAATCACAATAAGCGTAAAGTGCAACAATCCATTCACAAATGAGTCAATACAATAAAAAGGAGAGATATTCGATTAAACTAACATTAGGTTACATTGCAATCCTAGAAATGAATTAGTTCATAACTATTGAACTAATTATCAACATCAAAGAGTTCAACATACTCAAAATTACACAAAAGAATAAAAGATTTGGATAAAGAAAACTCCTCTTGTGAATTTTTCTGGCTCTAACTATTCCCTTCGCTGTGTAGAGTCCGAGTTGTGAAGGATGCAATGAATTCTGAACACTTATAGCACCACTAAATCTCTCCTAAAGCTAGAAAACCATAAAAGCTAGTCTAAAACTGATGTAGGAAGTTAAGGAGGCTGTTAGAAATTAAGTGTCTCTCTCCCCTTCAATTAGGTCATTTAATGACCTTTTCTGCCAAAACACCGAAGCTAGCGCTACGGCACCAGTTTTAAGCCTTGTAGCGGCGCTGCGACGCTGGGTAATATCTTCTAAACTCGGTGCCTGGCGCTGCGGCGCCAGAATAAATCTTGGTATAGGCGTTGCGGCGCTAGGATGGCAGGGAATGGAGGAGGCCTTCAGCGCGGTAGCGCCAGATTCTTCAAAATAGCCAGCACTACGGCGCCGACTTAGGAAAATGACCGATTTGCCCTTGAAAATAAGAAATTAACCCAAAAAGGCCTGCAAAATAGTTTTAAGCTAAAAAATACTGTAATAATATATAAAAGCATTAAAAGAGTAGGAAAACAAGTTAAATCTTGAAGTTAAAAGAGCTTGATTTGTGGGTATAAATCTCACTTATCAAAGTCCCCCAAACTGGCACATATTCTGCACCATCTGTATTGTTCTAGGCTTGATCTCAAAATTATTCGCATTGATTGTCGGCCTGTTTATACTCGAGTGAATTTTCAAAATCTTTGGTATAGCAAAATCCATCATTAGTTTGTTGTCCTGTTCAGCCATGTTTGTTCTGGGTGCTTCAAAGTCCTCTCGATTCGTTGCAATCCACTTGGTTAACCTCCAAAACCGTTTGTCAATGTCGTCCTCGTAGGGCAACAAATCTAACTTCTTCGATCTAGTTTGTATGCACTACTCGAATGTACCTGAAATAACCAGACAAACACCAATAAGAATAAATATATATATATATATATATATATATATATGTTTAATTAAAACTGATCTACTTAAACTGATATTGTAAGTAATAAATGCAATTACTGTCCCCAGCAGCGGCGCCAAAAACTTTTTGAGTATTTTTTACGCGCAACACGCAAGTATACGTGGTCAACAAGTAATATAATGATAAATCAGATATCGATCCCACAGAGACAATAATTTCTATTTACTTAAAGAAATACCAACTTTATAATATCTCAGCTTTATCAAACTAACAACTAAAAGATGTTTTTATAACTAAATCACTACTTAAACCAATCGCAACACTAAATTAAGATTTTCACAAGTTTGAGATAATTAAGCCTACAACTTCACTTATTACTTCACTTCAAATATTATCCTTTTCTCCAGTTTATTTCAATTACTTCAGGTTATTAATCAAGAATACTAAAGCAGATATAACCATCTTCCAATGCACTATACCCATACTCACTCGCATCCACAAATGATAGAATTAAGCAAGACACCCTAGATAACTAACTCACTATATCTCTATGTGAATTATAATTAAATAAGGTTTAAAATCAAGTTCTTATTAGATTACATATGACATATAGATATTCCTATCCTATACGTGAATTATGAATTCCATCTATGCAGAAATCACAACATATGTCACTATGGCCAGTTCTAATCCCATATGTCATCTTCCAAATTATTATAGGATAACAGATAATTGTTGATCAGTCAATTATACAAATTAAGCACAACACATAGCAAATAATCTGGGAATAACATCTATAAACTAAATTTAAGAATATTTAATCATCCATTACATAAAAGGATCCGTTATAGGCTTAAATAAGTAATTAGTTCATAATGAATGAATAAAAACCCATAATCCTCATCATAATAGAAAACATTATGATTACAAGATATAAAGAAAAATAGATGATAAATTCCAGAATTGTATCACCAAATTCCACTCCAATCTTGCGTCCGTCACGTTCTCTTCATGATTCTATTCTGTCCAAGTCACGATCTAATCCTAGAGCTTTACGGTGGCTAGGTATATATCTCCGCAATATGTTTATAAGAGTCCTTTTTATAACATCCCAGCAACAACCCTCATTATCTCTCCTCTTGTACCACCGTCCAAACCAAGAACGAAAAGTAGCATCACCAATCGTGCCTCCTCGCCCCAGCAGGGAGTTCTTGCTCAAGTGCCCTACCCCAGTGGGTTATCATACTACCCAGCCACTTGAACGTCTGCATGGTTTGCTTCTTTCATGTTCCAAACATCCTAATGAGACTTGCATGCATAGATTTGATCTAATTGAAAGGCTGACATATGAATACCATATTAATCTTAGCCCACTCATCATCTTGCTTCATAATTTCATGGGCTGCTCATTCACTAAACTCGTGGCCCATTTACCTATATGCTAATTGATTGTGTCATTCTATTATCCTTCTCAAGCTGCTGCGTATGCCCATAAAATTTAGTTACCAGATGTGCTCCTTTTTAGCAAACTAGGAATGAACACCTTTTGCATGTTTTCTTGGCTGCCCACGTCACTAACGCTCCAGCCCATTTGCTTTTTCTTCATTTAACTTGCTTAAATTTGTGAGCTGCTCATGAAAGGCGTTGCACCATGGCCCACTTGATATTGCTAATGCATCCATGAGTTGCATAGCATGGTTGATCCCTTAGCCCATGAATTGTCGAATTGGATCAGCCCACTTGGTCCCGAATTGAGTGTCCTGTTTCAATATTTTAGCTCCAAATTCTCTTTTTTCTCCACTTTCGCACCCATTCCGTTACCTGTACACAAGAGCACAAACCACGTAAATTGATAGGAAAATTACTTAAAACAACAAGAATCAAGCTGTAACGAATATCAATTTGTAGGTATGAAACCCACTCATCAACATCACAACACTAATAGAGTTAGGTGGAATCTCCTCTTCAAGATCCTCCTCCTCTTCCTCTGACTCATCCTCGTCATCTCGGTCAAAGACTGGCTCATGCTCCTGACCCACTACTGTGATCAATGGAGTTGGCTCTCTCTAAACCAACTGCTCCCAGAAAGTATGGATGTCTCGGGGCTCCTCATCCCTAGGCATCTGGGGTAACTCCTCCCTAGCCTGACTGGACTTTCCAACATTCGTCATCCTAACACAAAATTTTAAAGTTTAATTATTACGTGATATCGATCGATACTCTTTGAGTACATAAACGTAAACACATAGCACATAAGGTAGTTTATTATATTTAACTATCATCACTATCTTTTCGATCTTTTATAAGCTTACACTATGGTTCCCCCACCTAAGGTTCATAACCCTAAACCTCTGATACCAACTTGTGACACCCCCAAATTCGAGTACTTCATTTTCCACAGATTGATGTTACTATCTAAATAAAACATAACTAATATCCTAAATAAGGAATGCAAAATAAATTACAACCTTAACAAACTAAAATCTTCCTTATAAAAAAGATTACAACAATGTTCAAAAGTTCCTAGGGTTTCTAACCTTAAACATCGTCAATGCGAAAAAATAAATATATAAATAATTAAAGTCTTATTACAAATCATGTCAAATATGAACAAGTCTTCACTTGTTCATCTTGCCTTTTTCTTTACTAGTTGACAGTTCGTTAACTTTCTCAACTTATGTTGCAATGGTTATATATCTGCAAGAGTTAAGCAAACAAAAGCTAACTTGAAATAACAATCCAATCAGGTAATATATTAATGATAAGTTCAATGTGGAATTGAATAACCATTCTGCTATAGTCAATAATGAAGAATTGAAATAAGATTTAGAATTCATGTCAGGGTCACAAGACCTTGAACTGATGTCCCCAGGTTATAAACATTTCTATTTAAACCTTTAACAGTCTGTTAGGACTATAGGACTCTAACTCGTACTTAGGGGGATCAGCCTTTCGTATCATGTATTGTGCACAAACATCTAACGCTTTCGCATGATAATCCCCTATTAATAGGGTTGTTCATCTCAGTATTAATTAACGAGTTCGCACCAAGGAAAGTTTGGTTTGGATAGCTCAAAGGTTAATTTAGAGTTCAACTAAATCAACTAAGGAGTAGTTGAATCATCTTACAATAATTAAGAGGTCAATAATAAAAAATTATGAAATAGCTATGAGTCATAACAATAGACATCATATTCAATAGTCATGCTTTAGAAATAAAGTTAAAGCATTTAAAAGATACAATAAACCTTGCTTGAACAATTAAGTCAAGGTCACATTATGTAAATAATGGATTTCAATAAAATATCTGTCCATTGCAGAATAAAAGGACTTGCTCAAATAAAGGTGTAGTTAGAACAAACTTGCATAATTAAAGTAAACATACTCGAGTTAGGGTAAGAGAACTTGCATAATTAAAAGTAGAGTTAAGAAACTTGCCTCGAGCGCAAGCTAGCAATTAACAACTCGTTCCATAATTATCCTACGTACACGTAATTAACAATAGTAACATAAATTAGTTACCATATAGCTAATTCATATCATTAGTAACCCATCTAGGTTAACTCATCATTCTTTTAATTAGTAGGTTTAATCAATAATTATCACATACATACAATCAAACCAACATTCACATCAACTTATAATTAATCAATTATAATTTAAAATTATACATTTCATATTTAAAAATATGATTTAATAATGTCCACTTAGCATATAATTTTATTAACATGCTTTTATATTTATTACATTAACATTCTCATAAATTCAACATTTAAATATAATTTTTTGGCTAATCTGCATAGGTGGCGTTGCCAGCGCCACACAATGAACTGAAGCTGGCACTACAGCATGTGCCACTCATCAGGGCTCTGTAAGCTAGCGATGTAGCGCTCCAATTGCACAACAGAAACTGGCGCTACAGCGCTGTCACGTCACGATGCTTTGCTTCCGGTCTCGGCGCTGCAGTTAACACACATAACTAGCACAGTCGCGACGTGCCAAATCCGCTGGTCTTACAGTGGCGCTGCATCTCCCAATTTACCACAGGGCGGTGATGTGGCCCCACGTCACAGTCCAACGCAGACAACCTCGCGAACTGTGCAGGAAAAAGCCAAATTGGGCTTATTTCCTCGCACCAAACTCAGATTTTTGTTCATATAATACATATAAGTTTTATAAAAACATAATTTTATGCTTCTAACATGTTTTAACAATATATACATCACAACACATAATTAAAAACCTTTAATTTTGTGATTTTGAAGAAAATACCATTTTTTCGAAAATAGTTTACTGTAAATTGCTATGAACATGATTCTTCATGTTCATCATATTTATATGAATTGAACCTCTTAGACTATCTATAACTCATATATAACAATTTATACACATAATTTAACATAATAGATCATCAAATATAATCATGAAAAACCAATTTACAGAGAACTAAACTATGAATATCAATAAGAACAAAAACTTAAATTAGATTAACCTTTTAGAAGAAGAAGATGATGGTGATGATGATGATGATGATGATTCAACAAAACTTTCTCTTCTTCTTCTTCTTCTTCTCTTTTCTTTCCTCTTCTTTCTTACTCTGATATTCTAACTCTATCTAACTTTACGTAGTTAAAAATATACATAACTGACATATAGATAATATAAAATAATATAACTGAAAAAACATAATATACTAATTAATAATATATCAGTTATAATTTATTTGAAAATCAAAAGCCATAAGACTTGTTTGGCAAAAACCCTTTATTTTTTTAAAATAGATTTTTAGGACTAAGGCCTTGTGGTAAAACTAATTTAAAATAGACTTAAGGACCTTGTTTGGTAAACAGAATTAAAATAGACTTAAGGGCCTTGTTTGGTAAAACAAAATAAAACCCTTTTAGTTTATTTTAATAACTTTTACTACATAGTTTTAAATGTCACACTTTCTTAATAAATCCCAATATTACAATTTAATTAAATTAAGCGAACATCCATTTATAAATAAAATGCCGCAATTAAATTAAATTGCTACACAATTATATTTACTCATTATCACAATTTCATGTACAAATTAGTAATCTCTAATTTAATTATTTAAATTAAATTAGACATTACTATAATTATTTATTAAATCATTAAATCCTTATTAACAATAACCACATAGTATTCATCTAATTTAATTATCTCAATTAAATTATAACTTCATCACAAATTACTTACACATTAATTTAATATTAAACATCAATTTAATTAACATATTGCACTTAATTAATACTCCACAACATAATCACATCAATTATTTATTCAACTCCATAAATAAATCAACTAAAATATTTATTTAATTCAATAAATATTTAAAAAAAAATACAAAATCTCATTTTACAGTCCGACAGAAAGATGCTGATATAAATGTCTCCACCAAGAGATAAGGGAAGAATGAAGGTGAAGTCATCTCTGAGAGCCCTGACAGCCATCGACATCCCGACCTCCAAATGATCAGCATAAAATGGCATATATAAATAAGATAGGATGCACATGATCAAGGCATCTACCTGTGTTGGTCTGTCATCGCTTATCTGAAATGAAGAAATCTATCAATGAACAATGAAGCTATCAGCAAAAGCGAAGTGGTCTATCAAAAAGTCCATGGAGATAATGTAGCTACCACCCACCTCGGATAAGACAACTGACCTTCTCATGCCCGTGGTGGTCATAAACTAGCGACGTATGTGCCTATGCCACTCTAGCACAGGGCACGTCCATCGATAAACTAAAAATGTGACCATAGTCCTCCAAAGTAGGAGTCAACTCATCTAAGCCAAACCTAAGACATGTCTCCCAGGGATCCAATGAGCAAGCATACCATCAACAAATCCCTCTAGAACCTGGAAGGATAATAGAAAGATGGAATGACTCAACATACGACCAACTATATGCAGTCATAATCAGATAGACTATCGTGCTAAGATCTCAAGCTGGTAGCTATCTGACTAGGCGGAAGGTGGTCCAAGCGAGCAATGGATGAAGAGGCCATCTGTAAAAATTGTGTCGAAAGGACCGCACAGGGGCCAATTTCTATCCAATCATTTATATATATAAAGCATTTATCGTAATGAGTGATAATAAACATATGAAATGAATAAATGAAAAGATAGCTCATATATATCTAAATTTAGTACATCAGTTTATATATACATCAATGTCATATCCATGATATATGTGAAAAATGAAAATAAAAAGCACAAGATAATGGGGCACAGGCCCCCAATGACTAACAAGATGCCTATAAATGGAGGCCTAGACTATCTAGGAAAATACTGGAGTCATCGAATGATCAACCTGAGCCAAATCATCCTGAGTGGGGCATGTTGCATATCGGGCGATAGTCAAACGGACCCCTCCATCAGAAAGCCCCCAGTACCTGACGATCCAGCCTCGTGTCCCCGAAAATCAAAAGTACCATCCAATGACGGATCCCGCCCAAAGGCGAAATACAACGACTCCTCTCCAACCTATGTGTCAAATTCGCAATCTGAGATAGCTGAGAAGGCGCCCAAAAATGTTTATCCAATCGGTCATTATGAGAGACCCTAGAACCACATCCCCTAGAAACTGGGTAGCCTTAATCTGAGCTCCAATAGTGCGAGGGCCCTACCAAGTAGAGAAATCATCTGAAGTGATAGGACCATTTAATAAGTGAAATCCCACATATCTCGCTATAGGAATCCCTGCAAGCGGCTGAGATAAAGACCAGAATCGCTAAACCGGAGGTAGAAAAGGGATGCAAATCTCCCCGATAATACATCTAAAAGAGTGCTTTCCAAGGTTGAGCTCCCAGCCTCTATCAAATAAAAAAGGATTCCAGAGAGTAGATAAAGCATACTCAGGCCCTATCGGAAGACCATCATCAAAGCCCTCTGTCAGGTGCTCCACAGTATAGGGGACTCACAATACATCAGACGTGGACAGCAGCCTTAGCTGAAGGCGGCCGTGGGTGAAACTCTCTAAAATTGGGACCTCTGCCAAAGTGGACTGATGTTATCGACAACCCCGAGGGTATGTGTCCAAACCTAGAACAGTGAGAGGTCGAAGGCAAAGAAGCCTCTCGTAAGCCCAGATTTGTTAATCCAAAGAACACAACATTAGTCATGGAAAAAGACAAATCAAGATTTATAGAATCAAAAATAGGTCAAGATGACTCACCAGAAGGAATGGATAGAATCCGAGCCAAGCATCGGTCACTCCCGTAGAGCGCAGTCGCATACCGTGCAGAAAGTAAGTGAATGTGAAAGATCCCCAATCGTAATCTCCAATACAATCCACGTCACGAAGGGCCCCCACCAAGCTAAATGAAACAGTAAAGGAGTTGTTCACAAGAAAATAACCCCTCATGATGGTCAGGAACAGACGCCGCAAGATGCGATCCCTCTCCTCCAAGTCCTCTGGTAAAGGCTCCTACAAAGTGCCCCAGGCCGCATTAACACTCAGAAGGGCTGATCAAATACTACAGGCCTTAAAGGCCCGCTCTTGAGGAGAAAAACCAAGAAGGGTACGAACAGGAGTGGCAGTAATATCAGCCTCCAAAGGCATTATGTCCCCAAAAAATTGTAAACTAGTTATATACCTCCAATCCATGGCGGTCATCATGACCTCGCAGTCCAAAAATGAATAGACTGACTCTGATGGAACCATCTCTCGGAAAGAGCTCAGAGATAGCCCCAAGGGCAGCGACTAGGGGAAATGGTGAAAAAGTCTTGTAATCCCCAGGAGTTCACTTGAGCCCGATAATCAGGATGGAGTGACCAATACAAAAAGTACACGCTAAACTAGTTACCCCTAGGCTGGGTAAACTCAGGAACCTGCATGACATTAAGGTTAAAAATTGAATTGGCAAGAATGGAGAATTAAGGCAAATCAATATATGAACACTTTGGTACCTCATTCACATGCAAATGGACGGATGGATGACGACTCAAGTTGGTACCCAGCAAATCGGGGATAGCTACCTGGATACGAGGAAGAAATTGAGGTGCGGCAGTGGGCCATGGTGGAACCTCAGGCTCAAGGATATCACCCTCCTCCTCATCTAAATGAGTCATATCCACATCAATGGGATGAATCACTGACTCAGTCAAACGGCGAACCTGTCGGGCAATCCGCGGAGCAGGAGTATCTGAGGCGGGCCTTCAAAGGCAGACCACCGATGAAGCCCTATGGGAAGTGGAGCTACTGGGTCTATCTGTGTTCATGCCTAGACAACAAGTCCATGGAATTCATAGTAAGACAAGGTATGGCTCTACCCTATGTTAATTTAATTGCATCTGTGATAGCCTAAAGAAAATAGACTCCTAGGAATATAATTTGGATCATAGCATCATGCATGTCTTGCACGTGCCAAATAGATGCTTGTCTCATTTCATCATATATCCTAGCATAGCTAACCATGCATATAAGATCCTGTCATATAACTTGTGAAATTTTTTTTGCCAGAGTTTCCCCTATATATGGACTATCCACATGCACGTAGGCATGTATTAAACAACCCTATAACGATATACAATCACAACCAAGTAATCAAATAAAAATTTAAACAGTTTTTCTAATGCATTGTCAGAATACATGCTTAGACTAACCGATAAAATGAAATATGTTGCATCCATATGGTCCATATGATGATACGTAGCATGCATTACATTATAACATGTCTATCAAGCAATCTATGCATACATGTTCACTACATTGTGTTTAATGAAGAAAACGTGATAAAATACAGGTGAAAACGCAAAAGAAAGGAGATTATACGTTACCTGTAGTGCATAGAACGAACATAAGGTGGCGAAATACTAGAAATTAAGCCCCAAGTGAGTAGATCTGAGAAGAAAGGTCGAATTCTACAAAGAGAATGAAAGAAAACTTGAATCGAATGAATAAAAATGAGTCTGCTTGAGAATATAAGCCCAGCCGCGACCAGCCTCAGGCATACTTGTGCCTGCCACAGGTATACCTGCGACTGGTCAAGGTGGAGGCCCCGCGGCTCCCCGTTTGGTAAATATAATCCAAGACGGGTCCCTTTGGGTCTGGAAATGGGTGTTCACTTAAAAATATACCTATTCGGATCATTTGAAGGCCTTAAAAACCTAAAAAAACCCGAAAAGGGACAAAAACTAGGGAAAACCAGAAACTCAATGTAGAACGATGGAAGACCAGAAGGTGTGACCAGAATTAATATATTGATAAACCATCTTAAAATTCATTGGCATTAAACCCAACGTAGGCAACGGCACAACCCTGATGGTGTAATCTATTGGCAACAGCACAATGCAGGCATCGACACAATCCCGATGGTGTAATCCGTTGGCATTGAACCCAACGCAGGCATCGGCACAACCTCGATGGCGTAATCCATTGACATTGACCCCAACACAGGCGTCGTCACAACCACAATGGTGTAATCCGTTGGCAACAACCCAACGCAGGCGTCGGCACAACCCCGATGGTGTAATTTGTTAGCATTAACCCCAATGCAGGCATCGGCACAACCTCGATGGTGTAATCTGTTGACATTGACCCCAACACAAACATCTGCACAACCCCGATGGTGTAATCAGTTGTCAAGAACCCAACGCAGGCCTTGGCACAACACCGATGATGTAATCCAATGGCATTAACCCCAACGCAAGCATCTGCATAACCCAGATAATGTAATTCGTTGGCAACAACCCAACGTAGGCGTTGGCACCAACCCAACGTAGGCGTTGGCACAAACCCAACGTAGGCGTTGGCACAACCCCAATGGTGTAATCTGTTAGCGAAAACCTAATGCATACTTCGGCATAACCCCGATGATGAATCCGTTGGCAACAACCCAATGAAGACCTCGGCAGTACCCGATGGTAGTGACATAATCCAACGTGCAATTTACGATGCAATTTGACAATGATTCAACATGAGATTGTGATGTGATTTGATAATGATTCAATTAACGATTTGCGACGCGATTTGATAATGATTTAATTTACAATTTGCGATGCGATCAGCGAAGACATCGACAGTACCCGATGATGAATCTGTTGGCAACAACCTAATGAAGGCATCGACATTACCCGATGATGAATCCGTTGGCTATAACCCAATAAAAGCATCGGCATTACCCGATGATGTAATTCGTTGGCAATAATCCCAACGAAGGCATCGGAAGTACGCGACGACGTCCATATAATCCTCATCCTCCCCAACAGATGGGAGTAACCCTTTTAAAATCTAAATCATACATATCATTGCATACTTTACACATGACATTGCATCATTAGATATACCTTATCATGCATCGAGTGTCTAGTAATTTTTGTCATGTTCATTCCATTGCATTGCATAAACATGACAAAGAGGGGCATCTGTAGACACTTGAAATTTCTCTTTCCTTGGACTAACCTTGCATTAGAGCAAAAGCATATATTCACTTCAGGGACAACCTCGAGGTAGGGCAAAAGCACCATTTCACCCCGGAGACAACCACGTGAAGAAATCAAAGTGCAACGACGCCCAGACACGAAGCGGACTGAACAAGGATTGCAAAGCTGAGAATGTGGCCACAAGAAGTCACTGCAGTAACTATTAAACTATGAGCTATCCAAGACGAGCACCCTCGGGAACTGGAAGATACCTTTCAACTAATTGCATCATCTTTTTGGAATCTGATTCAATAAGACTCGGCCTTATTTTGCTGCCTTCCACAAGGACTTTTTTTGGATTTTGGGTACGGAGCTCAACTTTACCAGACCGACACCAAAGGAATGAACTTCGAGGTGGCAGGGCCCACATGAACCAGTCGCAGGTACACCTGCGAATGGTTCCCCAGCCTTTAGTTAGCAGCCAGAGGCTCATTTTAAAAAAAGAGGATAAGTTAGAGAGATAAACTAATTTTAGAGAGAGAAACCCTTGAATCTTGCAAGTTTATATCAACTTTGAGTTGTTTGATCATTTATATGGTAGATCTTGAGTGCCTATAGTGTTATAGCTTGATCCTAAGCTAAAAGAAGCTTGTTTCGTTGGTCCCCAATGTAAAAAACACTCATTTTTGGTTATTTTCCTTTGTAAATGTTGTTCTAAATACTAGATCTATGTTATATATTACTTGAATCTAGTTTAAACTTGTTTTTACATATATTTTGCGAAGTAGTTGGTAGATCTAGAGATTCTACCGGTTATTTTGTGCATATATAGTTGAAAATCAAGTCTGAAGGCTAGATCTACCTAGATCTAAGCCGGATCTAGCCCTTTGAATGGTTATGGAGCTTGAAGCTCTAACCTATATGCTAGATCGGTTTAGATCCATGGTAGATCTAGATGTTTTAATGCTTTTGGTTAGTCTTGATCACCCCGTAGAGTCCTAGATCTATATCTAGAGGTAAGGGGGTCCTAATGGCTAGTGTGACGCCCCCAAATTCAGATACATGTACCTCAAATTCGGTGCACCACGTGCTAATTCTAATAACATACTAAAATCTCATGCAACGGAATAATAGAATAATTTACATTGATTTAATATAAATATTCGCGTCCCACGGTCTCGCAACCATGACTAACTTAATACATATCTTAAATCCATAACTTAAAACATAAATTAAGTTCATTACAACATAATGATAATTCTAAAGGAGAACAAAGCTACGTCGTAACCATGCCTTTGCCCTTATCCGTGCCAGAGGGTCTGCACTGTTCTGCCTTAATTGAAATATTTAAGGAAAGCAAGAATGAGCTATAACACATAAAGTTATAGAAGGTCATTATATACCGAAGCATTATCAAAAGGATTCAAAGGTTTTAATGTTTTTCCACAAGATAAAGTTTAATACTAAGCAGTTACTAAGGACCAAGAACTCCTACTAGAATTAACAGTGTTTTACTGAAAATGCGATATAAACAAGTACAACAGGTGATCAGCCTAAAATACTCTACATTATGCATAATATTCACATGCTATTTATGCTCACGTCGGTTCCCCGACAATTATATAGTTTTTCCATCAATGAGGGTTGTTCATCTCAGTAGATTTATAAGATTCTGCACCAAAATAATTGGTTTGGATCGCTTTCTAATTCATGATATTGGTTTAGCCGAATCAAATGGCGTAGATAACTTTTACAATGTATATAAGAACAATTTATAAGTTCAATACTCGCAACATGATTCGAAGATATAATCGTGATTTAAATCAAGCTATGAAATATTAATTTATAAGACAAGAATTATACTATCAGTTGTTTACTCGTACGATCAATAATAGTACAAGCTTAAGTACGTGTTCAATGAAGAGTATGGTTCGAATACTTGCCTGAGTCGTTGGCTAATTCCGACTTTAACTTCTTATCCCTTGAGTAACCTATTGTTATCATAACGGTTAATCTCTATCAACTCATAAACATATAAAACCTTAATTTATCTAACACACTAGCCTTAGGTATCTATGACTTCTCAAAACAATTATTCATTGTTTCTCCTAATCGTTATCTCTTTCGTTCCATCTTTAATCTTGTACTTCATTTAATTATTCTCTGAGTAATTCCCTTAATCATAATTAGGGATATTTATATTATTTATTCATGTCTCATTGGTTCATAATTAAATAATCTTCAAAAGTATTTAATTGTTTAGTAATTATCATTTACAATTAAAATATTTATTAATGTCACTTTAATTGTTCATACTTGATTAATTACACAATTAGAAATATTCTTCACTATTATCAAATGGTTTAAGTTTTATTGTTTTACAATTAAGTACTATCTTAATTGTTTATTCGTTTCACAATTAAAATCTTATTTAGTTTTAATTGTTTATAATTTAGGAATTTTAAAGAAATTAGAATAATTATCACTTATTGATTTACAATTAAAATTATTTTAATTGTTTAATCTTCTTGAAGTAAAATAAATCTTAAACTTTTAATCACATCTTGTATTTAATTAATTCATAATTAAATTACTTTAATTGTTTAATTATCTTTGATTAATAAAATCTCTTAATATTAATCTAATTAAGTATATTATTATTTAATTAATTATTATTTTTATTTTATTTTAGAAAAATTTAGTTTCTGATCCTATTTGACCCAACCCGACCCGGCTCACCATGACCCGACCCGGTTTGACCCGGATCCGGGTCAACTATGAAACTGGCCTGGCGCTGCAACGCCGGTCCTACAGAAACCTTACCCGGTTGTGGCGCTGCGGCGCCGAGTTTAATACTAAGGATGGCGCGGCAGCGCCTGTCATGCAGAATTGAAAAGCTCATTTTATATTAAATCTTGCATAACTTGTTCATTTTATATCCAAATGGGTTGAAACCACTTCCATTATCTCATAAACTTGCATATCTTCAATATGTGATATCTTGAACAATTTTCTAAAATATTTATTTAATTAAATTTATTGCTTTTCCAAGCTAGGGTTTACATTTTGACATGTTTTACGAAAAGTTCCGCTACAGGTTCGTTTTATGTCCGATTACTATGATTCCACTTGGGTTATGTCCGTATTTCATAGAGGTTCAACATAATATTATTGGATCATATATAAGGCTTATACGACTTTTAACTACTCATGCTAACAAGTATACTAAGCTAGGTTGCATGCTTGCATGTATTTCTATCTACACTAACTTAGCTTGACAAAAGAAAATGAAGCTAAAGGATGACCTACCTCTTAGTGGCTTTCTTTCTCTTGGCTAGGAACTTTGAGTATGCCTCCACCTTGTTCCTTCCTTCTAGTGTTTCTCTTGGACCACCAACTCACAAGGATCTCTCTAAGCTTCTTCTTTTCTCTCAATTCTCTCTAGCTCTCTATATCTTCTACACTTAGCAAATGAAAAGGTAAACTTCTAACACCAATATAAGACTCCTATTTATAGGAAAATCATTGTCCAATAATTTGGTCATTATCCAATGGAAAAAGGGGAGTTGCTGAAAAGCTTCACCAACTCTTACTATTCATGGTACTAAATCATCATTCTACCCACATGGACTTGCTTGTTAGCTTATTCAAGCCCCAAAAATCAGCATTAGGGTGCATGGGAGGGGGGTGGTTCGGCCATGGGGGTTCCCTACCCCTATGCCACATTTTTTATTTCCTTTGTACACCATGTTAGCTTACATGACCCTTATACACACACACACACACACACACACACACACACACACATATATATATATATACCCCTATTATATTCCCACATACATATATACCCACATATATATATGTATACATATATCCATCATCCATATATTACACATTGGGCTATTCTCAAGCTAATTTAAATTGGGCTAGGTATAATACCTTTACACATTGGGCTCAAACCTACATCTAGCAATTCAATTGTTGGGGCACTTTTCCTAAAACATGTAAATATGTCACATTATAAGGTTGGGCTTGAATAACCCTAAGTCCAATACCTTATTAATCCATGACCCAACTAATCCAATTAGAAAATTAATTATGTCACACAAAACTTAACACTTAAGCTTAATTAAGCTTATCATTATCATCAACATACTTCTTAATCATTTCATACTTGATTCAATTTATATTGAATTATTAATCACATGGCACACACACAACACACACACACACCACACACACATACATATTTATTTATTTATTTATTTATACTTGCACACAAATAATTGCAATTACCTTTGTTTTAAATTCTAAAATTATTTATAAAATTATCGGGTATTACAGCTCGTAATGGAGATTTCAACCGATGAAATAATCTTTTATCGGTTTAGGACATGTTGTATATACATTTTAAGTATAATAATGTGAGCCTAGGAATCAGGGATCGAGATTTAATGATCGGATCTTGACTTGATTCCCATGATGGACTTTTCGTTTACAATGTAATGCTTAAATAATGCTAAATCATTGTACGTGTAATATCGGATCTTAAAACGAGTTCAAGGGGTTAGTCCCGAGAAGTCAAATTTAAGATTCCGTGATAGTGAAAAATTATGATTGTGGGTGCTCGGGTTCATCGAGATGGTTTTCATGCCCGATGATGATCTGACCTTTTTTGGCGCTTTCTTTCATGCATTATAACCAAAAATGATTTCTAAATCAAAATAGCAAAGAGCTTTCATATTAATAATAAATCGTTTTGGGTATAAATTCTTAGGATAAATAAATGGAAGTATCAAAGGACCTCGATTCCTATTTGACGAAGGATTTTAAAACCTTTTTCCCAAAACATCATTGAATATATATTGTGTTCTAAAAGTGAACTTTATATAAATCAAATACTTTTTGCATAGGTCCAAAGGTACAACATTACTTTCATAATAACATCATAGACTTAGGATTAATAATCGAAAATATCAAATGATCTCGATTTCTATTTGACGAAGGATTTAAATCTTATTTTTTAAAACATCATTTTCATATACTTTTATCTAAAATAAACTTTTTCTTAAATCAAATCCTTCGTACATAGGTTCAAAGAGGTACAACACTACTTTCAAATAAATCAAAATAAAGTTTAGAGTAAATTCTAAAAAGCACTTATCACAAAGAAAAAACACACACACACACACTCTTTATGCTTAGAAATCAATAGATGCGATAACTGTAACGATTGAGATTTTATATAATAATTTTAAATATTTATTGAGTTAAATAAATATTTTATGTGAATTATTTATTGAGTGGAATAAATAAATTATGCGATTTTGTGGAGTGATTTAATTAAGTGTTATATATTAATTAAATGAATATTTAATATTTAATTTAATTGATGTATATTAATTTTTAGTACAGTTCTAATTTAATTAAGATAATTAAATTAGATGAATTATGTGTTAAGTGTTACATGAATTATAATTAGCGAGTAATTTTAATTATGTGACAAACTTTTATGTGATTAATTGATGTTAGATTTTAATTGATTAAATTAGATGTTAAAAGATTTAATTAATTAAAGTGTAACATTAAAGTATGTGTTAAAAGAATTTATTAAAATAAAGAAAAGAATTTAAAAGCTTAAGTACGTGTTCAATGAAGAGTATGGTTCGAATACTTGCCTGAGTCGTTGGCTAATTCCGACTTTAACTTCTTATCCCTTGAGTAACCTATTGTTATCATAACGGTTAATCTCTATCAACTCATAAACATATAAAACCTTAATTTATCTAACACACTAGCCTTAGGTATCTATGACTTCTCAAAACAATTATTCATTGTTTCTCCTAATCGTTCTCTTTCGTTCCATCTTTAATCTTGTACTTCATTTAATTATTCTCTGAGTAATTCCCTTAATCATAATTAGGGATATTTATATTATTTATTCATGTCTCATTGGTTCATAATTAAATAATCTTCAAAAGTATTTAATTGTTTAGTAATTATCATTTACAATTAAAATTTATTAATGTCACTTTAATTGTTCATACTTGATTAATTACACAATTAGAAATATTCTTCACTATTATCAAATGGTTTAAGTTTTATTGTTTTACAATTAAGTACTATCTTAATTGTTTATTCGTTTCACAA
Organism: Panax stipuleanatus; assembly: GCA_020205555.1. NCBI lineage: Eukaryota > Viridiplantae > Streptophyta > Magnoliopsida > Apiales > Araliaceae > Panax > Panax stipuleanatus. The sequence goes on from CM035119.1 coordinate 49,210,247, forward strand.
TTAAAATCTTATTTAGTTTAATTGTTTATAATTTAGGAATTTTAAAGAAATTAGAATAATTATCACTTATTGATTTACAATTAAAATTATTTTAATTGTTTAATCTTCTTGAAGTAAAATAAATCTTAAACTTTTAATCACATCTTGTATTTAATTAATTCATAATTAAATTACTTTAATTGTTTAATTATCTTTGATTAATAAAATCTCTTAATATTAATCTAATTAAGTATTATTATTATTTAATTAATTATTATTTTTATTTTATTTTAGAAAAATTTAGTTTCTGATCCTATTTGACCCAACCCGACCCGGCTCACCATGACCCGACCCGGTTTGACCCGGATCCGGGTCAACTATGAAACTGGCCTGGCGCTGCAACGCCGGTCCTACAGAAACCTTACCCGGTTGTGGCGCTGCGGCGCCGAGTTTAATACTAAGGATGGCGCGGCAGCGCCTGTCATGCAGAATTGAAAAGCTCATTTTATATTAAATCTTGCATAACTTGTTCATTTTATATCCAAATGGGTTGAAACCACTTCCATTATCTCATAAACTTGCATATCTTCATATGTGATATCTTGAACAATTTTCTAAAATATTTATTTAATTAAATTTATTGCTTTTCCAAGCTAGGGTTTACATTTTGACATGTTTTACGAAAAGTTCCGCTACAGGTTCGTTTTATGTCCGATTACTATGATTCCACTTGGGTTATGTCCGTATTTCATAGAGGTTCAACATAATATTATTGGATCATATATAAGGCTTATACGACTTTTAACTACGCATCTCATGCTAACAAGTATACTAAGCTAGGTTGCATGCTTGCATGTATTTCTATCTACACTAACTTAGCTTGACAAAAGAAAATGAAGCTAAAGGATGACCTACCTCTTAGTGGCTTTCTTTCTCTTGGCTAGGAACTTTGAGTATGCCTCCACCTTGTTCCTTCCTTCTAGTGTTTCTCTTGGACCACCAACTCACAAGGATCTCTCTAAGCTTCTTCTTTTCTCTCAATTCTCTCTAGCTCTCTATATCTTCTACACTTAGCAAATGAAAAGGTAAACTTCTAACACCAATATAAGACTCCTATTTATAGGAAATCATTGTCCAATAATTTGGTCATCCAATGGAAAAAGGGGAGTTGCTGAAAAGCTTCACCAACTCTTACTATTCATGGTACTAAATCATCATTCTACCCACATGGACTTGCTTGTTAGCTTATTCAAGCCCCAAAAATCAGCATTAGGGTGCATGGGGAGGGGTGGGTTCGGCCATGGGGGGTTCCCTACCCCTATGCCACATTTTTTATTTCCTTTGTACACCATGTTAGCTTACATGACCCTTATACACACACACACACACACACACACACACACACACACACACATATATATATATATATACCCCTATTATATTCCCACATACATATATACCCACATATATATATGTATACATATATCCATCATCCATATATTACACATTGGGCTATTCTCAAGCTAATTTAAATTGGGCTAGGTATAATACCTTTACACATTGGGCTCAACCTACATCTAGCAATTCAATTGTTGGGGCACTTTTCCTAAACATGTAAATATGTCACATTATAAGGTTGGGCTTGAATAACCCTAAGTCCAATACCTTATTAATCCATGACCCAACTAATCCAATTAGAAAATTAATTATGTCACACAAAACTTAACACTTAAGCTTAATTAAGCTTATCATTATCATCAACATACTTCTTATCATTTCATACTTGATTCAATTTATATTGAATTATTAATCACATGGCACACACACACACACACCACACACACACACACACCATACATATTTATTTATTTATTTATTTATACTTGCACACAAATAATTGCAATTACCTTTGTTTTAAATTCTAAAATTATATAAAATTATCGGGTATTACAGCTCGTAATGGAGATTTCAACCGATGAATAATCTTTTATCGGGTTTAGGACATGTTGTATATACATTTTAAGTATAATAATGTGAGCCTAGGAATCAGGGATCGAGATTTAATGATCGGATCTTGACTTGATTCCCATGATGGACTTTTCGTTTACAATGTAATGCTTAAATAATGCTAAATCATTGTACGTGTAATATCGGATCTTAAACGAGTTCAAGGGGTTAGTCCCGAGAAGTCAAATTTAAGATTCCGTGATAGTGAAAAATTATGATTGTGGGTGCTCGGGTTCATCGAGATGGTTTTCATGCCCGATGATGATCTGACCTTTTTTGGCGCTTTCTTTCATGCATTATAACCAAAAATGATTTCTAAATCAAAATAGCAAAGAGCTTTCATATAATAATAAATCGTTTTGGGTATAATTCTTAGGATAAATAAATGGAAGTATCAAAGGACCTCGATTCCTATTTGACGAAGGATTTTAAAACCTTTTTCCCAAAACATCATTGAATATATATTGTGTTCTAAAAGTGAACTTTTATATAAATCAAATACTTTTTGCATAGGTCCAAAGAGGTACAACATTACTTTCAATAACATCATAGACTTAGGATTAATAATCGAAAATATCAAATGATCTCGATTTCTATTTGACGAAGGATTTAAATCTTATTTTTTAAAACATCATTTTCATATACTTTTATCTAAAATAAACTTTTCTTAAATCAAATCCTTCGTACATAGGTTCAAAGAGGTACAACACTACTTTCAAATAAATCAAAATAAAGTTTAGAGTAAATTCTAAAAAGCACTTATCACAAAGAAAAAACACACACACACACTCTTTATGCTTAGAAAATCAATAAGATGCGATAACTGTAACGATTGAGATTATATAATAATTTTAAATATTTATTGAGTTAAATAAATATTTTATGTGAATTATTTATTGAGTGGAATAAATAAATTATGCGATTTTGTGGAGTGATTTAATTAAGTGTTATATATTAATTAAATGAATATTTAATATTTAATTTAATTGATGTATATTAATTTTTAGTACAGTTCTAATTTAATTAAGATAATTAAATTAGATGAATTGTGTTAAGTGTTACATGAATTATAATTAGCGAGTAATTTTAATTATGTGACAAACTTTTATGTGATTAATTGATGTTAGATTTTAATTGATTAAATTAGATGTTAAAAGATTTAATTAATTAAAGTGTAACATTAAAGTATGTGTTAAAAGAATTTATTAAAATAAAGAAAAGAATTTTAAAAGGTTTTACCAAACAAGTCCTTACTTTTGTTTTAATCTTATTTTTCAAACAAGGCCTTAAGAACCAAAAGTTAGTTTTTGTAAATAAGGAGTTTTTGCCAATAAGCCTTATGGCTTTTCAAATTCTAATAATTGTAACCTATGTAATATTATTATGATATATATTAAGTGGTTAACAGTTACATATATATTATAAGTATACGTATATTATATTATATATCAGTTATAATATAGCAATATACGTTGGTTAGTGTTAGAGTTAGTCAGTCAGTGAAAAAGAAAGAGAATAGAGAAAGGTTAGAGAAGAAGTGAAAACAAGGAAGAACTTAGGAGAAATCATCTTCATATTTTCTTCAATCATCAAAGCAAAAGGTAATCTCAATTCCCTTATTATTTTGTTTATATGTTTTATGATCTTCATGATTTTGAGTTCTCTGTGTTTATAATTTAGCAAGAAAGTTATATATATTATATAATAATTATATATATATACACACCACATATATCTTGTGTTTATAATGGTTATTATATGAATTGTATGTCATAATCAAGGATTTTCAGAATTCAATTCGTTGTATAAAGCATATTTTAATGGAAAATATGTGTTCATATGAAGTTCATGTAACTAGTTGAGTTTTAGAATAAAAGTTATGATTTAATTGGTTGTTAGTATGCCTAATTAGAATTTTATGATGTTATCTTCATTATGAAAATATTGCATGTGTTGTGAATTGAATTAGTAGAGAATTTTATTACAGTGAATTATTTTGTGAAAACTATGAGTTTTTGGAAAATATCAAAATTGGAGTTTTTAAATCATGGATTCTTGTTGTTTAAGATGATTTTGTATTTAGGAGCATGTTTATGTATGTTAGAATCATGTTAGAAGCTTTAAGTTTATGTTTTCTATGAATTGATATGAATTGTATGAACTGAAATTAGAATTTGGTGTGGAGAAATAAGTCAAATTAACTTTTTCTCTGCACAGTTCGCGAACTTATCTGCATTCGCTGGAAGGAGCCAGCACCAACGGGCCTATCAAAAGGAAAACCCCCGCCCTGGCGGGGGGTGGCAGGAAAAAGGAAACTTGTTTTCTTTTATATTTTGTAAAGCTAATTTTATGTAATAACTTTTATGGCTGATTAAACCTATATTAAAATGCTAAATGAATATTAATAAATTATATTAATAAAATTAATTTGTGATTATAACTTGAATAATTATAATTAGAGTAAAGGTTTAATTTAAATTATAATTTGTTAAATTATAATGATTATAGTTGATTAATTTTAATCAAGTGAATGATAATTTTTAAATTATAATTTATGTAATTATAAAATGCATGATTAATTATAGATTATAATCTTGTGTATTATAATTCAATATTTGCATGATTAATTATAAATTATAATTTGTATAATTATAATTTAGTAATGCATGATGTAGTTAATTAATTATAAATTATAATTTAATTAAATAAGATGTGATTATAATTTGAATAATTATAATTAGATTAAATATTTAAATTATAATTTATTTAATTATAATTAATATGAAATACATAATTATAATTGATTTAATTATGTAAACATGCTTATGTGGTATAATTAACTATGTGATGGTTAATTATTAAATTATTAATTAAACTAGAATGGGTTAACCTAAAGGAGTTAACTAATTATGTGAATTAGTTACATGTTAACTAATTTAGGTTATTGTGATTAAATATATAGTTAGGAATTGTTTAGAACGTGATTTTATTAGAAGCTTGCGCTTGAGGCAAGCTTTCTAAACCCTGATCTTGTATTAATTTTTATGCAAGTCTTTTATTCCTGAACTCGTTAAATTTTATACAAGTTCTTTAAGTTCATATATTCATTATTTGAGATTGTCCTTTTTATTCTGCAATGGACAAGTATTTAATTTAAGTTCATGAACGTGATCTTGACTTATTGTTCAAGCAATGTCTATATATTCATTTTAAATGCTTTAAGTTTAATTCTAAAGCATATGTTTTCATAATTCTTTTATTTATGAATTATTCTTGATTGTTGTAAGTTGATTCAACTATTTCTTAGTGATGAACGTTGAATTCTAAATTATCATTTTAAGCTTATCCAAACCAAACTTCCTTTGGTGCGGACTTGTATTCAATTACTGAGTTGAACAACCCTATTTACTAGGAGAGGTTATGTAACACCCCCTTTCCGAAATAGAAAAGAAGGTTACTCAAACACAACAGAACTGAATAAATACTAATAAGGCTCTGAGCCACAAAAGAATAATTCAATAAATATCAACAAGGTCAAACCAGAATAAATGTCAAATTGACCCAAACCATAATCTGAAATAAGTATTACAACTCAAAAAAAAAACCATCTGTCAAACCTAAACTAAATATCTAAATCATTGGATTGAATGGAGCTCTCATCACACTTGTCCTTGATCCCCCTGATTACCTGCCAGAAGAAAAACACAGCATGAGCGAAACGCCTAGTACGGATATAGAATACAAGAATAATAAAATGAAGTAACTAACCCAATAATGAACTGAACTGAACTGAAACGAACAAAAACTAACACAATAAAATAATAGGCTGAATCAAATGGCTGGGGTTATTTCATACCGAGCTCAAAACAAAACAGAAATATACATTGCCACACAGGCAAGTCAAATAATGCCACACAGGCAAGTCACACACATTGGACCGCGAATCCATGCATGCAAAATCGAAAGGCGTGTTTGGCACAAACATCGCCACTCCGCAGAACAGAACAGAACAGAAAACTAGGTCGACCCATACGCCTCCCACAACAAAACACCAAATGGCCAACTCCCACTGGAGCACAAAACAGAGACGCCATGGACTGATCACACCGCCACGGAAGGTGTCATGCCTCTCGTGCCAAGACGGCATGCATGTGGTACCCCCACAGGTGGTTATAGCTCAGTATACCTACGGTATTTCTAATAATAATATCATGTCACAACACATGCGACACAATATTAACAAGGGTTCTATATGTACATGTTGAACCAAATCAAATCATAATCACAATGTCTCAAAAAAAATAACATGTACCGCTCTACAATTATCAAAATAAAATAACATGATAACCTAATTCAAAGAGTACAAATTCGAGTCATATGAATCAAATCCAAAATGAAACTATTATATGAATTTCACAAAAAATAATTATGTGAAATAATAACGAAATTCGAAACAAGGAACAAAACGAACAAATCAAATTTAACAAGAATACGTTGAAAGAGTACGAAATCCGTACTAGAT